>WNGS01165523.1:1304775-1330160 GCA_020271785.1 Procambarus virginalis
AGTGCAAAGACACGCTACTAAGTGGCTCCCAGAACTGAAGGGCAAGAGCTATGAGCAGAGGTTAGAGGCATTAAATATGCCAAAACTAGAAGACAGAAGAAAAAGAGGTGATATGATCACTACGTACAAAATAGTAACAGGAATTGACAAAAATTGATAGGGAGAATTCTTGAGACCTGGAAATTTAAGAACAAGAGGTCATAGATTTAAACTAACGAAACAAAAGCTGCCGGAGAAATATATGGAAAATTCCCCTTCGCAAACAGAGTGGTAGACGGTTGGAACAGTTAGGTGAGAAGGTGGTGGAGAGCCAAAACCGTCAGTAGTTTCAAAGCGTATATAATAAAGAGTACTGGGAAGAACGGGACACCACGAGCGTAGCTCTCATCCTGTAACTACACTTAGGTAATTACACCCCAACACCCTAGACAAACCCAAACATATATACTTCCCCTACATACACACCTCCCACCACACATTCCACACACACGAATACACTACCCCTCCCTCCCTCCCACACACACCACACCTACAAACACAGCCACAAACCACCAGGACCCGGCAAGGCGACCCCTGGGAGAACAAAGGAAAGGACCAAGCCCCACCCAACCACACACAGTAACCCTTGGAAGGTAACTTTGAGCCCCCCCTTCCACGTGACGTCACCACCTTCCTCACCTCACCGACTTTTCCCTTCCTCTCTCTCTCTTGTCCAAAAGTTTATCGCTTCCTCGACTCTCGAGAGGCGCAAGAAGTCAGCAGCGAGTCTCCAGAAGACGCCAAAGGGGCTGAAAAGCGTCGCAAAGTGTCGCGAAGTGTCTGCGAGTGTTCAGAAGCCTTCACTAGGGGCCGGAAGATGCTGACAAGGATGCTTAGTTTCCAGAAGTGTGTGAGAGGACGTTGCTAGAGGACAAAGGGATAAGATTGGGTTAGAAGTGTGCAAGAGAGAGAGAGCGAGAGAGACGAGAGAGAAGAGAGAGAGAGAGAGAGAAGAGAGAGGAGAGAGACAAGAGAGAGAGAGAACATGGAGAGAGCGAAGGAGAGAGAGAGAGAGAGAGAGAAAGAGAGAGAAGGAGGAGAGATGTTTTTCCTTACATCTCGGTGATAATAACCTAGAGTCCCCTTGAGACAAACTCCGTTCTCTGTAAAACACGACCTTGTGTAAGGCCTGTAGGTATCAGATTCTTTAAAAGTTACCCTCCTCGAGACATATATTATTGTTCCTCTGGACTAGTCACTCTGCTCCTCTGCGGCTCTCATAGTGCTCTTGTGCGTCAGCAGGTTTTCAGGGCTTGCTGGGGCACGCTGCGTCTGGCGTGGTGCGTGCGTCCATACTCCACCGACCACCACGTCCTGCGTAAAATAGCGACGTAGGCAAAGCCTTATTAGTACGTTGTAAAGCTTTTATAGTACGTGGGATAAAGTCTATAGTACATGGTAAAGCCTTTTTGCAATGATCAACACAATTAGTCTGATTATTTAAAAAGCTTTTAATACATCGTGTTGCAACAATTTCTTTTATGACCTCAATTTCAGTAATATCTATTTATGGCGCTCTGTTGATGGAAGCATATTTTCTCAGGTTTCTATTACCGGCCCTGTTTTTAGGGTCCAGGTGGCAACAACAGTTTTAGAGACTGTGTGTCTGCAAATGCAGTCTGCAGGCCTATTTTTCTAACCATTTTAGGGGGCTTATATTTGCAAGCTCATCTACAGGGTCCATCGTCCTCATCGTTAGGTCCAATGTATGCAATGTTAGCTTGATGGCCCACGTTTGCAACCCCATCTTCGGGCCCCATCTTAAAACAGCCTAAACATCAGAGCAACTCCTCCATTGCAACCTCAACTTCAGGGCCCCCATCACTGCAAGCATTTCTGCAACAGATTATATATACTGTGCGCCGCATGGCGTCTACTCTGTTTTCTCTACATTGTTTTCCAGCTCCATTTTTATCAGCAGTATTCTGATCCCCATCTTCCACGCGCTGTTTTTTCAACTCCATTTCTGAATACTGGCCGGAGCTCTGGGGAGAGAATAAAGCAGCAACAATGTTCCAATACATATTTGTTGTTTTTTCATAAATATTCCCGCCTGAGTCGACCCTGCAGGGTGGTGGGGCCCCTCAGGGGTGGTGTGGGCCCCGTCAGGGGTGGGGTGGGCCCCTCATGGGTGGGGTGGGCCCCTCAGGGGTGGGGTTGGCCCCTCATGGGTGGTGTGGGCCCCTCATGGGTGGGGTGGGCCCCTCAGGGGTGGGGTGGGCCCCTCAGGGGTGGGGTGGGCCCCCTCAGGGGGTGGTGTGGGCCCCTCAGGGGTGGTGTGGGCCCCTCAGGGCGGTGTGGGCCCCTCAGGGGTGGTGTGGGCCCCTCAGGGGTGGTGTGGGCCCCGTCAGGGGTGGGGGGGCCCCTCATGGGTGGGGTGGGCCCCTCAGGGGTGGGGTGGGCCCCTCATGGGTGGTGTGGGCCCCTCAGGGGTGGGGTGGGCCCCTCAGGGGTGGGGGTGGCCCCTCAGGGGTGGGGTGGGGCCCCTCAGGGGGTCTGGTGTGGGCCCCTCAGGGGTGTGGTGTGGGCCCCTCAGGGGGGTGTGGGCCCCTCAGGGGTGGTGTGGGCCCCTCAGGGGTGGTGTGAGCCTCTCAGGGGTGGTGTGGGCCCCTCAGGGGTGGGTGTGGGCCCCTCAGTGGGTGGTGTGGGCCCCTCAGGGGTGGTGTGGCCCCCTCAGGGGGTTGTGTGGGCCCCTCAGGAGTGGGGTGGGCCCCTCAGGGGTGGTGTGGGCCCCTCAGGGTGGGGTGGGCCGTCGGGGGTGGGGTGGGCCCCTCATGGGGTGTGGGCCCCTCAGGGGTGGTGTGGCCCCCTCAGGGGTGGTGTGGGCCCCTCAGGGGTGGTGTGGGCCCCTCAGGGTGGTGTGGGCCCCTCAGGGGTGGTGTGGGCCCCCTCAGGGGTGGGGGGCCTCTCAGGGGTACAGTGGGCCCTCAGGGGTGGGGTGGGCCCCCTCAGGGGTGGTGTGAGCCCCCTCAGGGGTGGTGTGAGCCCCCTCAGGGGTGGTGTGGGTCCCCTCAGGGGTGGTGTGGGTCCCCTCAGGGGTGGTGTGGGCCCCTCAGGGGTGGTGTGGGCCCCCCTCATAGGTGGTGTGGGCCCCTCAGGGGGGTGTGGGCCCCCTCAGGGGTGTTGTGGGCCCCTCAGGGGTGGTGTGTGGGCCCCTCAGGGGGTGGTGTGGCCCCTCAGGGTGGTGTGGGCCCCTCAGGGGTGGTGTGGGCCCCTCAGGGGTGGTGTGGGTCCCCTCAGGGGTGGTGTGGGCCCCTCAGGGGTGGTGGGGGCCCCCTCATGGGTGGTGTGGGCCCATCAGGGGTGGTGTGGGCCCCCTCAGGGTGGTGTGGGCCCCTCAGGGGGGGTGTTGGGCCCCTCAGGGGTGGTGTGGGCCCCTCAGGGGTGGTGTGGGCCCCTCAGGGGTGGTGTGGGCCCCGCAGTGGGTGGTGTGGGGCCCCTCAGGGGTGGTGTGGGTCCCCTCAGGGGTGGTGTGGGCCCCTCAGGGGTGGGTTGTGGGCCCCTCAGGGGTGGTGTGGGCCCCTCAAGGGTGGTGTGGGCCCCTCAGGGGTGGTTGGGCCCCTCAGGGGTGGTGTGAGCCTCTCAGGGGTGGTGTGGGCCCCTCAGGGGTGGCGTGGGCCCCTCAGGGTGGCGTGGGCCCCCTCAGGGTGGTGTGGGCCCCCTCAGGGGTGGTGGTGGGCCCCCTCAGGGGGTGGTGTGGGCCCCCTCAGGGGTGGGTGTGGGCCCCTCAGGGGTGGCGTGGGCCCCTCATGGGGTGGTGTGGGCCCCCTCAGGGGTGGTGTGGGCCCCCTCAGGGTGGTGTGGGCCCCCTCAGGGGTGGTGTGAGCCCCCTCAGGCGGTGGTGTGGGCCCCTCAGGGTGGTGTGGGATTCCATACACAGTTTCAAGTGTAAGATATTATAGGGCCCAATAGGCTCGGACTCTGTACATTGGTTGACGGTTGAGAGGCGGGGACCAAAGAGCCAGAGCTCAACCCACGCAAGCACAACTAGGTGAGTACAAACTAGGTAAGCCACACACACACACACACTCACACACACCGGTGGCTGTGTGGACAGCACGCTGGAGACATGATCCTGTGACCCGGTTCGATTCCCGGCGCCGGCGAGAAACGATGGGCAAGATTTCTTTCACGCTAATGCCCCTGTTACTATTAGCAGTAAATAGTACCTGGGAGTTAGTCAGCTGTCACGGGTTGCTTCTCCTGGGTGGTGTGTGGGAGTGGGGAGAAAAAATGTAGTTAGTAACAGTTGATTGTAGTTGTGCTTGCGGTGAATACACATATACAATATATGTGTATTCACCGCAAGCACAACTAGGTGAATACACATATATTGAACACAAAAGGCCTTGGTGCATCAAGCGACCAACTGTCTGCCAGTGTCTGAATGCCAGATGTCCAATGTTAGTAGAGAGGGAAGGACCATGGGAGGAAAAAGGACAGATCGCACCGGTACTACCAAAGGGAACGTCTCCCTTGAGCGACCACACAGTTAAGGAGACTTAGTGAAAAATCTCTCCTGAAAATAATGAAGAACATAACATACACAGAAAAGCAGGGAATCAGAGAAGAAATTCACACATTCTACCTGACATCAAAAAGCGAACAGAACAATACACTCAATAGCTCGAAAGTGTCTGAAAAAGAGGAGAAAGAGGAGTGAGAAAGGTAACAAAAAAGCCAGAACAGAAGATAGAGACCAACAACAACAAGGGAAGGAATGAATATGTCAGATAAGAAGATGCGGCTAAGAAGCAAAATGAATAATTAACATTAGAACAAAATAGTAACTAAAATTCCCGCATTACCACAAAGATGAAAAAGTGCGGCAAGGAATAAGTTATCCCACAAAAAAGGTCACCAACAGGGAGCTCCTTCACCCGGAGGCTTGTGGAGCACCACAGTGACATCACACACACACAGGATGTACAGGTGTCGCAGCTGCCAGTGGACCCTACTGGAGTAGGTTACCCACTGAGCGACAGCAGCACACAAGTGGTGGCGTTGGAAGTGGGAACAAACATAGAACAGACGTAGAACACATGTACAATACATGTAGATATTGTAGGAACACATGTAGAACAAGCGTACAACAACAAACAAGCTATATAGTCGAATGACTTTGACGCGTTCTCCTGATCAATTCCTTCCCTTTCCCCTACAAGGTTCTGGAGATATTAATTACAACAATTTTGGAACAAAAATTAAAAAAAAATATTTGTGTCTGTACATCTACATGGAGCCTGAAAAATGTAGAACATTCCTAACGAATTTTGGAAAATCTTGGAAATCTTGGGGCAGTTAGGTATATAATTCACGATTAAATAAACATTTAATACAACAAGTACAGAGATATACACCATTGCACAATATATTTATTCTATAACAAATAATCTCTGTCTAAAGATGGAGGCCAGCAGGTTGGGAGTACGCCTCCACCGACTTTACAAGGAGAATGGTCCTGGGAATGGGAAGGACATAAGATGTTTGAGGTCGAGCTTAGCTAATTACTTTAAGAAATATAAGAATTTATAGATAACCACCCCAACTCACACCACACACACACACAGACGATTTTCAGTTAAGTGTGAAATATTTGGTACGATTTCCCTACAGTTCTAGTGTTCGCAATATATTTTGCGATCACTGTGGCTTCTCTTGCAGAGGTTCTTTAGTATCTGTGAAGGATCTCTCTTCCCTCTTTCAAGTTGATGTGAGTCCAGGACCCTGCCACCTTCATTTTTTCCTGTGTCAGTAATCCTTAATCCTTACCCATCCCCTGGTCAGGTAATCCTTAATCCTTACCATCCTCTGGTCACCAAAGGGAAGTGATATGAAGGTCTGCAACACAAAATCGTTCTCGGCGTGCAACATTATCGTACCCACAGTCGTGCCTCTTGAACCTTAATGGCCATCGCAGCTAAACGTCGGTTAATAAGGTAATAACGTACGCGTCAATGCATTATCGTGCCTTCGCCAAGTTCACGAGGCCCACAAACACATAAGCGGCCGTCGAAATAATAAAGCAATATAGTTCGCGGGCATTATTGTGCGAAGTATTTGATTCCTTAAATCTTGAGGCTGTTGTTATCGAGCTCCACAAAGCCTCGGAGCAATAAAGAAGACAACTGTTGTATTAGGAGTCATAAAATAATATGTTTACGGCTGTTATCGTGCCTCTGCCACTTCCTCAAGGCGCAGTAAAACATCTTGTGTACTGTAAGTGATAAAATGCGCACTTGCAATAACCGTCGAACATCTGGCACACTCATGAACCAACACTACCACGTCATCAATCCTCCCGCCAACTTTAGGTCATAAAGCTGCGTATTAAAGCTGTTATCATTCATCCGCACAGTCCCAAAGAGCAACAGCTCATATCATCTTACTTTACGCGATAAAATCGTCCATGTCCCAGTCATAATCCAAGCAGTAAAATAATATAAAGCTACTGTAATCATCGTACCTCACCAGCTCCAAGGGACAACAACAAAAACACACTGTCGTACTTGGGAAGCCCAAATAACGTACTGGTGGCTGTCGCAGCTGTCCCGCGTAGGGAGAATGCAGCAAAAACAGCTGAATGTTCACTGGTCTGGGCTGTTCTGAGCGCTGTAAAACGCTGCGGAGAGGGCGATGAGGTCTCGGTGGGACAGCCGGGAAGAAAGCAGTGGCCAGAGAATGCAAGAATACATTTATTTCCCTTGCTGTTTCTCGTCTGGTTTTGTGTGTATACTGTGTGTACTCACCTAGTTGTACTCACCTAGTTTGTGCTTGCCGGGGGTGAGCTCTGGCTCTTTCGTCCCGCCTCTCAACCGTCAATCAACAGGTGTACAGGTTCCTGAGCCTATTGGGCTCTAAAGATCAAAGCTCAACCCCAGCAAAAACAAATAGGTGAGTACAGCCTCCACCACATCACTTTCTAATGCATTCCATTTTTCAAACCACTTCTGACAATAAAAAAGTTCTTTCTAATATCTCTGTGGCTAATTGGGGCACTCAGTTTCCACCTGTGTCCCCTAGTGCGTGTGCCCTGTGTTAAATAGCCTGTCTTTATCAACCCTGTTGATTCCCTTGAGAATCTTGAATGTGGTGATCAGGTCCCCCCTAACTCTTCTGTCTCCAACGAAGTGAGGTTTTAATTCCCGTAGTCTCCTCCTCGTAGCTCCAAATAGCTTTACTCACAGCTCGGGTACTAGTCTGGTGGCAAACCAATGAACAGACTTTTCCAGTTTAGTCTTATGCTTGACTAGATAGGGACTCCATGCTGGAGCCGCATACTCCAGGATTGGTCTGACATATGTGGTATATAATGTTCTGAAAGATTCCTTACACAAGTTTCTAAAGGCCGTTCTTATGTTAGCCAACCTGGCATATGCTGCTGATGTTATCCTCTTGATATGAGCTTCAGGGGACAGGTCTGGCGTGATATCAACCCCCAGGTCTTTCTCTCTCTCTGACTCTTGAAGTATTTCATCTCCCAAATGATACCTTGTATCTGGTCTCCTGCTTCCTACCCCTATCTTCATTACATTACATTTGCTTGGGTTAAACTCTAACAGCCATTTGTTCGACCATTCCTGCAGCTTGTCCAGGTCTTCTTGAAGTCCTCAAGCTGTCCTCCTCTGTCTTAATCCTTCTCATAATTTGGCGTCGTCAGCAAACATTGAGAGGAATGAGTCTATACCCTCTGGGAGATCATTTACGTATATCAGAAACAGGATAGGTCCAAGTACAGAGCCCTGTGGGACTCCACTGGTGACTTCACGCCAGTCTGAGGTCTCACCCCTCACTGTAACTCTCTGCTTCCTATTGCTTAGGTACTCCCTTATCCACTGGAGCGCCCTACCTGTTACTCCTGCCTGTTTCTCCAGCTTATGCATCAACCTTTTATGGGGTACTGTGTCAAAGGCTTTCCGACAGTCCAAAAAAATGCAGTCCGCCCACCCTTCTCTTTCTTGCTTAATCTTGTCACCTGATCGTAGAATTCTATCAAGCCTGTAAGGCAAGATTTACCGAGTTGTGGTGTGTGTGTGTTTTTACGACCTAGTTTTACTCACCTATTGTCTTGCGGGGGTTGATCTCTGGCTCTTGGTCCCGCCTCTCAACCGTCAATCACAGGTGTACAGGTTCCTGAGCCTATTGGGCTCTATCATATCTACACTTGAAACTGGGTATGGAGTCAGCCTCCACCACATCACTGCCTAATGCATTCCATTTGTCACCACTCTGACCCTAAAAAGTTCTTTCTAATATCTCTGTGGCTCATTTGGGCACTCAGTTTCCACCTGTGTCCCCTAGTGCGTGTGCCCCTTGTGTTAAACAGCGTCTTTATCAACCCTGTCGATTCCTCTGAGAATCTTGAATGTGGTGATCATGTTCCCCCTAACTCTTCTGTCTTCCAACGAAGTGAGGTTTAATTCCCGTAGTCTCTCCTCGTAGCTCATCCCTCTCAGCTCGGTACTAGTCTGGTGGCAACCTTTGACCTTCTCCAAGTTCTGTGTGTGTGTGTGGTGTGTGTGTGTGTGTGTGTGTGTGTGTGGTGTGTGTGTGTGTGTGTGTGTGTGTGTGTGTGTGTGTGTGTGTGTGTGTGTGTGTGTGTTTTATTTATCTGAGTATTTTATATGTTTGGATCATGTCATCTCTGTTTCTTATTTCTTCTAGCGCCTTTAAGTTCAGTTCTTTTAGTCTATCATGCTGGCAATGGCATTTCTGTCATTTTAATTCTGGGAGTTATCGTTTAGTAAACTTCTAAACTTTTTAGTCATGGCTTTATGCTCCTTGAGATGGTGTTCCACGCTGGTGCTGCACACTGAGGCACTGGTCGGGGTGCCACGCAGGCGCTGCACACTGAGGCACTGGTCGGGGTGCCACGCAGGCGCTGCATACTGAGGCACTGGTCGGGGTGCCACGCAGGTGCTGCACACTGAGGCACTGGTCGGGGTGCCACGCAGGCGCTGCACACTGAGGCACTGGTCGGGGTGCCACGCTGGTGCTGCACACTGAGGCACTGGTCGGGGTGCCACGCAGGCGCTGCACACTGAGGCACTGGTCGGGGTGCCACGCTGGTGCGGCACACTGAGGCACTGGTCGGGGTGCCACGCTGGTGCTGCATACTGAGGCACTGGTCGGGGTGCCACGCTGGTGCTGCATACTGAGGCACTGGTCGGGGTGCCACGCTGGTGCTGCACACTGAGGCACTGGTCGGGGTGCCACGCTGGTGCTGCACACTGAGGCACTGGTCGGGGTGCCACGCTGGTGCTGCACACTGAGGCACTGGTCGGGGTGCCACGCTGGTGCCACATACTGAGGCACTGGTCGGGGTGCCACGCTGGTGCTGTATACTGAGGCACTGGTCGGGGTGCCAGGCAGGTGCTGCATACTGAGGCACTGGTCGGGGTGCCACGCAGGTGCTGCACACTGAGGCACTGGTCGGGGTGCCACGCAGGCGCTGCACACTGAGGCACTGGTCGGGGTTCCACGCTGGTGCTGCACACTGAGGCACTGGTCGGGGTGCCACGCAGGTGCTGCACACTGAGGCACTGGTCGGGGTGCCACGCTGGTGCTGCACACTGAGGCACTGGTCGGGGTGCCACGCTGGTGCTGCACACTGAGGCACTGGTCGGGGTGCCACGCTGGTGCTGCACACTGAGGCACTGGTCGGGGTGCCACGCAGGTGCTGCACACTGAGGCACTGGTCGGGGTGCCACGCTGGTGCCGCATACTGAGGCACTGGTCGGGGTGCCAGGCAGGTGCCGCATACTGAGGAACTGGTCGGGGTGCCAGGCAGGTGCTGCACACTGAGGCACTGGTCGGGGTGCCAGGCAGGTGCTGCACACTGAGGCACTGGTCGGGGTACCACGCAGGTGCCGCATACTGAGGCACTGGTCGGGGTGCCACGCTGGTGCTGCATACTGAGGCACTGGTCGGGGGTACCACGCAGGTGCTGCACACTGAGGCACTGGTCGAGGTGCCAGGCAGGTGCTGCATATTGAGGCACTGGTCGGGGTGCCAGGCAGGTGCTGCACACTGAGGCACTGGTCGGGGTGACAGGCAGGTGCTGCACACTGAGGCACTGGTCGGGGTGACAGGCAGGTGCTGCACACTGAGGCACTGGTCGGGGTGCCACGCAGGTGCCGCATACTGAAACGCCAATGTCATGGTGTAGGGGAGCTGACCACGGTGATGGCGTTGTACTATGGGCGCCTCTGGAGAGTGTTCTGTGTCATGTCTACTCCGAGATCTGTTTCTCTCACCCTGGTAGACTCCTCCCTGGTAGACTCCTCCCTGGTAGACTCCTCCCTGCCACTACCCATTGCTCCTCTGGGCTCTGTATTCCTGTCCTTATCACCCATTACACTACAGATATCTAGATTTAAGTCAAACAGTCATTTGTCATACCAAGTTATCAAGGTCTTCCTGGAGGTTGCCAGAGTTCTCCCTTGTTCTGATTCTCCTCCTCAGTCTAGCATCGTCAGCAGTGACAAACTTGATTTCATTACGATTGATCATTATGGGGTTAATTACCTTCGCCCATTCCAGTAGTTCCTCTCGTACTGTGACGATGCTAGACTCACCGTGCATGGTATGCTTGTTAAGGCCACTTGTCTCTAGTTTAATGGTTCTGGTGTGTTTCTTGTTCTTGATTATGTGGGTTCTTCCAGGTGTGTGTGGTGACGCCGGCTCAGGTGAAGGCCATTGTGAGTGGCTTAGGCTGTCTCATTTCAAAGGGGGAATCGTTTCTTGGGGTCAAATATTCCTTTTCTCATTCACCTGTTTTTTTTCTTCCGTTCTCACCTGTCTTAGTATTGTGATGCGTATCAGTGCATATGTTGGTTCGTGTTCCTCGCCTTCCCTACTGAACCATGACGTGCTCTCCGGTCTTGTGCTCCACCTGGCAGGTGTCTCAGCACCTCACAAGGAGGTAGAACACCTCTACACTAGTCGATGGAACCTCCTACTCTTCCTTCTCCATCTCCTTCTCCAGAGCATCATCAATCCTCTCATTCTCTGATTTATTGTCTCTTTCCTCTTCATCCTCCAATCCTTTTCTGCCATTCCTCGTCCGCCTGTTCCTCTTTCTCATACACCATCCTTCCTTCCTTCCTTGCTTCCTTCCTTCCTTCCTTCCTTCCTTCCTTCCTTGCTTCCTTCCTTCCTTCCTTGCTTCCTTCCTTGCTTCCTTGCTTCCTTCCTTCCTTCCTTGCTTCCTTGCTTCCTTCCTTCCTTGCTTCCTTGCTTCCTTCCTTCCTTGCTTCCTTGCTTCCTTCCTTCCTTCCTTGCTTCCTTGCTTCCTTCCTTCCTTCCTTGCTTCCTTCCTTGCTTCCTTGCTTCCTTCCTCCTTCCTTCCTTCCTTCCTTCCTTCCTTCCTTCCTTCCTTCCATAAACACATAGATGGAGATGAGGATTGAGTGAGTGAGGTGGTAGTGACCGTGGGTGTGAGAGTGGGTGGTGGTAGTGACCGTGGGTGTGAGAGTGGGTGGTGGTAGTGACCGTGGGTGTGAGGGTGGGTGGTGGTAGTGACCGTGGGTGTGAGGGTGGTGGTGGTAGTGACCGTGGGTGTGAGGGTGGGTGGTGGTAGTGACCGTGGGTGTGAGGGTGGTGGTGGTAGTGACCGTGGGTGTGAGGGTGGGTGGTGGTAGTGACCGTGGGTGTGAGAGTGGGTGGTGGTAGTGACCGTGGGTGTGAGGGTGGGTGGTGGTAGTGACCGTGGGTGTGAGAGTGGGTGGTGGTAGTGACCGTGGGTGTGAGAGTGGGTGGTGGTAGTGACCGTGGGTGTGAGGGTGGGTGGTGGTAGTGACCGTGGGTGTGAGGGTGGTGGTGGTAGTGACCGTGGGTGTGAGAGGGGTGGTGGTAGTGACCGTGGGTGTGAGGGTGGTGGTGGTAGTGACCGTGGGTGTGAGGGTGGTGGTGGTAGTGACCGTGGGTGTGAGGGTGGGTGGTGGTAGTGACCGTGGGTGTGAGGGTGGTGGTGGTAGTGACCGTGGTGTGAGAGTGGGTGGTGGTAGTGACCGTGGGTGTGAGGGTGGGTGGTGGTAGTGACCGTGGGTGTGAGGTGGTGGTGGTAGTGACCGTGGGTGTGAGGGTGGGTGGTGGTAGTGACCGTGGTGTGAGAGTGGGTGGTGGTAGTGACCGTGGGTGTGAGGGTGGTGGTGGTAGTGACCGTGGTGTGAGGGTGGTGGTGGTAGTGACCGTGGGTGTGAGGGTGGGTGGTGGTAGTGACCGTGGGTGTGAGGGTGGGTGGTGGTAGTGACCGTGGGTGTGAGGGTGGTGGTGGTAGTGACCGTGGGTGTGAGAGTGGGTGGTGGTAGTGACCGTGGGTGTGAGGGTGGGTGGTGGTAGTGACCGTGGGTGTGAGGGTGGGTGGTGGTAGTGACCGTGGGTGTGAGGGTGGTGGTGGTAGTGACCGTGGGTGTGAGAGTGGGTGGTGGTAGTGACCGTGGGTGTGAGGGTGGGTGGTGTTGGACCGTGGGTGTGAGAGTGGGTGGTGGTAGTGACCGTGGGTGTGAGGGTGGGTGGTGGTAGTGACCGTGGGTGTGAGAGTGGTGGTGGTAGTGACCGTGGGTGTGAGGGTGGGTGGTGGTAGTGACCGTGGGTGTGAGGGTGGTGGTGGTAGTGACCGTGGGTGTGAGGGTGGGTGGTGGTAGTGACCGTGGGTGTGAGGGTGGTGGTGGTAGTGACCGTGGGTGTGAGGGTGGGTGGTGGTAGTGACCGTGGGTGTGAGGTGGTGGTGGTAGTGACCGTGGGTGTGAGGGTGGTGGTGGTAGTGACCGTGGGTGTGAGGGTGGGTGGTGGTAGTGACCGTGGGTGTGAGGGTGGTGGTGGTAGTGACCGTGGGTGTGAGGGTGGTGGTGGTAGTGACCGTGGGTGTGAGGGTGTGGTGGTAGTGACCGTGGGTGTGAGGGTGGGTGGTGTAGCGACCGTGGGTGTGAGGGTGGTGGTGGTAGTGACCGTGGTGTTGAGGTGGTGTGGTAGTGACCGTGGGTGTGAGGGTGGGTGGTGGTAGTGACCGTGGTGTGAGGGTGGGTGTGGTAGTGACCGTGGTGTGAGGGTGGTGGTGGTAGTGACCGTGGGTGTGAGGGTGGTGGTGGTAGTGACCGTGGGTGTGAGGTGGGTGGTGGTAGTGACCGTGGGTGTGAGGGTGGTGGTGGTAGTGACCGTGGGTGTGAGGGTGGGTGGTGTAGTGACCGTGGGTGTGAGGGTGGGTGGTGGTAGTGACCGTGGGTGTGAGGGTGGGTGGTGGTAGTGACCGTGGGTGTGAGGTGGGTGGTGGTAGTGCCGTGGGTGTGAGGGTGGTGGTGGTAGTGACCGTGGGTGTGAGGGTGGGTGGTGGTAGTGACCGTGGGTGTGAGGGTGGGTGGTGGTAGTGACCGTGGGTGTGAGGGTGGTGGTGGTAGTGACCGTGGGTGTGAGGGTGTGGTGGTAGTGACCGTGGGTGTGAGGGTGGTGTGGTAGTGACCGTGGTGTGAGGTGGTGGTGGTAGTGACCGTGGGTGTGAGGTGTTGGTGGTAGTGACCGTGGGTGTGAGGGTGGTGGTGGTAGTGACCGTGGGTGTGAGGGTGGGTGTGGTAGTGACCGTGGGTGTGAGGGTGGTGGTGGTAGTGACCGTGGGTGTGAGGGTGGTGGTGGTAGTGACCGTGGGTGTGAGGGTGGGTGGTGGTAGTGACCGTGGGTGTGAGGTGGTGGTGGTAGTGACCGTGGGTGTGAGGGTGGTGGTGGTAGTGACCGGGGTGTGAGGGTGGGTGGTGGTAGTGACNGTGTGTGTTGGTAGACACGGACAGTTGTGAATGTTGGTAGACACGGACAGTTGTGTGTGTTGGTAGACACGGACAGCTGTGTGTGTGGTAGACACGGACAGTTGTGAATGTTGGTAGACACGGACAGTTGTGTGTTGGTAGACACGGACAGCTGTGTGTGTTGGTAGACACGCACAGTGGTGTGTGTTGGTAGACACGGACAGCTGTGTGTGTTGGTAGACACGCACAGTTGTGTGTGTTGGTAGACACGGACAGCTGTGTGTGTTGGTAGACACGGACAGTTGTGTATGTTGGTAGACACGGACAGCTGTGTGTGTTGGTAGACACGCACAGTTGTGTGTGTTGGTAGACACGGACAGCTGTGTGTGTTGGTAGACACGGACAGTTGTGAATGTTGGTAGACACGGACAGTTGTGTGTGTTGGTAGACACGCACAGTTGTGTATGTTGGTAGACACGGACAGTTGTGTGTGTTGGTAGACACGCACAGTTGTGTATGTTGGTAGACACGGACAGCTGTGTGTGTTGGTAGACACGGACAGCTGTGTGTGTTGGTAGACACGGACAGTTGTGTGTGTTGGTAGACACGGACAGTTGTGTGTGTTGGTAGACACGGACAGCTGTGTGTGTTGGTAGACACGGACAGCTGTGTGTGTTGGTAGACACGGACAGCTGTGTGTGTTGGTAGACACGGACAGCTGTGTGTGTTGGTAGACACGGACAGCTGTGTGTGTTGGTAGACACGGACAGCTGTGTGTGTTGGTAGACACGGACAGTTGTGTGTGTTGGTAGACACGGACAGTTGTGAATGTTGGTAGACACGGACAGTTGTGTGTGTTGGTAGACACGGACAGCTGTGTGTGTTGGTAGACACGGACAGTTGTGAATGTTGGTAGACACGGACAGTTGTGTGTGTTGGTAGACACGGACAGCTGTGTGTGTTGGTAGACACGCACAGTGGTGTGTGTTGGTAGACACGGACAGCTGTGTGTGTTGGTAGACACGCACAGTTGTGTGTGTTGGTAGACACGGACAGCTGTGTGTGTTGGTAGACACGGACAGTTGTGTATGTTGGTAGACACGGACAGCTGTGTGTGTTGGTAGACACGCACAGTTGTGTGTGTTGGTAGACACGGACAGCTGTGTGTGTTGGTAGACACGGACAGTTGTGAATGTTGGTAGACACGGACAGTTGTGTGTGTTGGTAGACACGCACAGTTGTGTATGTTGGTAGACACGGACAGTTGTGTGTGTTGGTAGACACGCACAGTTGTGTATGTTGGTAGACACGGACAGCTGTGTGTGTTGGTAGACACGGACAGCTGTGTGTGTTGGTAGACACGGACAGTTGTGTGTGTTGGTAGACACGGACAGTTGTGTGTGTTGGTAGACACGGACAGCTGTGTGTGTTGGTAGACACGGACAGCTGTGTGTGTTGGTAGACACGGACAGCTGTGTGTGTTGGTAGACACGGACAGCTGTGTGTGTTGGTAGACACGGACAGCTGTGTGTGTTGGTAGACACGGACAGCTGTGTGTGTTGGTAGACACGGACAGCTGTGTGTGTTGGTAGACACGGACAGTTGTGTGTGTTGGTAGACACGGACAGCTGTGTGTGTTGTTAGACACGGACAGCTGTGTGTGTTGGTAGACACGGACAGCTGTGTGTGTTGGTAGACACGGACAGCTGTGTGTGTTGGTAGACACGGACACATGTACTAGTGGGCCCGTGTCTTGCCTCGCGCCTCGTGCCCAGCCTCGCGCCTCGTGCCCAGCCTCGCGCCTCGTGCCCAGCCTCGCGCCTCGTGCCCAGCCTCGCGCCTCGTGCCCAGCCTCGCGCCTCGTGCCCAGCCTCGCGCCTCGTGCCCAGCCTCGCGCCTCGTGCCCTGCCTCGTGCCTCGTGCCCAGCCTCATGCCTCGTGCCCAGCTTCGCGCCTCGTGCCCAGCCTCGCGCCTCGTGCCCAGCCTCGCACCTCGTACCCAGCCTCGCGCCTCGTGCCCAGCCTCGCGCTTCGTGCCCAGCCTCGTGCCCAGCCTCGCGCCTCGTGCCCTGCCTCGCGCCTCGTGCCCAGCCTCGCGCCTCGTGCCCAGCCTCGCGCCTCGTGCCCAGCCTCACGCCTCGTGCCCAGCCTCGCGCCTCGTGCCCTGTCTCGCGCCTCGTGCCCAGCCTCATGCCTCGTGCCCAGCCTCGCGCCTCGTGCCCAGCCTCGCGCCTCGTGCCCAGCCTCGCGCCTCGTGCCCAGCCTCGCGCCTCGTGCCCTGCCTCATGCCTCGTGCCCAGCCTCGCGCCTCGTGCCCAGCCTCGCGCCTCGTGCCCAGCCTCGCGCCTCGTGCCCTGCCTCATGCCTCGTGCCCAGCCTCGCGCCTGGTACCCAGCCACACGCCTCGTACCCAGCCTCGCGCCTCGTGCCCAGCCTCACGCCTCGTACCCAGCCTCGCGCCTCGTACCCAGCCACACGCCTCGTACCCAGCCTCGCGCCTCGTACCCAGCCACACGCCTCGTACCCAGCCTCGCGCCTCGTGCCCAGCCCCACGCCTCGTGCCCAGCCTCGCGCCTCGTGCCCAGCCTCACGCCTCGTGCCCAGCCACACGCCTCGTGCCCAGCCACACGCCTCGTGCCCAGCCTCGCGCCTCGTGCCCAGCCTCACGCCTCGTGCCCAGCCTCGCGCCTCGTGCCCAGCCCCACGCCTCGTACCCAGCCTCGCCCCTCGTGCCCAGCCACACGCCTCGTGCCCAGCCTCGCGCCTCGTACCCAGCCCCACGCCTTGTGCCCAGCCTCGCGCCTCGTACCCAGCCCCACGCCTCGTGCCCAGCCTCGCGCCTCGTGCCCAGCCTCACGCCTCGTGCCCAGCCACACGCCTCGTGCCCAGCCTCGCGCCTCGTGCCCAGCCTCACGCCTCGTGCCCAGCCACACGCCTCGTGCCCAGCCTCACGCCTCGTGCCCAGCCACACGCCTCGTGCCCAGCCTCGCGCCTCGTGCCCAGCCTCGCGCCTCGTGCCCAGCCTCACGCCTCGTACCCAGCCTCGTGCCCAGCCTCGCGCCTCGTGCCCAGCCTCGCGCCTCGTGCCCAGCCTCACGCCTCGTACCCAGCCTCGTGCCCAGCCTCACGCCTCGTGCCCAGCCTCGCGCCTCGTGCCCAGCCTCACGCCTCGTACCCAGCCACACGCCTCGTGCCCAGCTTCGCGCCTCGTGCCCAGCCTCACGCCTCGTGCCCAGCCACACGCCTCGTGCCCAGCCTCACGCCTCGTGCCCAGCCACACGCCTCGTGCCCAGCCACACGCCTCGTGCCCAGCCTCGCGCCTCGTGCCCAGCCACACGCCTCGTGCCCAGCCACACGCCTCGTGCCCAGCCACACGCCTCGTGCCCAGCCTCGCGCCTCGTGCCCAGCCTCACGCCTCGTGCCCAGCCACACGCCTCGTGCCCAGCCACACGCCTCGTGCCCAGCCTCGCGCCTCGTGCCCAGCCTCGCGCCTCGTGCCCAGCCTCGCGCCTCGTGCCCAGCCTCGCGCCTCGTGCCCAGCCTCGCGCCTCGTGCCCAGCCTCACGCCTCGTGCCCAGCCACACGCCTCGTGCCCAGCCACACGCCTCGTGCCCAGCCTCGCGCCTCGTGCCCAGCCACACGCCTCGTGCCCAGCCACACGCCTCGTGCCCAGCCTCGCGCCTCGTGCCCAGCCTCGCGCCTCGTGCCCAGCCTCGCGCCTCGTGCCCAGCCTCACGTCTCGTGCCCAGCTTCGCGCCTCGTGCCCAGCCTCGCGCCTCGTGCCCAGCCACACGCCTCGTGCCCAGCCACACGCCTCGTGCCCAGCCTCGCGCCTCGTGCCCAGCCTTGCGCCTCGTGCCCAGCCTCGCGCCTCGTGCCCAGCCTCGCGCCTCGTGCCCAGCCACACGCCTCGTGCCCAGCCTCGCGCCTCGTGCCCAGCCTCGCGCCTCGTGCCCAGCCTCACGCCTCGTGCCCAGCCTCGCGCCTCGTGCCCAGCCTCGCGCCTCGTGCCCAGCCTCGCGCCTCGTGCCCAGCCTCGCGCCTCGTGCCCAGCCTCACGCCTCGTGCCCAGCCTCACGCCTCGTGCCCTGCCTCACGCCTCGTGCCCAGCCTCGCGCCTCGTGCCCAGCCTCACGCCTCGTGCCCAGCCTCGCGCCTCGTGCCCAGCCTCACGCCTCGTGCCCAGCCTCACGCCTCGTGCCCAGCCACACGCCTCGTGCCTAGCCTCACGCGTCGTGCCCAGCCACACGCCTCGTGCCTAGCCTCACGCCTCGTGCCCAGCCTCACGCCTCGTGCCCAGCTTCACGCCTCGTGCCCAGCCTCGCGCCTCGTGCCCAGCCTCGCGCCTCGTGCCCAGCCTCGCGCCTCGTGCCCAGCCTCGCGCCTCGTGCCCAGCCTCAACAACAGGAACATGCCGTGGAAGGGTACACGCAGTTTTGGATCAGAGTGCCGATACTTCCACCCTAAACTATGCAAATTCTCAATTAACGAAAACAAATGTTACAATGTTCAGTGTCTGGAGTTGCACATGCGAGGTGCCCAGCGTAATAGCCGGGAAGATCAATGTGATATTACAGAATGTGTTAGAGGCAGGTAGAAACACAGTAGAGCATATAAGAGAGATGAACAGGCAGATGGAACCACTGCAGGATTGCAGAGAGGGAGATATCTACAGGACTGGAATACAAGTTATCAACAAGTACACAGGTACTACACCACACAGGTGTACACAGGTACTACACCACACAGGTGTTGTGGTGTAGTACCTGTGTACACCTGTGTACACACAGGTACTACACCACACAGGTGTACACAGGTACTACACCACACAGGTGTTGTGGTGTAGTACCTGTGTACACCAACACAGGTGTACACCCACCACTACTACCAACACTGGACGAACCACTACCAAAACAACACACCCTGGACCTGGGTGGAGAGGTGGGAGACAACTACCAAAGCCCACCAGAAGTCACACGCAATGTGGGAGATCATTCATATTTGCAAACATACAAGGCCTAAAGTCAAAATCAAGGAATAAAGTAAAGTTCATAAATGGCCTTCTAATATAATTAAACTCAATATTTGGTGCATTTACAGAAACCTACACGAAAGACCACGTGGAGAGCGAAAAAGGATCCCAAATTATAATCTATATAGATGTGACAGAGTAATTAGGTTAAGTGGAGGAGTAGGTCTGTATATTAAAGAGGAACTGGCATGTACAGAGCTCCTGAACTCGACCAATCAGGTGGTAGAGGTTATCTTGAGGTTATCTTGAGATGATTTCGGGGTTTAGTGTACCCGCGGCCCGGTCCTCGACCAGGCCTCCACCCCCAGGAAGCAGCCCGTGACAGCTGACTCACTCCCAGGTACCTATTTACTGCTAGGTAACAAGTACCAGATATTATCTTTTTTTGAGTCTTCAATCTACCCAGTTTAAAATGGAGAATAGTAAACAATAACATTATAGCAGGAAATTAACCTGGAAATAACAACCACAGGTCAGAGAACTACTGAGATTCTGTGACAAATGTTCATTCAACCAGCAGATATCAGAGCTAACTAGGAACGAAAATATTCTAGATCTAGTCTTCACCAACAATGAAGACACAATCATGGTCATTACGATTTCCGATTCCACATTCTAAGATGACAAGCTCATTGTAGGGCAAACTAGCATCAACATCGACATAAAACAATGATCAAGCAAGAGGAGTTATTCAGTAAATTAAATTTTTTATAATAAAATTATAGACTGGGAGAAAATAAACAGGGAACTAACAAACATTCAATGATAAACTGTTCTAAGAAATACAAATTTTACACAAGGAATAGAAAACCTGACTTCGGAAGCATATGAAGTCTGTCTGAAACATGTTCCTTTGAGGAAAGCCAGAAAGGGGTCCAACGGAGAAAGAGAACGGAAATGTTTAAGCAGACAAGACTTTCCCTACAAAGAAGGAATAATTTAAACAGGGAGATTGAAGAAATCGAGTAGAGATTGAAACATTCATATCAGATTGAAGAAAGGCAGTTAGAACAGAAAGTAATTCAAGAAATAAAGAAAAACTCAAAATAGTTCTTCACATATGCGAAATCAAAAGCAAAAACCACTGCCAGTATTGGACCTATTCGTCTTAGTGAAGGTTCATACACTGAGGATGACAAAGAAATTAGTGAAATCCTAAAAAAGCAATATGAGGACATGTTTAGCACTCCGATACTCAGCATGAAAGTGGAAGATCTGGACAACTTCTTTATGCGTGATATCCAAACACCTGTAAATATAACTGATATCAACACGAGCATGGCAGATTTTGAAAGATAAATTTACAACGTGCCCATGCACTCGGCCCCGGGTCCAGACTCATGGAATTAAGTATTTATAAAGAAATACAAAGTGCCAGTAGCACAGGCACTCAGTATAGTGTGGAGGAAGAGCTTGGACACGGGGGAGATACCAGATGCGCTTAAAGCAGCAGACATTGCTCCTCTACACAAGGGTGGTAGCAAAGCATTGGCAAAGAATTATAGACCAGTTGCTCTAACGTCGCACATAATAAAAGTATTTGAGAGAGTGATCAGGAGTCAGGTCACCAATTTCATGGAGACCAATGACCTTCACAATCCAGGCCAACATGGATTTAGAGCAGGAAGATCATGCCTCTCACAGCTACTTGACCACTACGAAAATCACTGAGGCATTAGAAGGAAAACAGAATGCAGATGTGGTATACACGGACATTGCAAAGGCTTTCGATAAATATGACCATGGCGTGATAGCTCACAAAATGAGGTCACTGGGAATAACCGGTAAAGTAGGACGCTGGATACGCAGTTTTCTGTCAAACAGAACACAAAGAGTAACAGTCACCCATATAAAATGGAGTATAAGCGCAGTTAAAAGCTCTTTACCTCAAGGTACAGTCCTTGTACCGTTGCTTTTCCTTATTCTCATATCAGATATTGACAGAAATACAAGTCACAGCTTCGTGTCAACTTTTGCAAATGACACAAAAATCAGCATGAACATTACCTCTGCTGAAGACATTGACAAACTACAAACAAATATTAATAAAGTTTTCGGCTGGGCAGCAGAAAATAACATAATGTTTAACAGTGACAAATTCCAGGTACTCAGGTACGGTAAAAATGAGGACCTTAAACATAATCCAGGGTTCAAAACGCAATCAAATGTACCCATAGTAGGAAAACAGCATGTAAAGGATTTGGGAATAATGATGTCTGACGACCTAACGTTTAGGGAGCATAACCAAGCAAATATTGCGTCAGCCAGAAAAATGATAGGATGGATTACGAGAACTTTCAAATCCAGGGATCACATCACAATGCTTGTACTCTTCAAGTCACTTGTGTCGTCCCGTCTTGAGTACTGCTCAGTACTCACTTCCCCCTTCAGAGCAGGAGAGATTGCTGAAATAGAGGGAATACAGAGAACATATACGGCACGCATAGACGCGATAAAGCCCCTAAATTATTGGGATCGTCTCAAAGCTCTCCAAATGTACTCACTAGAAAGGAGACGAGAGAGATACCAAATAATATACACGTGGAAAATACTGGAAGGCCAGGTCCCAAATCTACACAGTCAAATAACAACATACTGGAGTGAACGATATGGAAGAAAATGCAGAATAGAACCAGTGAAGAGCAAAGGTGCCATAGGCACAATCAGAGAACACTGTACTGTATAAACATAAGAGGTCCACGGTTGTTCAACACCGCGCACGAGAAATATTGCTGGAACAACTGTGGACATCTTCAAGAGAAACGAGATAGTTTTCTCCAAGAAGTGCCGGACCAACCGGGCTGTGATGAGTATATGGGCCTGCGGGCCGCTCCAAGCAATAGCCTGGTGGACCAAACTCTCACAAGTCAAACCTGGCCTCGGGCCGGCCTTGGGGGAGTAGAAGAACTCCCAGAACTCCATCAAGCAGGTATTCCCAAGACACAATTAGGGGAGTATACCTACTTGACAGTTGATCGATCGTTTAGACGGAACTTGGGAGCTAAAGCTCAACGTAGGAGCTAAAGCTAGCTCGATTCTGCAGATGCAAATAGTAAATACACTGAACTGACCTAAAGAAGCAGGTTGTAGAGGCAAACTCCATTCATAACTTCAAAAAGAAGGTATGATAGGGAGATAGGCTAGGGGCCATTGCATTAGACAAGCAACGGCTAAAAATGTGCGGTCCAAGAGCTAAAGCTCGATCCTGCAGGCACAAATAGGTGAGTAAACACACACACACACACACACACACACACACACACACACACACACACACACACACACACACACACACACACACACACACACACGCACACACACACACACACACACACACACACACACACACACACACACACACACACACACGCACACACACACACGCACACAGCTTCCATGTAATACTTTTCATTAATTTTTCTATTTCCCCTCGACCATTGGAGGTCTCACGCCCAGTTGACCCTCACCGCAAACCCCTCGCTGCTAACAAAAAAAAATCGCGCGCGCCAATTTTCCCGCCCAAATAAACCATCCAAAATATATGAAAGTAAATTTAAACCCAAGTATTTTAAAGACCTTAATGGTTTTTGGAAAATTGGGTTCGCGGGAAACACATTCACAGATGCCATTAACACCTCCAAATCGTTCTATTGGTTCTAGTCTTGCTAGGGAAGGCACGTTTACGAAGACTGACGATGGCCACCTGCATTTAGAACTCGCTGGGGAGAGGAATATTTTTCGTAATTAAAGTATGTCCGCTAAAATACAATGCACGTAAAGTGCATTTAGGATGTTTTGCAATAATTTTATATACATATATTTAAGACTAGTGGGCCGAGGGCAGCGAGCCATGGGCCGTGTTAAAGAGGTTAGAGCGTGGCCCGACAACGTTCCAACAATATGAGGCCGTTTGTTTACATGCGGTGACAGCCTCGTGGCCGGCCCAGTTTTTCTATTTTTTGTGGGATAACGTGTAATGGAGTTCGCTTCTTGTTTCGCCCGGTCTAAGATTAGGTTCTTTCCTATAACAGCCCCAGCAGAGGAGGGGGGAGGGGGTTAGTTCCAATATTACCAGCCATGTAGATTCCTTTTGAGTTTTATCCTTGTGGGAAGGAGACAGTTTTTTTTTTTTATCAAATGCAGATACTTCGTAATGCAAGACTACTATTATTGCACGCATTTCGCATCCCAGGCCGCCTATCTTGGGGTTATTTGAGATTATCTTGATTACCGTGAGATGATTTCGGGGCTTAGCTTCCCCGCGGCCCGGTCCTCGACCAGGCCTCCTTTTTGTTACACACCCTCAGGAAGCAGCCCGTAGCAGCTGTCTAACTCCCAGGTACCTATTTACTGCTAGGTGAACAGACACATCAGAGTGAATGAAACTACCCATTTGTTTCCGCTTCCACCTAGGATCGAACCGGAACCTCAGGACTATGAATCCGAAGTGCTGTCCACTCAGCTCCCAGGCCGCCTACACCAGTGATGTCACACCCAGAACACTAAACATTATAGATTCGAGAAAAATCGCCATATTGGATTTTTAAAAAAATTGGAAAAATAATTTTCATTTGGAAAATTAATTTTCCAAATGAAATAGAACCCTAAACAGTAAGTTAAGGGTCCTGTGGTGGGCTAGGAGGGCAGGAAGGTTAGGTTAGGTTAGGTTAGGAGGGCAGGAAGGTCTCCCCAGGTTTCAAAACGTCATGAAAACTGTTAATTGAAAGTTTCCTCTCCTAACCTAACAGCTTAAGCCAGAGAACCCAAAACAGAAAACGGGACAGTACGTCACTTTTGTGAGCCGATTTCATTTTCTATTACGACCATTTTTGGCCTTAGTGCGCATACGAGCGACGAATATACTCTGGTACCTGGGGACCTTATCCCCCTATACTCTGGTACCTGGGGACCTTATCCACCCTATACTCTGGTACCTGGGGACCTTATCCACCCTATACTCTGGTACCTGGGGACCTTATCCACCCTATACTCTGGTACCTGGGGACCTTATCCACCTATACTCTGGTACCTGGGGACCTTATCCCCCTATACTCTGGTACCTGGGGACCTTATCCACCCTATACTCTGGTACCTGGGGACCTTATCCCCCTATACTCTGGTACCTGGGGACCTTATCCACCTATACTCTGGTACCTGGGAACCTTATCCACCCTATACTCTGGTACCTGGGGAACCTTATCCACCCTATACTCTGGTACCTGGGGAACCTTATCCACCCTATACTCTGGTACCTGGGGACCTTATCCCCCTATACTCTGGTACCTGGGAACCTTATCCCCCTATACTCTGGTACCTGGGGACCTTATCCACCTATACTCTGGTACCTGGGAACCTTATCCACCTATACTCTGGTAACTGGGAACCTTATCCACCTATACTCTGGTACCTGGGGACCTTATCCACCCTATACTCTGGTACCTGGGGACCTTATCCACCCTATACTCTGGTACCTGGGAACCTTATCCACCTATTCTCTGGTACCTGGGAACCTTATCCACCCTATACTCTGGTACCTGGGAACCTTATCCACCCTATACTCTGGTACCTGGGGACCTTATCCACCTATACTCTGGTACCTGGGAACCTTATCCACCCTATACTCTGGTACCTGGGAACCTTATCCACCTTATACTCTGGTACCTGGGAACCTTATCCCCCCTATACTCTGGTACCTGGGAACCTTATCCACCCTATACTCTGGTACCTGGGAACCTTATCCACCTATACTCTGGTACCTGGGAACCTTATCCACCCTATACTCTGGTACCTGGGAACCTTATCCACCCTATACTCTGGTACCTGGGAACCTTATCCACCTATACTCTGGTACCCACTTATAGTCAAGCATAAGACTAAACTGGAAAAGGTTCAAAGGTTTGCCACCAGACTAGTACCCGAGCTGAGAGGTATGAGCTACAAGGAGAGACTACGGGAATTAAACCTCACTTCGTTGGAAGACAGAAGAGTTAGGGGGGACATGATCACCACATTCAAGATTCTCAGAGGAATTGATAGGGTAGATAAAGACAGGCTATTTAACACAAGGGACACACGCACTAGGGGGCACAGGTGGAAATTGAGTGCCTAAATGAGCCACAGAGATATTAGAAAGAACTTTTTTAGTGTCAGAGTGGTTGACAAATGGAATGCATTAGGAAGCGATGTGGTGGAGGCTGACTCCATACACAGTTTCAAGGGTAGATATGATAGAGCCCAATAGGCTCAGGAACCTGTACACCAGTTGATTGACAGTTGAGAGGCGGGACCAAAGAGCCAGAGCTCAACCCCCGCAAGTACAACTAGGTGAGTACAACGAGGTGAGTACACACACACACACACACACAGGTAGGAGGGATAAGGTACGAAGAGAGACTGAAGGAACTGAACCTGACGACGTTAGAAAGGAGAGGGAGAGGGGGGACATGATACAGACATATAAAATACTTAGAGATATTGACAGGGTAGAAACAGAGGAAATGTTTACAATGAATAACAACAGAACAAGGGGACACGGATGGAAGCTTGAGACTCAGATGTGTCATAGAGATGTTAGAAAG
>WNGS01165523.1:1334753-1364095 GCA_020271785.1 Procambarus virginalis
TTGTGTGTGTTGGTAGACACGGACAGTTGTGTGTGTTGGTAGACACGGACAGTTGTGTGTGTTGGTAGACACGGACAGTTGTGTGTGTTGGTAGACACGGACAGTTGTGTGTGTTTGTAGACACAGACAGTTGTGTGTGTTGGTAGACACGGACATTTGTGTGTGTGTTGGTAGACACGGACAGTTGTGTGTGTTGGTAGACACGGACAGTTGTGTGTGTTGGTAGACACGGACAGTTGTGTGTGTTGGTAGACAGACAGTTGTGTGTATTGGGTAGACACAGACAGCTGTGTGTGTTGGTAGACACAGACAGTTGTGTGTGTTGGTAGACACGGACAGTTTGTGTGTTGGTAGACACGGACGTTGTGTGTGTGTTGGTAGACACAGACAGTTGTGTGTGTTGGTAGACACGGAGAGCTGTGTGTGTTGGTAGACACGACAGTTGTGTGTGTGTGGAACACGGACAGTTGTGTGTGTTGGTAGACACGGACAGCTGTGTGGTTGGTAGCACACAGTTTATGGTGTTTGGTAGACACGGACAGTTGTGGTGTGGTAGACACGGACAGTTGTGTGTGTTGGTAGACACAGACAGTTGTGTGTGTTGCTAGACACAGACAGTTTGTGTGTTGGTATACACAGACAGTTTGTGTGTTGGTAGACACAGACAGTTGTGTGTGTTGGTAGACACGGACAGTTGTGTGTGTTGGTAGACACGGACAGTTGTGTGTGTTGGTAGACACAGACAGTTGTGTGTGTTGGTAGACACGGACAGTTGTGGTGTTGGTAGACACGGACAGTTGTGTGTGTTGGTAGACACGGACAGTTGTGTGTGTTGGTAGACACAGACAGTTGTGTGTGTTGGTAGACACGGACAGCTGTGTGTGTTGGTAGACACGGACAGTTGTGTGTGTTGGTAGACACGGACAGTTGTGTGTGTTGGTAGACACAGACAGTTGTGTGTGTTGGTAGACACGGACAGCTGTTGTGTTTGGTAGACACGGACAGTTGTGTGTGTTGGTAGACACGGACAGTTGTTGTGTTGGTAGACACGGACAGCTGTGTGTGTTGGTAGACACAGACAGTTGTGTGTGTTGGTAGACACGGACAGTTGTGTGTGTTGGTAGACACGGACAGTTGTGTGTGTTGGTAGACACAGACAGTTGTTGTGTTGGTAGACACAGACAGTTGTGTGTGTTGGTAGACACAGACAGTTGTGTGTGTTGGTAGACACAGACAGTTGTGTGTGTTTGGTAGACACGGACATTGTGTGTGTTGGTAGACACGGACAGTTGTGTGTGTGTTGGTAGACACGGACAGTTGTGTGTGTTGGTAGACACAGACAGTTGTGTGTGTTGGTAGACACAGACAGCTGTGTGTGTTGGTAGACACAGACAGTTGTGTGTGTTGGTAGACACAGACAGTTGTGTGTGTTGGTAGACACAGACAGTTGTGTGTGTTTGGTAGACACAGACAGTTGTGTGTGTTGGTAGACACGGACAGCTGTGTGTGTTGGTAGATACGGACAGTTTTGTGTGTTGGTAGCCCAGACAGTTGTGTGTGTTGGTAGATACGGACAGTTGTGTGTGTTGGTAGACACAGACAGTTGTGTGTGTGTTGGTAGACACGGACAGCTGTGTGTGTTGGTAGACACGGACAGCTGTGTGTGTTGGTAGACACGGACAGTTGTGTGTGTTGGTAGACACAGACAGTTGTGTGTGTTGGTAGACACAGACAGCTGTGTGTGTTGGTAGACACAGACAGTTTGTGTGTTGGTAGACACGGACAGCTGTGTGTGTTGGTAGACACGGACAGCTGTGTGTGTGTGTTGGTAGATACGGACAGTTGTGTGTGTTGGTAGACACAGACAGTTGTGTGTGTTGGTAGACACGGACAGCTGTGTGTGTTGGTAGATACGGACAGTGTGTGTGTTGGTAGATACAGACAGTTGTGTGTGTTGGTAGACACAGACAGTTGTGTGTGTTGGTAGACACGGACAGTTGTGTGTGTTGGTAGATACGGACAGCTGTGTGTGTTGGTAGACACGGACAGCTGTGTGTGTGTGTTGGTAGACACAGACAGTTGTGTGTGTTGGTAGACACAGACAGTTGTGTGTGTTGGTAGATACGGACAGCTGTGTGTGTTGGTAGACACGGACAGTTGTGTGTGTTGGTAGATACGGACAGTTGTGTGTGTTGGTAGATACGGACAGTTGTGTGTGTTGGTAGATACGGACAGCTGTGTGTGTTGGTAGACACGGACAGCTGTGTGTGTGTGTTGGTAGACACGGACAGCTGTGTGTGTGTGTTGGTAGACACGGACAGCTGTGTGTGTTGGTAGACACGGACAGCTGTGTGTGTGTTGGTAGACACGGACAGCTGTATTCACTTAGTTGTTGTATTCACTTAGTTGTATTTTACGGGGGTTGAGCTTTTTTTGCTCTTTCGGCCCGCCTCTCAACTGTCAATCAACTGTTTACTAACTACTTTTTTTTTTAGCTGTGTGTGTGTGTGAGTTGGTAGACACGGACAGCTGTGTGTGTGTGTTGGTAGACACGGACAGCTGTGTGTGTGTGTTGGTAGACACGGACAGCTGTGTGTGTGTGTTGGTAGACACGGACAGCTGTGTGTGTGTGTTGGTAGACACGGACAGCTGTGTGTGTTGGTAGACACGGACAGTTGTGTGTGTGTTGGTAGACACGGACAGTTGTGTGTGTGTTGGTAGACACGGACAGTTGTGTGTGTTTGGTAGACACGGACAGTTGTGTGTGTGTTGGTAGACACGGACAGTTGTGTGTGTGTTGGTAGACACGGACAGTTGTGTTTGTGTTGGTAGACACGGACAGCTGTGTTTGTGTTGGTAGACACGGACAGTTGTGTTTGTGTTGGTAGACACGGACAGTTGTGTGTGTGTTGGTAGACACGGACAGTTGTGTGTGTGTTGGTAGACACGGACAGTTGTGTTTGTGTTGGTAGACACGGACACATGTACTAGTGGGCCCGTGTCTTGCTTCGCGCCTCGTGCCCAGCCTCACGCCTCGTGCCCAGCCTCACGCCTCGTGCCCAGCCTCACACCTCGTGCCCAGCCTTATGCCTCGTGCCCAGCCTCACGCCTCGTGCCCAGCCTCACGCCTCGTGCCCAGCCTCACACCTCGTGCCCAGCCTTATGCCTCGTGCCCAGCCTCACGCCTCGTGCCCAGCCTCACGCCTCGTGCCCAGCCTCGCGCCTCGTGCGCAGCCTCACGCCTCGTGCGCAGCCTCACGCCTCGTGCCCAGCCTCACGCCTCGTGCCCAGCCTCGCGCCTCGTGCCCAGCCTCACGCCTCGTGCCCAGCCTCACGCCTCGTGCCCAGCCTCGCGCCTCGTGCCCAGCCTCACGCCTCGTGCCCAGCCTCACGCCTCGTGCCCAGCCTCACGCCTCGTGCCCAGCCTCGCGCCTCGTGCGCAGCCTCACGCCTCGTGCGCAGCCTCACGCCTCGTGCCCAGCCTCACGCCTCGTGCCCAGCCTCGCGCCTCGTGCCCAGCCTCACGCCTCGTGCCCAGCCTCGCGCCTCGTGCCCAGCCTCGCGCCTCGTGCCCAGCCTCGCGCCTCGTGCCCAGCCTCACGCCTCGTGCCCAGCCTCACGCCTCGTGCCCAGCCTCGCGCCTCGTGCCCAGCCTCGCGCCTCGTGCCCAGCCTCGCGCCTCGTGCCCAGCCTCACGCCTCGTGCCCAGCCTCACGCCTCGTGCCCAGCCTCGCGCCTCGTGCCCAGCCTCGCGCCTCGTGCCCAGCCTCGCGCCTCGTGCCCAGCCTCGCGCCTCGTGCCCAGCCTCACGCCTCGTGCCCAGCCTCACGCCTCGTGCCCAGCCTCGCGCCTCGTGCCCAGCCTCGCGCCTCGTGCCCAGCCTCACGCCTCGTGCCCAGCCTCACGCCTCGTGCCCAGCCTCACGCCTCGTGCCCAGCCTCGCGCCTCGTGCCCAGCCTCACGCCTCGTGCCCAGCCTCGCGCCTCGTGCCCAGCCTCGCGCCTCGTGCCCAGCCTCGCGCCTCGTGCCCAGCCTCGCGCCTCGTGCCCAGCCTCACGCCTCGTGCCCAGCCTCACGCCTCGTGCCCAGCCTCGCGCCTCGTGCCCAGCCTCGCGCCTCGTGCCCAGCCTCGCGCCTCGTGCCCAGCCTCGCGCCTCGTGCCCAGCCTCACGCCTCGTGCCCAGCCTCACGCCTCGTGCCCAGCCTCGCGCCTCGTGCCCAGCCTCGCGCCTCGTGCCCAGCCTCGCGCCTCGTGCCCAGCCTCGCGCCTCGTGCCCAGCCTCACGCCTCGTGCCCAGCCTCGCGCCTCGTGCCCAGCCTCGCGCCTCGTGCCCTGCCTCACGCCTCGTGCCCAGCCTCACGCCTCGTGCCCAGCCTCAACAACAGGAACATGCCGTGGAAGGGTACACGCAGTTTTGGATCAGAGTGCCGATACTTCCACCCTAAACTATGCAAATTCTCAATTAACGAAAACAAATGTTACAATGTTCAGTGTCCGGAGTTGCACATGCGAGGTGCCCAGCGTAATAGCCGGGAAGATCAATGTGATATTACTGAATGTTTTAGAGGCAGGTAGAAATATATAAGAGAGATGAACAGGCAGATGGAACCACTGCAGGATTGTAGAGAGGGAGATATCTACAGGACTGGAATACAAGTATCAACAAGTACACAGGTACTACACCACACCGGTGTAGTACCTGTGTGGTACATAACTAGGTGAGTACACAACACCCACACTACTACCACACTGGACGAACCACTACCAAAACAACACACCCTGGACCTGGGGGGAGAGGTGGGAGAGAACTACCAAAGCCCACCAGAAGTCACACGCAATGTGGGAGATCATTCATATTTGCAAACATACAAGGCCTAAAGTCAAATCAAGGAATAAAGTTAAGTTCATAAATGGCCTTCTAATATAATTAAACTCAATATTTGGTGCATTTACAGAAACCTACACGAAAGACCACATGGAGAGTGAAAAAGGATCCCAAATTATAATCTATATAGATGTGACAGAGTAATTAGTCAAGTGGAGGAGTAGGTCTGTATATTAAAGAGGAACTGGCATGTACAGAGCTCCTGAACTCGACCAATCAGGTGGTAGAGGTTATCTTGAGGTTATCTTGAGATGATTTCGGGGTTTAGTGTACCCGCGGCCCGGTCCTCGACCAGGCCTCCACCCCCAGGAAGCAGCCCGTGACAGCTGACTAACTCCCAGGTACCTATTACTGCTAGGTAACAGGGGCATCAGGGTGAAAGAAACGCTGCCCATTCTTTCTCTCCGGCGCCCGGGATCGAACCCGGGACCACAAGATCACGCGTCCAGTGTTCTGTCCGCTCAGCCATCGGCTCGGTGACTGAGGTACTTGGAATTTGAATTCCAGGTCCTTGGAATCAAGGTAGAAAATATAAATCTAATTATAATCTAATATACAACCGCCAGATGCAACGTTAGGAATTCACTGAGCAAGCCACAATCGAGACTATTCTTGATAACCTAGCAACCAGTACCAGATATTATCTTTTTTGGAGACTTCAATCTACCCAGTTTAAAATGGAGAATAGTAAACATAACATTATAGCAGGAAATTAACCTTAAATAACCAACCACAGGTCAGAGAAGTACTGAGATTCTGTGACAAATGTTCATTCAACCAGCAGATATCAGAGCTAACTAGGAACGAAAATATTCTAGATAAAGTCTTCACAAACAATGAAGACACAATCAAGGGTCATTACGATCGCAGATACCACATTCTCAGATGACAAGCTCATTGTAGGGCAAACTAGCATCAACATCGACATAAAACAATGATCAAGCAAGAGGAGTTATTCAGTAAATTCAATTTTTATAATAAAATTATAGACTGGGAGAAAATAAACAGGGAACTAACAAACATTCAATGATAAACTGTTCTACAGAAATACAAATTTTACACAAGCATAGAAACCTGACTTCGGAAGCATATGAAGTCTGTCTGAAACATGTTCCTTTGAGGAAAGACAGAAAGGGGTCCAACGTAAAAGAGAACGCAGACGACACTACAAAGAAGGAAAAGAATAACGGAAATGTTTAAGCTGACAAGACTTTCCCTACAAAGATGGAATAATTTAAACAGGGAGATTGAAGAAATCGAGTAGAGATTGAAACATTCATATCAGATTGAAGAAAGGCAGTTAGAACAGAAAGTAATTCAAGAAATAAAGAAAAACTCAAAATAGTTCTTCACATATGCGAAATCAAAGCGAAAACCACTGCCAGTATTGGACCTGTTCGTCTTAGTGAAGGTTCATACACTGAGGATGACAAAGAAATTAGTGAAATCCTAAAAAGCAGTATGAGGACATGTTTAGCACTCCAATACTCAGCATGAAAGTGGAAGATTCGGACAACTTCTTTATGCGTGATATCCAAACACCTGTAAATATAACTGATATCAACACGAGCGTGACAGATTTTGAAAGATAAATTTACAACGTGCCCATGCACTCAGCCCCGGGTCCAGACTCATGGAATTAAGTATTTATAAAGAAATGCAAAGTGCCGGTAGCACAGGCACTCAGTATAGTGTGGAGGAAGAGCTTGACACGGTGGAGATACCAGATGCACTTAAAGCAGCAGACATAGCCCCTCTACACAAGGGAGGGAGCAAAGCATTGGCAAAGAATTATAGACCAGTTGCATTAACGTCCCACATAATAAAAGTATTTGAGAGAGTGATCAGGAGTCAGGTCACCAATTTCATGGAGACCAATGACCTTCACAACCCAGGCCAACATGGATTTTGAGCAGGAAGATCATGCCTCTCACAGCTACTTGACCACTACGAAAATCACTGAGGCATTAGAAGGAAAACAAAATGCAGATATGGTATACACGGACTTTGCAAAGGCTTTCGATAAATGTGACCATCATGCGTGATAGCTCACAAAATGAGGTCACTGGGAATAACCGGTAAAGTAGGACGCTGGATACGCAGTTTTCTGTCAAACAGGACACAAAGAGTAACAGTCACCCATATAAAATGGAGTATAAGAGCAGTTAAAAGCTCTTTACCTCAGGTACAGTCCTTGCACCGCTGTTTTTTCTTATTCTCATATCAGATATTGACAGAAATACAAGTCACAGCTTCGTGTCATCTTTTGCAAATGACACAAAAATCAGCATGAACATTACCTCGGCTGAAGACATTGACAAACTACAAACAAATATTAATAAAGTTNGTAGATATATAATTTTTCATCCAAACTTTTAATACAGATTTTTTATTTCATAAGAAAAACAAGTAAATCATTTTTTTTTTTAGCACACAGCTACAATTTTGAAGTGCTTGATCTTAGCAGTTAATGAACCAAAAACAACTTCCCAACAAAATTCACTCCCTCTAAACTAATTATACAGTAAAGGGATAACTAAATAATTTTATGTGGGATGGCAAAAGAATACACCTTGAAGAAGACACACATACCTGCTGAGTAACTTTGATTCCTTGTAGTCCAATACTATTTGCTCCATTGTCAAGACAAGAAGGAAACCAAACACAATAATAAATTCAGCAATAGGGAAGGAGCTCATCGAGGAATTTGATCCATCAGCAGGTCCAACTGCTCTTGTACATCTGGAAACAGGTCCAAAATGCAGGTACCCATGAAAACACCGCCCGCCGAACACGACATCATGCTCAGCACCATGTGGTACCTGAAAAACATTGCATCAGGAACATCTTAGGACTTAGGGATTCCATGATGTGTTAGCACATTTTATATTATAGTATGTAGTATGTATTTTAATACTGTCCTCTTGCTGGCTTGCTTGCTGTTACATTCACCACAAAAAGGCCCACATCAGGGTCAAAATTCCAGTTAAACACTTTTATAATTACTTAAATCAATTTCATGCTAACTTTTTCACTAATTCAAAAGGCAAGTTTCCTATAGAGGCATAAAGAAAAATAAGAGCATTCCTAACATGACTATAGCAGAACGAAGTGTGGAAAAACAGCACACCAGCCAGGGTTATCTTGACGCTATCTTAAGATGATTTCGAGGCTTAGCTTCCCCACGGCCAGTCCTCGGCCAGGCATCCTTTTCGTTACACATCCCCAGGAAGCAGCCCGTAGCAGCTGTCTAACTCCCAGGTACCTATTTATTGCTAGGTAAACAGGTGCATTAGGGTGAAAGAAACTCTGCCCATTTGTTTCCGTCTCCGCCAGGAATCGAACCCGGAACCTTAAGACTACGAATTCCGAGCACTCTCCACTCAGGTAGGAGAAGGATAATCGGGAACAACAAGATAGTGCCCCTGACAACACTGGCGAGGAAAGAGACCGAAGTAATGAGTATGTGACTAGATCAACACTCACAAATGCCATCCTCCAGAATGGGACTAGCCCAAAGGAGTATTTACCGTTGTGGGAAGAATCTAAGAAGTCTAGTAGAAATGAGCAGTATAACAAATTTGTTACACAAATGAAGATGGCACTACAATTAAAGCAGAAGAACTGCAAGAATGAGTGTCAGAACTGCATCCACATATCATGGAAGTTAAAGAGATACAGTAAAACTTATAAATATAATAAAGGATGCAAGGAAGTGAGAAAAGAAAGGCCAAACAGGGTGATTTGGCCTTTTGACTTTGGTCAAAAGTCAAAAGTTTTGAAAGAGGGGGCAGGAATAAACCAGCGTTGACTGTAATGAAACGCCATTTTTTGGGTGAGACCTGGAGGCTCCCAGGAGCTATCCGGCTGATACGGATGTATAAGCTTTGGGCATCAGTCAATGTACATGGGGTTCTAGGCCTACCCAGGACCATGAGCCAGAACCTGGCCCCCCCCTCAGAGAGGTGCAAGGAGCAATGGCCTATAGCCACACCTTATATATGGTTTAGAAGTACTCTATGTCTGCCATCAACAGGGTCGGACACCCAGAAAGATAGGCGCCCCAAAACAGCTCCCATTCTGGTGAAGAATGCTACCAACGCTGAACAAAAGGTTAGAACCCTCCATGAAGAAATCGATCAAACAAGCATGAAGTCATCTCGTTACCAACGTGCCGCCATCTGCGCAACCCTCCCCCTCCCCGGGAGGGGGAAGGAGCCCAAGACCCCCACTGGCTTCCCGAGCTTGTCAGTTCTTAGGCTGGATATCAAAAACACATGAAAAGGGAAAAGCCGTGGGAAAAACCACTGGTTGCAGATACCAAGCAAGCAGTGCCTGAACCAAGGCCAGCAGGGAACCAGATGGAAACCTTCGCTAGGACCAGGGATCCGAACCAGGTTAGCCAGGAAAGAACCAAATCCCTGGCGAGCAGAACCACCCCATCCAAGAGAAACTCCTCCCCCCCAGACCGCTGAAGAACCAACAAGGCCAACACGGACGACAACTAGAAGCCGCCGCTTGCCAAAACTGCCCATCTGCAGACTCCGCAAACAGCGAGGACAAATAGCGACAAAAACGGAAGAGCAACGACCCAGGCAGAAGCCAACAAGGAAACGAGCACCACTAGCCGACAAGCGAAACAGGAAGCAAAAATTGTGACACCGCATCCCGCAGGAACGGCGGAAACAGCTACAGCATTGCAGACGACACATGCGCCGCCGATGCATGGAGGAGGAGGAGAACACCAGAGGATGCGTACTGCACTAAAATACAAAGATGCAGCACAGAAAATAAATAAAAATAAAAGTACACAGCAAGGGCTGTAAACCCTGGCTCCACTAGTCCTAATGACAATGAACCGTAGGGGGCACGAGTAGGTGTTACCAGAACCACCTCCACCCACCAACATTTCAACAGATAAGAAAAACTGGAGCTGGATGTACACGACCAAAGCCCACCGGCATCAGCCAAGAACTGACAGGCTCAGGTAGCTGGCGGGAGGTCTGGGAATCTCCCCTCCCCCCTTCCTCCTGGGAAAGGGGGGGGTTGCGCAGACGGCGCCGCATTGGTAACGAGATGACGTCATGCTCATTTGATCGTTTTTCTTCATGGAGAGTTCTATCCTCTCGTTCAGCATTTGGTAGCATTCTTCACCAGAATGGGGGGGAGGGTGTTTTGGGGCGCTTATCTATATGGGTGCCCGACCCAGTCGATGGCAGACATGGAGTACTTCTAAACCATATATAAGGTGTTTCTATAGGCCATTGCTCCTCGCACCTCTCTGAGGGGGCCAAGTTCTGGCTCATGGTCCCCAGTAGGCCTAGAACTCCATGTACATTGACCGATTCCCAAAGCTGATACTACATCCGTATCAGATGGATAGCTCAGGGGAGCCGATGGGGCTCCCCCCCCCCCAGAAAAAAGTACCATTGATACAACAACACTGAGCTTTGAGGAGATAAAAGATTCTGGAAGTAATCAATCAGCAGGATTTCATGCTAGGATTGATAACAGTGAGGACCATGAAGATACTGGTAGGTGTTATTTACAACCTTTCAATGACTACAGGAAGGTCACAAGATCAATATTATATATGCAACGAAACACACCAAAATATAATAGAAAAAGCAGCCATAGAGGCAAGGGTTGGAAGAGTGAAGATCCTAATAATTGGGGATTTTAATTACTGGTATAGGGAAATTGACTGGTCAACAACAAAGAATCCTCATGGAGGGGATAAAACATGGAGAGCAAGGTCTATGGACACTATAGACAAATATCTCTTGTAGCATCATATGAAGGAGCTGCCAAGAAAAAAAAGAGGTGATCTGCTCACTACCCAAAACTGAAGATGTACAGAACTTCATATATGCAAAATTATTGGGATCCCAACCGGTCCCCTCGAAAAGTACATCACATTTTGACATATGAATCACCTAAGGCCAAAATGTGTTGTACTAAAAATCATAGTAGCTTGCAAAATTGACATGATGTCCCGTTTTCTATTTATGGGTCCTCGATGAGAAAGTGGTCAGGGGCCTAAGTCGTAGTGGTATTGCGACCTGCTGATGGGTGGAAGAAAACATGTATTGTGCTGTACATAAGTTGATTGGTTATTTGGTTACATTAATCCTTGCATTACACATATCATATGATGTTCAAATGGTGGTGCACATTACATCATATAATGCTTTAGGTACTTTGTAATATTTGTAATATTACCACATCAGGTGGCAGGGAAAATAATGGTACACATTATTCCCAATCTGCGCAATTGAAGCCTCCAATAAACATCCGCAAATTTGAGGAATGACACAAGAGAATAATTTTTGTTGTGCATACAAATCCTTAACCTTATCCAAAACCTTAATCCTTAACCTTGTGTAATGCACAGGTTAAGCCAAATGTTGCCTTTATCTGTGGCTCTGTAAGCTTATGCTTGTGAACAAACCTATCTGAGAATTGTGGTAAGTGGGTGGGGGGGCTGGACTAAAATTGACTCCAGTGACTCCCGAGCATCTTAAAATAGTCATGCAAGGATGCCAAAGTCCCTGTGGCTTCAGTGTCATACAATCCTGCCTAATACCACTGATGTTTAGGATCAATATATCAATATATATGGATCAATATATCTCTTGAAGCTGTGGAACCACTTGCTTAAAAAGAGCATTTCACTACCTCAAAGCATACATTTTGACACCAGAGAAAAAATAGAACAAGTTGCACACTACAGAAAACAAGTTTTGATTTGAGTACTTCTATACTAAAACAGTACTGTATAGTGACTTTAATAAACTACAAAGATGATAATGTGCACCAAAGCTAGTTTTATAATTATTCATAACAAACTGTGTAAAGAAAATTAAATGCCATGAGTTCAGCTCTCTTTCTAGAGTTACTTGGCCTAAAAGATATTTACACATGCACATGAAATACTGTAACTGATAAGCTTATATCATAAGGTCAGATTCTTCTTATTTAATTATTTCAGTTCTAAATGTGTCTACTCAATAATTAATACTTTATAGGTTAGCAAATACAGTACTATAAAAACCACAAAGCAATATAAAATAGTAAGTAGAGAAAAGAAACTTACTTGAATCGAAGACCGGAATCGTGTGTTTCCCTGATGCGCTTGACGAACATAATGGGAAGCATCGAACACACAAAGGTGATGATAAACATCACCACAAGGACAATGCCCTTGATAGTTACTATGTCCCACATTTTCTTTGCTGTTTTTATTCCTACAAAAAATGAAAACAAAAAATTTTAATTCTTGAAATGCTGCCACTGTTATTCTTTTGCTGCTGCAATATACTGGCATTCAGTAATATTCATAACAATTTGTTCACAGTTTTGATGCATCGAGTTACATCCCAAAGATTTTGAGTGTGTGTCTAGTCAAGCCAAGCCTGGGTGTATGTGGAAACTCAGAAGGGGCATTTTGTAAATGGTTATAAAATGTTATAGGTCATTAGACTTTAGTTGCTGATGAGCAGTGGATGGGAGTGAAGCTCTTTATAACTTGTCTTCAAAACAACCCTCATAAAATTTCAAGTAGCAGTCATTCCCCCTATTTATGAACAAAATTTACTTTTCATATAGCTCACATGTGATGAAATTCAAGCCATTAAGAAATAATATAGAGGTACAGTGACACCTCGGCTTACGAATGCCCCAATTTACGAACTTTTCAGGCTACGAGCCCAATTTCTTCGTAAATTTTGAATCGGGTTACGAGCTTTACCTCAAGTAACGATGTTTGTTGATACGTGTATGGGCGACCTAGCGTGTGGTTCCTTGTGACACGTCGCCTGCTCCTCAGTTTACCAATGCCTCCCGCTTAGTGACGACCGCACTTGAATTCTTTGTAAAGAATTTCATTGTTTTGGGCTTTTTGGGGTTTTGAACATAAAAGTAATTATTATATATCATGCCATGGGTCCCAAAGAGTCAGTGGTAAGGTTCAACCTAAGAAAACACATGTGAGGATGACCATAGAGCAAAAACAAAATCATTCGTAAACATGAAAATGGTACATGGGTTGTTGAACTAGCTAGGCAGTACAACAAATCTATGTCAATGATATACACTGTAATTGCTAAGAAAAAGGACATTATGAGTGGTAAAGTAACAAAAGGCATATCAACAATCACAAAACAAAGAACACAAACACGTGAGGCTGTTAAAAAGTTTTTATTAATTTGGATATACCTGTACAACAAGGAGTTAGTAGGTGATAGTGTTTCAGAGGCCATCATATGTGAAAAAGCAAGGCTACTGCATGAAGACCTTTTATAAAGACAACCCCAGGAACAAGTGATGCAGATACGAAAGAGTTCAAGGCGAGCAGGAGATGGTTTGAGAAATTTTGAAAAAGAAGTGGCATTCACAGTGTTGTGAGAGTTGTGAGTATTGTGTGTTGTGAGTTGGTCGAGGAACACGGCCAAGAACTGACCACCGAAGAACTCCAAGCCCTTCACAAGGAGCAGCAACAAGAGGCAGCCGAGGAAATTTCTTCAGGGAAGGAGGAGGCAGTACAGGATGTCCCTTCCTCGACAATTAAGAAGTGGTGTAATTATGGGAAGAAATGCAAAGTTTTGTTGAAACGACTCACCCAGAGCAAACTGTAGTAGGCCATTGCCTTAATCTTTTTTAATGACACTGTGATGCCTCACTACAGACAAGTTTTACAACATAGGGAAAAACCAGTCTCTATGGAAAGGTGTTTAATGAAACAAGCAAGCAGTGAGCCACAAGCAGGTCCTTGTGGTATTCCTGCAAAACATAGGAGAGAGAGAGTACCCCAGAGAAGTCATCACTGTCTCATGTTATAATGGAAGAGGACTTCCCTTCCAAACACTAACACCTCTTCTCTCCCACCCCCTCAACCTCCTCACCATCTTCCATACACCAACAAGTGATCAATAAAGGTAAGCTATAACTTGTACATACTATAGTACTAAGTATTTGTGTGAATTAGGTATGAAATCTGTTTTTAAGTTAATATTTTTGGGAGTGTGAAACAGATTAATTCAATTTACATTATTTCTTATGGGAAAATTTGTTTCAGGTTGCGAATTTTCGGCTTACAAACCGTCTCTGGGAACGGATTAAATTCGTAAACAGAGGGGCCACTGTATCTATAAATGCATATTAATTAAAATTCTAACCCAAAAATGTTAAAATAGAGCTACTGTATATGTAAAGCCAAAACAGAATAATAATGTGTTATATGCAACAAATTAATAAATTTGACTAATCTTTAGATAAGTAAGGTGTCTGTGTTCTGAAGGAAGATGCCTACAGCTTTTCTATACTGTATTGTATCAGTAACAGTAATAGAAGCAATGCCATACATACTCCTTCACCAAGCAGCTTACAGTAAGACCACTTTCAGGTTAGGAAATGTATATGATTATCTCTCAGAATGTTTGGTAATATGATTATTGTTTGTGATGTGTGTCTATGTATGTATTAACACGATGTACTGAACGGGGTGAGAATAGCTTGAGCTACCTCATCCCTTTGTGTGTATTTTACATCAATAAACTTATTTCAATTTCAATTTCAATTCAATTTCAACTTTCATGTTTCATCACCAGTTCTATTTTTACACGAGTTAACACTGTTTTCTTCTTATGTATGTCGTAATATTTTTTTCCCTATTCATTGACAGTCCAATTATATACAAAAATAATAGAAATCCTTCAAAGTCCACAGGATCTTCAAGCAGTAACACACTAAAGAACATAAAACTTGATGGGCATGGTCAGGTAGCATAAACATGACCAAAAACAGTAGATATTTCAAAATAAAAAAACAAAACAGGTACTCATTAAAAGTGAAATGAGAAATAATGTATTTTTTAATTACAGTATAATCATACTCATTGGAAATGATTAATAGTACAGTACAGTATTGTACTGTATTACAGGGCATTAATCAATGTGTTGGTCCTAAAATGCCCACCAGTTTATTTCGACATTGCGTAATAGGGTCGTAATAAGCTAATTAAACTAAACTCAGCAGTCTTAGCTTCTTGGGTTTATGATAATGTTAGCTTAAACTATGAATAGACTGCTGATTTTTATGTTAAATTCTGCAACTTGCTTATGTAAATAAATTCTGAGGTTCAATTTTTGAGCCCATTATTTGCCTCTAACCTTTTCTACTACCACTCACAGGATGGGTATGGTTATCTTGAGGTTATCTTGAGATGATTTCGGGGCTTAGTGTCCCCGCGGCCCAGTCCTCAACCAGGCCTCCACCCCCAGGAAGCTGCCCATGACAGCTGACTAACTCCCAGGTACCTATTTACTGCTAGGTAACAGGAGCATCAGGGTGAAAGAAACTCTGCCCATTGTTTCTCGCCGGCGCTCGGGATCGAACCCGGGACCATGGGATCACCTGCCAGTGTTCTGTCCGCTCAGCCTCCGGCTCCCTTATGGGCTGCATAAAAGTGAACAAAAGTAAACAAAGTGTGACAAATGAACAAATCCATAAGGACCGTAACGAGGGTTCGAACCTACGTCCGAGAGGATCCGGATTTGTTCATTTGATGCAGCACGTTATTGTGATTTCTGTGTGTAAAGTATGACAAAGTTTGTTACCCCCAATGGTGATAGTATTTTAAGCAAAATAGTCTCCGTGGTGTAGTGGTAAGACACTCGCCTGGCGTTCCGCGAGCGCTATGACATGGGTTCGTATCCTGGCCGGGGAGGATTTACTGGGCGCAATTCCTTAACTGTAGCCTCTGTTTAACGCAACAGTAAAATGTGTACTTGGATGAAAAAACGATTCTTCGCGGCGGGGATCGTATTCCAGGGACCTGCCCGAAACGCTACGCGTACTAGTGGCTGTACAAGAATGTAACAACTCTTGTATATATCTCAAAAAAAAAAAAAAAAAAAAAAAAAAAAAAAAAAAAAAAAATACACGGCTTCTGGTGCAACTGGCTTTACAGACCGGGCTGCGGGTACCTAGATCCCCAAAATCACCGCAAGGTAAGGTTCGGATAAAAACTGGTTCAGTTCAAACCCAATTACACAGCAATCATACGTATAAGCTTACATGGAAAATTCAGGTACCATGAACAATTTACTTAAAACTAACCTTCTCAGTAAACAAGCATATGATGAGTGGCACAGAGCAGCAGAATACACGGTCGTAAGTGACCTACTCTCAGAGAATGGTACATGTGGAGGTCAGTTTGTGATTACACCTACAGTATATCTCCATATCTATTGACACAACAAATACCTCTATCAGTGACAATTTTCATCTAATTACTTTCTTCACCACAATATTTCATACACTATTCATAATATGAATAGTACAGCATGATTTTCATATGAATAGATATATGACTTTCACAATATGAATAGTATATGATTTTCATAATATTGTATGACTAGTATATGATTTTCATAATATTGTACGACTAGTATATGATTTTCCTAATATGAATTATACCACTGGATGCGGATGGTGTGCATGATAAGGAAATCAGATGTAAGTTACTTAGCTTGGAGATTGTACTTGGGGTCATTCTTGGACTGGTGGTTGTTTTACACAGTACAGTACTGTATATATTAAACTGTTTAACTACCTAATCAAGACTAACTTGCTTAGCTAATGAATTTTATGTTTGAATTCCCAGAGTTCAAAATGAAACCAGGATCATTGTAACATCTACCAAATAATTAATAAGGGTTAATTGCTCTTTTACACAAATATGCAGCTTCTAATGTCTTTAGTTTAATTCGTCTGTGCTTAATGTATCACATACTCATCCTGTGAGTGGTAATTGAGAAGGTTACAGAGGCTCAGGCACCTGTAATGTACTCACCTAGTTGTGCTTGCAGGGGTTGAGCTCTGGCTCTTTGGTCCCATCTCTCAACTGTCAATCAACTGGTGTACAGATTCCGGAGCCTACTGGGCTCAATCATATCTACATTTGAAACTGTGTATGGAGTCTGCCTCCACCACACCGCATTTGTCTGTCTTAGCTCCTGCATCCGTCGTAGCTCCTCCCGCAGGGACTCGACCTTCGCTCTGAGAGCCCCACATAGCTCCCTCACCAGCACTCACTATACCTTCCATTTTTAGTATTGGGACAATTGGAGTGCCAGCTACACACCTATCTATGTCCAGATAGGTTAAGAATGGTTGAGTTTGATGAAGCAAGGGCCAGTGACACAACCATCTTTGCTACCTTATTACTTTTATCAATTTTTCTGTGGATTACTTAAATACAAGCTACATGATGAAATATTTGACCCTAAATTACTAAAGCAGTAGCTGTATTAGCAAACTAATGTTTCACAGTACAGTACAAGTACAGTACAGTACTTTTAATACCCTATAAATATCCCGTTTGTTATGGTCATTTAACCACTTGTACACCTCTATCATGTCATCCATAATTCTTTGCCTTCCTAGAGAATGTAATTTAAGCTTTGTCAATCTATCTTCATATGACAGGTTTCTAATTTGGGGGGATTCGCTTTGTCATCCTATGCTGGACGTGTTCTAGTGAATTTATATCCATTCTATAGTATGGCGACCAAAACTGAACTGCATAATCTAAATGAAGCCTAACCAGAGCAAGATATAGCTGAACAATAACACCAGGTGTTTTATTACTAATGCTTTGATTAATAAGTCCCAGTGTCTTATTTGCCTTATAAAGAACATTTATGCAATGATTTTTTGGTTTTAATTTCTTACTAATCATAACTCCTAGATCCCTTTAGCAATCCCAACACCATCTAGCGCGTATCTTGTAGCTCTATCATCATTACCTAGCCTCAAAACCTTACATTTGTCAGCATTAAACTGCATCTGCCAATCTCTTGACCATTTCAAAACCCTATTTAGATTGTCTTGAAGTGATAGTCTTTTTCTGTGTGTTTATTTCCCTCCTGATTTTTGTATCATTGATAAATTTGCAAATATTCTTGCTCAAACTTGAACCTAAATCATTTATATATATTATGAATAACAGAGGTCCCAAGACTCAAACCTGAATCTAAATCATTTATATTTGAAAGACTGATTAAAAAAATAGAGGCTCATGGTATTGGGGGTGCTATATTAAGTTGGATTAGGGCACCTATTCCAAAGGAAACAGAGAGTTAGTATAAATGGGGTTAAGTCAGAGTGGGATAATGTTGTTAGTGGAGTACCTCAGGGCTCTGTCCTGGGACCTCTGTTGTTTATAATATATATAAATGATTTAGATTCAGGTTTGAGTAGCAACATCTGCAAATTTGCAGATGATACAAAAATCAGTAGGGAAATTAACACAGAAGAAGACTCACTATCACTTCAAGTTGATCTAAATAGGGTTTTGAAATGGTCAAAAGATTGGCAGATGCAGTTTAATGCTGATAAATGTAAAGTTCTGAGGGTAGCTAATGATGATAGAGTTACAAGATACGAGCTTGATGGTGTTGAGATTGCGAAAGGGATCTGGGAGTTATGATTAGTAAGAATTTAAAACAAAAGGATCAATGCCTGAACGTTCGTAATAAGGCAAATAGGACACTGGGATTTATTAATCGAAGCGTTAGTAACAAGACACCTGGTGTTGTTCTTCAGCTATATCTTGCTCTGGTTAGGCTTCATTTAGATTATGCAGTTCAGTTTTGGTTGCCATACATGGCAACCAAATGGATATAATGGATATAAATGGATATAAATTCACTTGAACGTGTCCAGCGTAGGATGACTAAGTTAATTCCCCAAATTAGAAATCTTTCATATGAAGAAAGATTAACAAAGCTTAACTTGCATTCACTGGAAAGGCAAAGAGTTAGGGGTGACAGATAGAGGTTTACAAGTGGATGAATGGACATAACAAAGGGGATATTAATAGTGTATTAAAAGTATCAACACAAGAAAGAACACAAAACAATGGGTATAAATTGGATAAGTTTAGATTTAGGAAAGACTTGGGTAAATACTGGTTCGGTAACAGGGTTGTTGATTTGTGGAACCAATTACCGCGTAACGTGGTGGAGGTGGGGTCCCTCGATTGTTTCAAGCATGGGTTGGACATGTATATGAGTGGGATTGGGTGGTTATAGATAGGAGCTGCCTCGTATGGGCCAATAGGCCTTCTGCAGTTACCTTGTTCTTATGTTCTAATGTTCTTATATATATTATAAACAACAGAGGTCCCAGGACAGAACCCTGAGGTACTCCACTAACAACATTATCCCACTCTGAATTAACCCCATTTATACTAACTCTCTGTTTCGTTTGGAATAGCTATGCCCTAATCCAACTTAATATAACACCCCCAATACCATGAGCCTCTATTTTTTTAATCAGTCTTTCATGTGGCACTGTATCAAAAGCTCTGCTAAAGTCAAGCTACACAACATCACAATCCTTACTACTATCAACTACCTCAACTATGCTGGAATAAAAAGATAGCAAATTTGTTAAACATGAATGGCCATTTGTAAAACCATGTTGCGACTCAATTATTAATTTATGTTTTTCAAGATGAAGATGAATTGTATTTGCAATTATCGATTCAAGTAACTTTCCCACAATAAACGTTAGGCGAATTGGCCGATAGTTTGATGCAAGTGATCTATCTCCTTTCTTAAAAATTGGTACCACATGGGACAGGAGATGCTTTTTCCATTAACCCAGTGCACCGCTTACCTGCCGAAGCCGCAAATGCCAAAACTCTGTCAACCTTTAAAGTACAACAGGAAAAGATCATCAGGGCAAATGGGGGGGGGACCTTCGACAAACCGCTGGCTTCCTGTCCTCGTCGAGGCCACTAATGTTAGTGGCTCTCGGGTAAACACGTCAAATGTGAACTTGCGACGCCTGTTTAATTTTTTTTTTAATTTTGTCCCAAGGGGCGAGTTTATTACCTTAGTTGTCACCCAACTCTCTCACTACCACAATGTGCGAACCCAAAACTGGTACATGAAGCCACGACACAGCTATGGACATGGCCAACCAGGGCAGACACTGGCCACCAAACCTGACAAGAACACGTAATAGTCACGAGTCTATTCCCTCCTCCGCCCCCCCTCCTCTCTGGCACATCCCCACCACACTCACACTGGACCATCACAACATCCTAACCACCATCTCAGCATTCACCTCGTCTCCAGATTTTCAGTCACGTGGGTGTAACTGAAGGAAAATTTATCGCCGACACGTCCGTCCTGGGCCCCCAGGTTGTTTACAAAGCAGCCCAGATCCAAGGCGTTCGTGGACGCTGAAGCTGGATTGTCGATTCTCCGTTTTCTACCTTGAGGAGAAATTAATTCATAAACTATACAAGCCACGCCTGGCCTAGGACATTTTTATATTATATCTTTAATTTTCTAGCAACCATGCTATCGTCAAAATTAATTTAGTATGGTAAAAATGGCAAGGAATGTTACAATTGTCATGTATTGTGTATATAGGCCTACCTGTCAGGGGCAGGAGGCCGTGTCCGCGGGGTTGTGGTCCCCATAGCGATGGGTGAGGACACTGTCCACGCGTCACCATGCATCATAGAGCTCATGAGTTAGCCAAAGAATCTGCCTTTAAAGGAGACGTTGAGTGTAACCTTGGATTGTCAATGAGCAATCTGAGAGCAGCAATACACCCAAGAACTTTAAAAAAAAATTGTAGATCTGAAGCAAAGTGAAATCGACACCGGTAATTACATTTATCATCATACTATCATGCAAGAGGAGCCACACATCTATGGTTCATACAATTAAATCAGCAGACTTCTAGATGTTACTGCTGCTCGGCTTAGACTCGGTTACAAGTATCTCTGGGAATTTTCATTATCTGCCTATGTAGACCTGACCAAATGTAAACTGTGTCGACAAAATTATTCGCACACCCTCCGTCACTATGTGATGGAGTGCGAAAAGATACCTGAATTCAGAGACAATTCTATAACCAATGTCCCAGCGATGTGTAAATGTTTCATTCAAAATGATCTACCAGAAATTTTAGCCAATGTAGGTAGTAACTATGTGATTGTAACCTATCCACCGCTGCCCACTGGATGGGGGGCGGTGTGCAGGACAAACATCAATTGTGACACTAGCTCTCCACATAAACTGTACTTGTGGTCGATCTCGACCCCATTGATGATGTGACGACTTATACTGAATTTTATAACTAGCTCATCAAGATTGTAACTTGCTTAGCTAAATGAATTGTGGGGTTCAGTCCCTGAGCCCATTATGTACCTCTGTAACACACTACCGCTCACAGTAGGATGGGTATGGGGTGCATAATAAATGAACTAAACTTAAAAACTATAACATAATATTTTATTTAGGAAAAGTGCATACATAGATGTAGAGTTACAAACATACTATTGGGTTTATAGATAGAGGTAGTACATACAATACCTAAAGCCACTAGTACGCATAGTGTATCGGGCAAGGTGTGGGGGGGAAACACTTAGACTAAAACTTAATAGTAACTGGAAGTATAAATTGTGTTGAAAAAAGGGGATAAAAAAAGATAAAAAAGGGGGGACATGACAAAATCAGCAATTGAATAAGTTGGTCAACAAACAGCATTGTTTAGAATAGCCAGACATGGGTTGACCTGTCTGGCCTGTATGACCACAATCGACGCGAGAATGGTCCAGGACGGACCGAAACGTCGTCGTCCCTTCACCTTCTAGTGTGTGGTCTGGTCAACATGGGTTGACCTTTAGGGGGTAAGGTAGATTACATGGAGTTAATTAGGTAGTGCTTATAGTTCTCTTCTTAAACTGGTTGGGAGAGGTACAGCCTTTGACGTGGTTGGGAAGGTCATTCCACATTCTGGGTCTCTTGAGTTGTAGAGCATTTCAAGATTGGCTGAGTCACACTCTTGGAATATCAAATAGGAATATGTCTAACCTACGCTTGAAACAATCAAGGGATCCTAGTTCTATTATGTTACACAGTAATTGGTTCTACAAATCAACATCCCTGTTACTGAACCAATATTTACCCAGGTCTTTCCTAAATCTAAACTTATCCAATTTATAATTCATTGAAATTCATTGTGTCAGGGGACAGGAAGCCAGGGTGTATTCATACACGTTTTGGCTTTTATCACCGTTCCCCCCCCCCTTAAGGTCGACCTACTGACCCCGCCCAGGATGCGACCCATCAACAAGCTGACTACCTCCTGAGTGCCTACTTACTGCTAGGTGAACAGAGGCATTGAAAGAAAAAAATGCCCAACCATTTCTGTCCTCCCGGGATTCGAACCCGGAATGCTGGAGTGCGCGTCGAGAATGAATCCACCTGTACTATCGGGATCCTTATATCCATTGTTTCCTGCTATATTTTGTGCTGATACTTTTAATGCCCTAATAATATCCCCTTTGTTATGACCATTCATCCACATGTACACCTCTATCATGTCAACACTAATTCTTAGCCTTTATATAGAACGTTAATTAAGCTTTTTCACACCATTTGGTCACACGGGAAACATCTCCCGCCACGCAGGGTGCAGTCCCGCCTCCACAGATCTCCAGTATCAGCTAATGATACGGGTAATGGCTCAAAAGGGCCACCACTTACGGACTATTCATGCCTGTGCCACCTTTTGGGGTTCTTAATCTTCATCAATTAATCAATCATCAGCTTTGTCAACCTTTCTTCACATGACAGGTTTCTAAATACAGTATGTTGCGTGCATATATAGTTTTAAATATTTTAGTTTAGGCCTGTAATTGTTAATTTGGCCAACTATATGATGTCCCCCCCCCCTGTACCTCTCTTAACCAGTTTAAGATAAAAACGAAACACTACCTAATAAATTCCCTGTAACCTACCTTACCCCTCTATTGTTGTCAACCCATGTCTGTTATCTTTTTTTTTTAATCAACGCTGTTTGTCGACCTATTGTACTTGTGCTGCTTTTTCAGTCATGTTCCCCCCTTTTTTTATCTTTATTTGTATTTGTTCTCAACACATTTTATTCTTTATGCTCAGTTAGTATTAAGTTTTAGATATTAATGTTTTTCCTGCCCGAAACGCACTGCGTAATAGTGGCTTTAGGCATTGTATGTACTAGCTCTATCTATAAGCCGATCAAATTATGTAAAATCACTTGTATGTACCTTACCTGAATAAACATATTTATTTATTATTTATATTTATTAATTAGGCTTGACCTCAACAGTGGACAGCGGTCTTTTTTTGACAAGCATATATTATAGGTACACAAGAGTCAGGAAATATATACATTTACACAGTTACAGCTCCGCTCCTGTGCCAGGTAAGTCCACTACGGGCTCACCATAATCCGTGCTACTTGCTCCGCTCCTGTGCCAGGTAAGTCCACTACGGGCTCACCATAGCCCGTGCTACTTGCCCCGCTCCTGTGCCAGGTAAGTCCACTACGGGCTCACCATAGCCCGTGCTACTTGCCCCGCTCCTGTGCCAGGTAAGTCCCCTACGGGCTCACCATAGCCCGTGCTACTTGCCCCGCTCCTGTGCCAGGTAAGTCCACTACGGGCTCACCATAGCCCGTGCTACTTGCCCCGCTCCTGTGCCAGGTAAGTCCACTACGGGCTCTCCATAGCCCGTGCTACTTGCCCCGCTCCTGTGCCAGGTAAGTCCACTACGGGCTCACCATAGCCCGTGCTACTTGCCCCGCTCCTGTGCCAGGTAAGTCCACTACGGGCTCACCATAGCCCGTGCTACTTGGAACTTCTTGTTCCAGGTAGCGAATCTTAACAACAACAACAACAACGGTACATGTGTTGGTGTACAAAACTATGTTCAATGATAATTGATTTAAAGAGGAAGTAATTGACAATAAAGTTAAAAAAAAATACAGGTAAAAGGACCAGAAGGAACCGAGGAAATTGTTTAAGGATCTTCAACAGTCTTGGGACATGATTGCTGCAGTAATCCTGGAGAATTGGACGGGTAAGGCTCAGGCAAAACCCTGGGAATGCTGGCTGAGCTGAGGAAAGGGATTCAGGAACTCTGGAAAGAGATTCAGAAGTTTTGGAGAGAAGAAACCCGAAAAAATCTCATTGTAAGAATTTTGTGAAAGTAGATTAGAACTATCGCCAATACATTGAGGGGACGATGAAACAATTGATAAGCAATGTAGCATTTAAGCATGTCCCAAGTAAACCATGTGAGGGAGAGCAGGTAAACCAGACGTAACCATCGCCAATCATGTGTACAGAAGGAACACAATCGACTTGAGAATGGTCCAGGACGGACCGAAACGTCGTCGTCGTCCCTTCACTTTCTAGTGTGTGGTCTGGTCAAACCTATTTCAGCCACGTTATTGTGACTCCTCGTCTGCATTCAGAATGAAGTTTTAGCTTGGTTCATTTGATGATGTTCGTCCTTCGGAGTCGAAGATGACCATGACTTCAATACTCTGAGTCGAAGTCATGACGCGTCAACCTCGCGCTCTCATCGCGACCCATCTGGTCCAGCGGCAGGATAAGTCGAGGCGGCAGGAGATATTTCAGGATGTCGTGGACGGCCAGCAGTGTCCTGTGTGCCCCACGGCGCCCCTATAGTGCCGCGCCACGACGCTTTGCTGGGTCCGCCTTCCTGCTCGCTGGCCCATTCTGGCGGTACAAGTGGACCCGCGCGGCCCCCTCCGGGGTCCAGTCATCACATGCCTGGGTAGACAAGTTCACCGAGAGTCTCAAACCTTCACTTACTCTCACCTTACACATAGAAATCACAATAGCGTGATGCATCAAATGAACAAATCCACAAGGGCCGTGACGAGGATTCGAACCTACGTCCGAGATCATCCCAGACGCTGCCTTTATCGACTGAGCTACGACATGGTCAAAAGAGTTGAAACCGAAGTTCTACTGAACTTACTGGAACGGCCTAAGGAGAGGGAGAACGGCCTATTGACATAGCTCGAGTGCATGGGGAAGTTATGTAAAACCCTGGTTTGTGTCTCGGAGAGGCTGCAGGATCCAGTAGAACTTCGGTTTCAACTCTTTTGACCATGTCGTAGCTCAATCGATAAAGGCAGCGTCTGGGATGATCTCGGACGAAGGTTCGAATCCTCGTCACGGCACTTGTGGATTTGTTTACCCTCACCTGGTTTTGCCCGCCAGTCGAAGCAGCTTAACAGGATACGGCCACTGTTGTCACGCGCTTACGGGCTCACCATAGCCCGTGCTGCTTGGAACTTTTTGTTCTGAGTAGCTGAATAAAAAATAACACGTTTCCTGCTAACAGCTGCTGGGAGCCACAGGTGAAGACCGAGTGCAGGTGCAGAACCTCAGCAGACGAAACCTGCCAAAGGTGCGACTGTTCACTGTCAGAGGTGCTCCCTCCTTCTAAACAAGGTACAGTTTAGGCAAGGTACAGTAACTAGCAAGAGCAAGCTATAAGACCCAGACACACGCTACCACACATCACAGGAGACATCTCCTGTCCACGAGGCTAACCATAGCCCGTGCTTCTTGCCCAGCTCCTGTGCCAGGTAAGTTACGGGCTCACCATAGCCCGTGCTACTTGGAACTTGTTCGAGTAGCTGAATCTATAACAACAACATACCACACATCTCACTGGCAGCTCTCCTAACTCTCTACTTTTACCAGTCAGCCCGACAGGCATTTATATCCATAACTCAATCACTTAAAAGCAAAGCTGGGAACATTAATGAAACACCATCTTTTTTATTTATGTATTTATTTATTTATTATTTATATATCAAGAAGGAACATTGGGATTGTGAGGATACATAGCATATTGAATACATCTTGTAAAGCCACTAGTACGCGCAGCGTTTCGGGCAGGTCCTTAATCTAAGGAAATTAAAAAAAAACTAGCAAAATTTATAAAAATGATAGGTACATTGCAAGAAAAAAAGATGAGAGAAATTTGTAGGTATATTAAAGCACATAGGTAGCTCAGATTGATTGCATTGACAGCTTGAATGGTAGTTTAACAAAAATTAATAGGCACAATACAGCATATAGCTAGCACATAAAAGAAGACAGCAATGATCACAATGGTAAAGTTGTTTCGATTAAGTACATAAAGATTGGGAGATTGGGTAACACTACATACAGAGCAAATTTAAAGCTCAGTGTAAGAAACTATGAAGATGAAATTAGGTACTTTTTGGTTTTGTTTTTGAATGAGGCAAAAGTTGGACAGCTTTTCAATTCATTAGGGAGTGAGTTCCATAGACTGGGTCCTTTTATTTGCATAGAGTGTTTACACAGATTAAGTTTGACCCTGGGGATATCAAAGAGATATTTATTTCTGGTGTGGTGATAATGGTTCCTATTACATCTGTCCAGGAAGAGTTTCAGAATATGGTTTGCATTTAAGAACAGGGTTTTGTAAATGTAGTTGACACAAGAGAACGTTTGGAGGGAGTTAATATTTAGCAACTTAAGAGATTTAAACAAGGGGGCTGAGTGTTGTCTGAAAGCAGAGTTTGTTATCATCTATGGTACATAACAGAGGTGCCCCTGCTCCTGCACCACCCATAGCTCTGCTGTTCAACAAATCTCTAGTGTCATACTCTTCCTGACATCCTTAAAAAAGCAAGAGTGACGCCAGATCATAAACGAGGCGAGACAGCAGACATAAACAATTACAGACCAATATCAAGTCTACCTGAACTTTCCAAAATATTTGAACAAATTACTTACAAACAGCTCTATTCCTACTTTGTATAACTCAACATACTAAGTCCCTGCCAGTTTGGCTTCCGCTCCCAAGAGAGTACTAATGATGCCATTATTAGTCTGCTTAATATAATCTAGACAGCCCTTGACATAAATGAGTTCCCAATTGGCCTCTTCATTCACATGAGAAAGGCCTTTGATACTGTAAACAAATACAAATACAAAATACAAATATTTATTCAGGTAGAGTACATACATACAAGGTGAGATACAAAAGATTGATGGATTTATAGATAGAGCTAGTACATACAATGCCTAAAGCCACTATTACGCAAAGCGTTTCTGGCAGGAAAAACACTAAGACTAAAACTTAATACTAATTGAAATTAAAGTATAAATTGTGTTGAGAAAATAAAAATATTAAAAAAGGGGGAGGGGGAACATGGCAGAAAAAATAGCAAAAATACAATTTGGTCAACAAACAGCTTTATTTAAAATAGCAGACATGGGTTGACATTTAGGGGTGAGGTAGGTTACATGGAGTTAATTAGGTAGTACTTAGTTTTTATCTTAAACTGGATGGGAGAGGTACAGTCTTTAACATGATTGGGAAGGTCATTCCACATTCTGGATCCCTTGAGTTGTAAAGCATTTCTAGTTTGATTAAGTCGTACTCTTGGAATATCAAATAGGTATTTGTTTCTGGTGTGGTGCTCATGGGATCTGTTACAACCTTCTAGGAAGCTTTTAAGGTCAGGATTGACATTACAGTTCAGACCATAAACATAAACCATAACTACCTCTTACTTACACTTCACCACTATGGTATCCGAGGCCTTGCTCAGGACTATATTTGTTCCTATCTCAGTGACACACCAATATGTAGTCATTAATAACATAACCTCCCCCCCTCTGCCATTGACAGTAGGGGTACCACAGAGCACCATCTTGGGACCTCTCATATTTCGTATATACATCAATGATTATCCAAATGTTTCTAACATTCTTAAACCTATACTATTTGCTGACGATATTACCTCCGTTTATTCTGACCTCAACCCACACACACTAAATAATGTTGTCAACAGTGAATTAAAAAAGTCCACTCATGGATGTCAACTAACAAGCTTATAATAAACGTAGAAAAAACTTTCTATATTTTATTTGGCAGTAAATCATCAAATCAGATTCGACATCAGATAGACAAAGTTAACATTACCGCTAAAAATGAGGGGAAGTTCCTTGGTCTATACATAGACAAGAGACTGAACTTCAGCACCCACATACAACACACAGCTAAAAAAGTATCAAAAACGGTCGGTAAACTTTATAAAATCAGATATTATGTTCCCCACTCTGCTCTTCATTCCCCCACTCTCATTATACTACACACTAATCTATCCCTATCTTACATACGGTATCTGCGCATGGGGTTCAACCACTACAAATTACCTCAAGCCAATTATCAATCAGCAAATATCTGCTATCAGAACAATAACAAACTCTGTCTTCATACAGCACACAGCCCCTCTGTTTAAGTCCCGTAACCTGCTAAACATACACTCACTCCACACATTCTCATGTGCTATCAAAACCTTGTTCCTGAACGCTAATCCTGAACTGAAACGTTTCCTTGATAGATGTAATAGAACCCATGAGCACCACACCAGAAATAAATATCTTTGATATCCCCAGAGTCAGCCTAAACCTGTGTAAACACTCCATGCAAATAAAAGGTCCCAGTCCTTGGCACTCACTCCCTGACGAATTAAACAATTATCCAACCCATGCAACTGTTCAAAACTAAAAGCAAAAAGTACCTAATTTCCTCCTCATAGTTTCCTATACCTTGTGCTTCAAACTGACACAGTATCGTGTACTGCCCACTGCCCCAATATTGGTACTTAACACATGTACCTCTACCAGTTTAATCAGCTCTGTCAACTTATGTTGTAGTTATTTGTTGATATAAATATTACTAATATTGATATTAGAGAGAGTTGATATTACTAATCTCTCTCATCTCATTTTTTCTTGCAATGTATTTGTTATCATTTTATGAATTTTGCTAGAATTGACCAACTTAAAATTACTGTTAGATTAGGACCTGCCCGAAACGCTGCGTGTACTAGTGGCTTTACTGCTAGAATCCACTCGGTAAAACATCTAAACTATTGGGACCGACTAAAGAGCCTAAATCTGTATTCCCTTTAGCGCAGGCGGGAGAGATACATAATAATTTACACGTGGAAAATATTAGAGGGCTGGTCCCAACCTGCACACAGAAATAACATCACATGCGACCGGAAGACATGGCAGGATGTGCAGAATACCCCCGTTGAAAAGCAGAGGTGAAACAGGTACTCTGAGAGAGAAACTCCATCAACATCAGAGGCCGCGACTGTTCAACACGCTTCCACTACACATAAGGGACAAACTGGCAAACCCCTCACAGTGTTCAAGAGAGAACTGGTAAGCACCTCCAAAGGATACCTGATCAACCAGCTGTGACTCGTACGTCAGGCTGCGAGCAGCCGCGTGCAACAGCATGGTTGATCAGTCCAGCAACAGGAGGCCTGGTCGATGACCGGGCCGCGGGGACGCTAAGCCCCGGAACGCACCTCAAGGTATACTCAAGGTAGGTGGCTTTACAAGATTGTAAATACTTGCTATGTATATCTCACAAACCCTTGTATATATATAAATAAATAAATAAAACCTTGCTACAATGTACCTTTTCATCTTACCTGAGACGTAAGATAAAGGACCTGCCTGACATGCTATGACGTCTTAGAGACTTTACATGAATATAAAAATAC
>WNGS01165523.1:1364120-1378425 GCA_020271785.1 Procambarus virginalis
ACCTGTGTACTTGTTGATAACTTGTATTCCAGTCCTGTAGATATCTCCCTCTCTACAATCCTGCAGTGGTTCCATCTGCATGGTTCAGACTCTCTTATATATTTCTACCTGCCTCTAAAACATTCAGTAATATCATATTGATCTTCCCGGCTATTACGCTGGGCACCTCGCATGTGCAACTCCGGACACTGAACATTGTAACATTTGTTTTCGTTAATTGAGAATTTGCATAGTTTAGGGTGGAAGTATCGGCACTCTGATCCAAAACTGCGTGTACCCTTCCACGGCATGTATCGTTGTTTGAGGCTGGGCACGCGGCGTGAGGCTGGCACGAGGCCGTGAGGCGCAGGGCACGAGGCGCGAGTCGGGCACGAGGCCGAGGCTTGGGCCGATGGGCGTGAGGGCTGGGCACGAGGCGGCGAGGCTGGGCACGACGGCGCGAGGCGGGGCACGAGGCGCGAGGCTGGGCACGAGGCGCGAGGCTGGGCACGAGGCGTGAGGCTGGGCACGAGGCGTGAGGCCGGGCACGAGGCGCGAGGCTGGGCACGAGGACGGCGAGGCCTGGGCACGAGGCGCGCGGCTGGGCACGAGGCGCGAGGCTGGGCACGAGGCGTGAGGCTGGGCACGAGGCGTGAGGGTGGGCACGAGGCGACGAGGCTGGGCACGAGGCGCGAGGCTGGGCACGAGGCGCGACGAGCCTGGGCACGAGGCGCGAGGCTGGGCACGAGGCGTGAGGCTGGGCACGAGGTGCGCGAGGCTGGGCACGAGGCGTGAGGCTGGGCACGAGGTGTGAGGCTGGGCAAGGCAGGGTGAGGCTGGGCACGAGGCGCGAGGCTGGGCACGAGCGCGAGGCTGGGCACGAGGCGTGAGGCTGGGCACGAGGCGTGAGGCTGGGCACGAGGTGTGAGGCTGGGCACGAGGGCGCGTGGCTGGGCACGAGGCGCGTGGCTGGGCACGAGGCGCGTGGCTGGGCACGAGGCGCGTGGCTGGGCACGAGGCGCGTGGCTGGGCACGAGGCGCGAGGCTGGGCACGAGGCGCGAGGCTGGGCACGAGGCGCGAGGCTGGGCACGAGGCGTGAGGCTGGGGACGAGGCGTGAGGCTGGGCACGAGGCGCGAGGGTGGGCACGAGGCGCGGAGGCTGGGCACGAGGCGGGTGGCTGGGCACGAGGCGTGAGGCTGGGCACGAGGCGCGAGGCTAAGCACGAGGCGTGAGGCTGGGCACGAGGCGTGAGGCTGCGCACGAGGCGTGAGGCTGCGCACGAGGCGCGAGGCTGGGCGCGAGGCGTGAGGCTGGGCACGAGGCGTGCGGCTGGGCACGAGGCGTGAGGCTGGGCACGAGGCGCGAGGCTGGGCACGAGGCGTGAGGCTGGGCACGAGGCGTGAGGCTGGGTACGAGGCGCGAGGCTGGGCACGAGGCTTGAGGGCTGGGCACGAGGCGTGAGGGCTGCGCACGAGGCGTGAGGCCTGCGCACGAGGCGCGAGGCTGGGCACGAGGCGTGAGGCTGGGTACGAGGCGTGAGGCTGGGCACGAGGCATAAGGCTGGGCACGAGGTGTGAGGCTGGGCCGAGGCGTGAGGCTGGGCCACGAGGCGTGAGGCTGGGAACGAGGCATAAGGCTGGGCACGAGGTGTGAGGCTGGGCACGAGCGTGAGGCTGGGCAACGAGGAGTGAGGCTGGGCACGAGGCGCGAAGCAAGACACGGGCCCACTAGTACATGTGTCCGTGTCTACCAACACAAACACAAACTGTCCGTGTCTACCAACACACACACAACCTGTCCGTGTCTACCAACACACACACAACTGTCCGTGTCTACCAACACAAACACAACTGTCCGTGTCTACAAACACAAACACAGCTGCTCCGTGTCTACCAACACAAACACAACTGTCCGTGTCTACCACACACACACACAACTGTCCGTGTCTACCAACACACACACAACTGTCCGTGTCTACCAACACACACACACTGTCCGTGTCTACCAACACACACACAACTGTCCGTGTCTACCAACACCACACACAACTGTCCGTGTCTACCAACACACACAGCTGTCCGTGTCTACCCAACACACACACACAGCTGTCGTCGTGTCTACCAACACACACACACAGCTGTCCGTGTCTACCAACACACACACACAGCTGTCCGTGTCTACAACACACACACACAGCTGTCCGTGTCTACCAACTCACACACACACCACAGCTAAAAAAAAAAAAGTAGTTCAGTAAACAGTTGATTGACAGTTGAGAGGCGGGCCAAAGCTCAAAAAAAAAGCTCAAAACCCCCGTAAAATCAAACTAAGTGAATACAACAACTAAGGTGAATACAGCTGTCCGTGTCTAACACCAACCACGTTCCATAGTACACACAACACACCACAGCTGATCCGTGTCTAGCCACACCCACACAACAGCTGTCGCCGTGTCTACCAACACACACACCTGGCGTTCTACGCACACACCACACAGCTGTCGCGTGTCTACCAACACACACACAGCTGTCGTATCTACCAACACCACACAACTGTCCGTATCTACCAACACAACACCAACTGTCAGTGTCTACCAACACCACACACTGTCGTGTCTCACCAACACACCAGCTGTCCCGTCACTCTACCAACAACACACAACTGTCTGTGTCTACCAACACACACAACTGTCTGTGTCTACCAACCACACACACAGCTGTCCAGTGTCATACCACACACCACAGCTGTCCGTAGTCTACCAACCACACACAACTGTCCGTGTCTACCACCACACACAAACTGTCTGTTGTCTACCACACACACAACTGTCTGTATTCTACCAACACACACACACTGTCCGTATCTACCAACACACACAGCTGTGCCGTGTCTACCACACACACACAACTGTCTGTGTCTACCAACACCACACAACTGTCCGTATCTACCAACACACACACACAGCTGTCCGTGTCTACCAACACACAACTGTCCGTGTCTACCAACACACACAACTGTGCGTGTCTACCAACACACACAGCTGTCTGTGTCTACCAACACACACAACTGTCTGTGTCTACCAACCACACAACACTGTCCGTGTCTACCAACACACACAACTGTACGCGTGGTCTACAACACACACAGCTGTCCGTGTCTACCACACCACCACACAACTGTCTGTGTCTACCACACACACAACTGTCCGTATATCTACCAACACCACAACTGTCCCGTGATCTAACCAGACACACACAAACTGTCCGTATCTTACCAACACCCACACAGCTGTCCGTGTCTACCAACACACACAACTGTCTTGTCTACCACACACACGCGTCACCACAACTGTCTGTGTCTACCAACACACACAAGCTGTCTGTGTCTACCAACACACACAAGCTGTCTGTCTACCAACACACCACACACTGTCTGTGTTCTACCAACACACACAACTGTCCTGTGTCTACCAACAACCACACAACTGTCCGTGTCTACCAAACACACACACAACTGTCCGTGTCTACCAACACACACAACTGTCTGTCTACCAACACACACAACTGTCAGTGTCTACCAACACACACAACTGTCTGTGTCTACCAACACCCCAACTGTCTGTGTCTGACCCCAAACACACACAACTGGTCTGGTTACCAGCACGCGGTGTCTACCAACCCACACAACTGTCCGTGTTTACCAACACACACCAACTGTCTGTGTCTACCACACAACACAGCTGTCCGTGCCCTCTCACCACACACACAACTGTCGTGTCTACCAACAACACAACTGTCCGTGTCTACCAACACAACACAGCTGTCGTGTCTACCAACATACACAACTGGTCTGTGTGTCTACCACACAACACACAACTGTCCGTGTCTACCAACACACCACAACTGTCCGTGGTCTACCAACACACCCAGCTGTCCGTGTCTACCAACACACACAACTGTCCTGTGTCTCACCTACACAACCCGCCCAACACACAACAACTGTCCGTGTCTACCAACACACCACAACTGTCCGTGTCTACCAACACACACAACTGTCGTGTCTACCAATCACACAACAACTGTCCGTGTCTACCAACACACACAACTGTCCGTGTCTACCAACACACACAACTGTCAGTGTCTACCAACACACACAACTGTCTGTGTCTACCAACACACACTTTATCTACACAACTGTCTGGTGGTCTAGCAACACACACAACTGTCTGTGTCTACCAACACACACAAACTGTCCGTGTCTACCAACACACACAACTGTCCGTGTCTCCCACACACACATAACTGTCTGTGTCTTACCACCACACACACAGACTGATCCGTAACGTTCTACCAAACACACACAACTGTCACGTGTCTACCAACACACACAACTGTCCGTGTCTACCAACACACACAGCATCTCCGTGTCTACCAACACACCACAAGCTGTCTGTGTCTACCAACACCACAACTGTCCGTGTCTACCAACACACACAACTGTCCGTGTCTACAACACACACAACTGTCTGTGTCTACCAACACACACAGCTGTCTGTGTCTACAACACACAACGTGTTACCAACCACACACAACTGTCCGTGTCTACCAACACACACACTGTCACGTGTCTACCAACACACACAACTGTCCGTGTCTACCAACACACACAACTGTCCGTGTCTACCAACACACACAACTGTCAGTGTCTACCAACACACACAACTGTGCGTGTCTACCAACACACACACACTGTCCGTGTCTACCAACACACACAACTGTCCGTGTCTACCAACACACACAACTGTCCGTGTCTACCAACACACACAACTGTCCGTGTCTACCAACACACACAACTGTCAGTGTCTACCAACACACACAACTGTCCTGTGTCTACCAACACACACACTGTCTCGTGTCTACCAACACACACAACTGTCTGTGTCTACCAACCACACAACTGTCGTGTCTACCAACACACACAGCTGTCCGTGTCTACCAACACACACAACTGTGCGTGTCTACCAACACACACAGCTGTTCGTGTCTACCAAACACACACAAGCTGTCGTGTCTACACACACACAGCTGGTCTACCACACACAACTGTCCGTGTCTATCAACATATTTTCGTCTGAAAGTAACATCAACATTCAGGTTTGGGAATCTACTATCTCTCGTTTTATCTATGTGTTCATGGAGCAAATAGATACATGAATCCTCGCGCAGATGACGCCCTGGCTAACATGGTTTGGCACTGATAAATACATCTCTGTTTCTCTCTGTCTTCTGTCTGCTCTCTCTCTCTCTCTCCTATCTCTCTCTCCTCTCTCTCTCTCTCTTATCTCCCTCTCCTCTCTCTCTCTCGCTCTCTCATCTCTCTCCTCGCTCTCTCTCTCTCTCTCTCTCTCATCCTCTCTCTCTCTCCTCCCATCTCTCTCTCCAAGCTCTCTCTCCCTCTCTCTCCTCTCCTCTCTCTCTCTCTCTCTCTCTCTCTCTCCATCTCTCCCTCTCTCTCTCTCTGTGATGAGTTAGTACTGTGTTTATGTGTCAGAGTGGTTCAGCTCTTATGCAAATTATGTAATAATTACCATATTAAACTCTACAACTCTCTTACAGCAAATAAAGTTCTACTGTGTGTCTGCTCGTTCTCAAACCCATTGTTAACATTTATTAAACCATGTATAACCAGCTTATAATAATAATAATAATTTATTCATAAGAAGGTAGAATGGGTTGGTGAGATTACATAAGATTGCCCGGCTCCTACCCCCGCGCCACCCACACTTCCCTCCAATCAACACACAGACACAAGTATCCAACATTTCTTCCCCGCCGAAATCTTGGCACACAAACAAATTAGTGACGCTGAAATAAATCAGCACAGTCTTAATCTGTTTGTGGCAATTCTTGCAGCCCGCCTGACCTGGGTGATGACCTCGGGGCACCTGCTCCATCAACACTCCTGAACTGGTGAGGTCATTGCCAGATCTCATCACTCCTCCACAGCCAAAGTAACAATTAAAAAAAATTTTGGTGACCAGGGAATGCATTTTTAACAATATTAGAAAGAAAAATGTTGTATTTATTTTTCTTACACACCTTGGCATTGTCATGTAACATACGTGTGCAGTTCAGGGACTAATATTATTATAAGTATTAATAGAGAAAACTCCTCGCATTATCTTTTAGATCTTTCATTTGAGAAGACTTGTCGGTGTTACATCTTGTTGGCATGACTATATAATTCCTATTAGAATTATATTTTGTACTTTAATTCAACTACAGTATATATATTAATATTACTTACGATTTTATCACACCAATTGAAATGATTTTTTTTGTATTTAAAGAAAGCCTATTTGAGGCTGGGAAGTGGTGGATTACTTAATACCTGCAATAAAGTTCAATAAGCGTAGTATTGACATAAAAAACTGAAAAGGGGTGACTTTGAGACAGTTTCTCATAAGCATTCTACAACTTCCATATATAACGTTAGGTTCAGGAAGTGGGTGAATTCCAATAGCTCAAGGCTCTCCTGAAACACTATCATGTTATGGAAGAGCTTTCTGTACATGAATTAATTTTGTCATCAGAATACAAAGTGTCTAGAACTTTTTACCTCGTCAAATTAATTTATACTGTGTATAGTAATATATAATACAGCAAATCTAGAAAAAACAGATTAAACTGCAGTAGCCTTTAATACTTACAGAATGCAACGATAAAGCAAATAAAAGTAGCAGAGAACGTAGGGAGGAATGAGATGCAATATCATGGTGGATAGAGTGCTCAAACAGGTGGTTGTGTGTGTGACCATCTCCTGGCTCACAATGATCAGCTGCTGTTCCATAACCATGTGATGCACCCAACGAACCAGTTTCACTCCTGCAAAGATTAATACGATTTTACAAATTATAAAACCAGCATTGAATGTAAAGAAATGCCTCTTTCTGAACGAGTCTTGGTGGCTCCCTGAAGCTATTTCACTGACGTGGCTCCCAACTACTAGGTCACACCAGCCACAGAGTTCTGTTTGACCTAACCAGTGCCAGAACCTGGCCCCCTCATAGAGGCACAACAGCGTGTGGCACTCCACCAACCCACCGAGAAAGCATCCAGAAAGTCAGAGAACCAATACACACACCACTGCTGGGTTCAAAGAGACTGAAGCCATAAAGCTGCTAATTGACCTCCCTAAACAATGTAAACAAATGATTAAATATCTCACAATTAGCGTGAACTCGTTAATACTAAGTTGAAAGGCGGGACTAAAGAGCCAAAGCTCAACCCCCGCAAGCACAATAGGTGAGTACTGACCCTCACCAGTAGGGAGACCCAAAGTTCCAGGTCTTCCCTAGCCAGTTCTGGAGTAGATGTGAAGAATTCACACAATGGACGAACCTAGAAGGGGAAGGCAATCAGAAAGCCACCGGGGCTCATCCAGAAAGAAGCATTTCATTACATTCAATGCTAGTTTTCTTGGGGAGGCTCTTGTCACTCCCTGAAGCTAACTACCCATTGAGAAGAAATACATGGGACTTACAAGGAGAAGAGACAGCAGGCATTAAAGACGAAAAAAGAGACAACAGACGGAGAGAAGACCCACGGAAACACAGGCATGATAAGGCCTGAAACCATTCACTAAATACCAGGCCACCAAAACCCAGTTAGAAAGCCAAAAGCCCTGTGCTCAAATAATAGCATGGGTCATATTAGTAAAAAAGTGCAAATGATACAAGGTAACAGTATTAGACATAAATAAGGACAGCGATGCCTACAGTCCCATACGATGCCCAGCCAAATCCAAACCTGGTTATCTTGAGATGATTCCGGGGCTTTAGCGTCCCCACGGCCCAGTCCTCGACCAGGCCTCCACCCCCGGGAAGCAGCCCGTGACAGCTGACTAACACCCAGGTACCTATTTTACTGCTAGGTAACAGAGGGCATAGGGTGAAAGAAACTCTGCCCATTGTTTCTCGCCAGCGCCCGGGATCAAACCCGGGACCACAGGATCACAAGTCCAGTGTGCTGTCTGCTCGGCCGACCGGCTCCCTACCTGGGATGAAACCAACTGGTATTACTGCCAGTTCACCAGGAACCCAAACACAGTGAGCTGGGAAACACCCAGATCCCTGGCTAGCAAACATATAGACCAACTAGGGGACCAAACAAGTCATTCATCAAGGAAGGCCAGATCATAGACCAATAAACAAAGATGAGACATCATGACCCAAGCAAACCTGGTAAAAATATGGGGACCCAGACAAGCTAAAGGTGATGAACACTGAAGCAGTAAACCTGACAATCCACTAACCAATTCCTGAGCCCCAGATGTAGGGGATGAACACTTTTGTCCACAAAAGATCAAGGGAAAAAGCAGAGCTCTGTCGAGTTATGTTTCTTTACCGGGAGGAGACAAGACACGCAACGAGGAGAACCCTTTCAACAATGCCAGAAACCACCCAGTTCACAACGACCTGGAAAATAGGCGGGAAGAAACCTGACCTGAAAGCCCCAATCCCCAGAAGGTGGGAGGGACCGACCATCTCCACCAAAGACCATGAGAAATAAGCCCCCCCCCCCATGGTTAGGGGTTTTCCTTATCTGCCGTCGACCAGGGTTAGGCACCAGAATGGTAGGCATAACAAAACAAACCCAACAGGGTAAGAAAATTGCAACTAAAAACCGAAAAGAGAGGCAGATCTCCCTCCAATCCCAAGGAAACACGCAAATGACACACTCCACTGCCGCGCCGCTTGTCTGCGCAGCCCTCCCCTCACTGTGCTGGCTACCTAGCACTCCAGTTTGGAAGCTAAGCATTAAACAATACAAAAAATGCCAACCAGAGGGAGGGACAATTGCCAGGGAGCCTCCAGGGCTTGCCCAGAAAATAGTGTTTCATTACATTCAACACTGGTTTTCTGTAGGGAGCCCCTATGGCTCCCTGGAGCTACAGATCCAAAGATAAGGAAAAGAGGGACTTACCTGGGAGGAGGTCGCCACACACTCCTCAACGCAAAGTTGAGACAACTGGCTGCAACCTGCGACCCAAAGCAACACAGGAACGCTAACCAGATAACGGGCGGCCAGGACCCTTTCAACCTCCAATATCCCCACGCCCAAGACATGTTGCAAAACATGGCAGCCAATGCAGCAAACTTCCCAACATCATGGGCACGAGGATAGACCGCTGGCTGGCTAGCTTTAATAACCCTGCGGACAACCTGGAAGACCCGAGCCCTGTAACAGGGAATGAGGGAAACCGGATCAACCCAAAGCGCATTCCCAGCCACCGAAGCTAAAGCGCGCAAATAACGGTGAAGACACACAACCAGATACAACACATGATAAACCCCTGGTCTGACCAACAAAGCATCAATGACCCAAGGATCCCTCTGGAAAGCAACCGTCACATTCTCCGCCAGAAAAGAAGGAGAATTGAACAAACTGACCACCAGGAGCGAAAGAGCAGAAACTCCTGCACTGGAGGAGAGCATGAAGCTCACCAACCCCGACTCCCAGAGGCCAATGCCAACAAAAACAGAGCCTTGGAAAATCAATCTTGAACTGTAGGGGCCACCACAAACAAGGAGAGGAAAGATAGGAGAGCACCCTGTCCAAGGACCAGGATGGCTCAGGCGGCACATGAGCAGGCCAAAGGTGAAACAAAGAACGAGAAAGGTTATGGAATGAGGCATAAGTAACATCCACAGCGAACGCAAGCTGGAGTGGCTCCGCCAGCGCCGCATGATCCCTCATGCGGTAGAGGGGGTTAAAAATCTCAGAGGGGGGGTGGACTACATATGTTTGGAAGGTGTTCTCCAGATTTCAATTGGTCATACCTTACCTTACCTTGAGGTGCTTCCGGGGCTTAGCGTCCCCGCGGCCCGGTAATCGACCAGGCCTCCTGGTTGCTGGACTGATCAACCAGGCTGTTGGACGCGGCTGCTCGCAGCCTGACGTATGAGTCACAGCCTGGTTGATCAGGTTGATCATAGTGACTGGTTGATCATAGCAAAATTTAAACAATATGCAAAAACGATATGATATCCCTAGGGAGGCGATCTAATTAACTTATTATTATAAGGTGTGGAGTATAGTGTGGAGGAAGAACTTGGACACGGGGGAGATACCAGATGCACTTAAAGTAGCAGACATAGCCCCTCTACACAAGGGAGGGAGCAAAGCATTGGCAAAGAATTATAGACCAGTTGCACTAACATCGTACATAATAAAAGTATTTGAGAGAGTGATTAGGAGTCAGGTCACCAATTTCATGGAGACCAATGACCTTCACAACCAAGGCCAACATGGATTTCGAGCAGGAAGATCGTGCCTCTCACAGCTACTTGAGCACTACGACAAAGTCACTGAGGCATTAGAAGAAAAACAGAATGCTGATGTGATATACACGGACTTCGCAAAGGCTTTCGATAAATGTGACCAAGCATGATAGCACACAAAATGAAGTCAATGGGAATAACCGGTAAAGTAGGATGCTGGATACTCAGTTTTCTATCAAACAGGACTCAGCGAGTAATGGTCAACCATATAAAATCTAGTCCAAGTGCAGTTCAAAGCTCTGTACCTCAGGGTACAGTCCTTGCACTGCTGCTTTTCCTTATTCTCATATCAGATATAGACAAAAATACAAGTCACAGCTTCGTATCATCCTTTGCAGATGACACAAAAATCAGTATGAAAATTACCTCTGCTGAAGACACTGAAAAACTTCAAGCTGATATTAATAAAGTTTTCGACTGGGCATCAGAAAATAACATGTTTAACAGTGATAAATTCCAGGTACTCAGGTACGGTAAAAATGAGGACCTTAAACATAATACAGGGTATAAAACACAATCAAATGTACCCATAATAGGAAAACAGCATGTAAAGGATTTGGGAATAACGATGTCTGACGACCTAACGTTTAGGGAGCATAACCAAGCAAATATTGCGACAGCCAGAAAAATGATAGGATGGATGACGAGAACTTTCAAATCCAGGGATCCCATCACAATGGTTATACTCTTCAAGTCACTTGTGTTGTCTCGTCTTGAGTACTGCTCAGTACTCACTTCCCCCTTCAGAGCAGGAGAGATTGCTGAAATAGAGGGAATACAGAGAGCATATACGGCACGCATAGACGCGATAAAGCACCTAAATTATTGGGATCGTCTCAAAGCTCTCCAAATGTACTCACTAGAAGAAGACGAGAGAGATATCAAATAATATACACCTGGAAGATACTGGAGGGCCAAGTACCAAATCTACACAGTAAAATAACAACGTACTGGAGTGAACGATATGGAAGAAAATTACCAGAATAAACCATGAAGAGCAGGGGTGCCATAGGCACAATCAGAGAACACCTGTATAAACATCAAGAGATCCACGGTTGTTCAACACCCTACCCAGCAAGCATAAGAAATATTACCGGAACAATCGTGGACATCTTCAAGAGGAAACTAGATTCTTCCTCCAAGGAGTGCCGGACCAGCCGGGCTGTGGTGGGTATGTGGGCCTGCGGGCCGCTCCAAGCAACAGCCTAGTTGGACCGAAACTCTCACAAGTCAAGCCTGGCCTAGGGCTGGGCTTGGGGAGTAGTAGAACAACTCCCAGAACCCCATCAACCAGGTTATCAACCAGGTAAGGAGGATACCTAGTTTAATGATATTTCAATGAATCATAATTATTCACAAGTCAAATTTTGATATATAAAAGCCTATCAATAACACCTCTCTCTGGACCCAAGAAATACTATAAATATTCCCATAATCGGGCAGATTTAGGGTAACACTATACTACTTGAGACAATTTGCAGCCAGATTAAAAAATTAATGCTTAAAAAAATACGAGAACCTTCATTCCTAGGAAAGTCACATTAGAACACCAAAATATAATGCAAAGTACTGTATGCTAGTTCTGAGCTTACCGCATTGATGCACTGAGGTCAGGCTGATCCGAGATCCCGCTGATGCTGTGTTGCTGCTCGTAAGTTGCGTCTTCTCTCATTCGGTTCACTCAGAAGGGATTGAGCTTCTGGGGCTCTGAAGAAAATCGCACAATAAATTCAAAACAAAATTTAAGGTATTCATGATTGAACATCTTATGACGAAATACATATGAATACCTGAATGTTGAATAAAAAATAGTTTACATTGGATATAAAAAAATGTATATTGTATATATACTGATATATATAATATAGATTATATATATATATATATAAATATATATATATATATATATATATATATACTAAATATAATATTATAATATAATCTATATAATATTATATATTATATATATATATTATATAATATATATTATATATAATATATATATAGCTATACTTATATATTATATATATATATATATACATATATACTATTAGTATATGCGTACCTAGTAGCCAGAACGCACTTCTCAGCCTCCTACTATGCAAGGCCCGATTTGCCTACTAGGCCAAGTTTTCATGAATTAATTGTTTTTTCGACTACCTAACCTACCTACACCTACCTAACCTAAGTTTTTCGGCTACCTAACCTAACCTAAGCAATAAAGATCAGGTTAGGTTAGATTGGTAGTGGGTTGGTTAGGTTCGGTCATATATCTACGTTAATTTTAACTCCAATAAAAAAAATTGACCTTGTACGTAATGAAATGGGTAAGCTTTATCATTTCATAAGAAAAAAATTAGAGAAAATATATTAAGTTCAGGAAAACTTGGCTTATTAGGCAAATCGGGCATTGCATAGTAGGCCAAAAAGTGAGTTCTGGCCTACTAGGTACGACATATATATATATATATATATATATATATATATATATATATATATATAGTATATATATTATCTATATATATAGTATATATCTATATATATATATATCTCATTGAATCTGACCGCATATTCTGTATTTACTATTTCTGATTTAGGGCTTCTATCCCTCTAACTATTTTCCTTAGCATCAGGGCTTAGCTGAAAGATGTGTTCTCCAAAACTCATTTTCGTATTTCTGGGTGAAGAAAAAGATGTGGATACTATAGAATGTATTACACTTATTTAAACAATTTGCACGACGTTGCGAACCTCCATGGTTCATTTTCAAGTGAGGAAATGTTACAATGTGGTTTGATTAATACCCGCACTGGGTCAGGTGATAAAACAATAAAGGTGAAAACATAGGGGATACATAGGGGATAAATGGGGTGAAACATAGAGGTAACCGCAGAAGGCCTATGGCCCATACGAGGCAGCTGGCATCTACATACAAAGATTAATCAGTGTAATTGGCCTGTTATGTTTGAACATTGTCTTCTGTGTTGGCACGTATGTTCTGGTCTTGTCCTTACTCTCATTGTGGGAAGAGTAAATAGTTCCGTGATTGGGTGTTCCTGGTAGGTTGTTCTGTTCTTATGTGAATTGCTTCAAGAATTTGTAATCTTCTTGCATCTGGGTTCTGTCTATTATGCATGTATTCTTGTTCAACATTTCTCTTGTTAGGGTGATGTCATGGGCTTGTCTCATGTGATTCCTAGGGGCACCGGATTGAAGATGGCATGTTCAAACGCCTCGTCAGCTTGGTCGACGTCATACCTATGTACTTAGATTGAAGGTTACATCCTTCGTGGGGCAAGTGTACATGTATACAACTACAACGCTTGACTGCTGTAGAGGGTTCTCTGTCGGCTTCGGGCGGCTGTTTTTGATAAGGAGTTCGGAAGTCTTCTGGGTGTTATAGAATATTGTCAGGTTTAAGTTTTGGTTAGGAGTAGTGCTTTTTACTCCTTACGGATTATTCTTTCATTACTTCCTTCTTCTTTTGTATGTTCACTGTGCATGGTTGATTTGTAATATAATTTTATTGGAGGTATTGTGGTTTCTGTTCAAGGTTCTGGATTATACCAACGGTCCAAGTGTCTTCTTATAGCAGCGTTTATTTCTGCGTTGCTATATCCATTGTTCACCAATACCTGAGTTACTCTTCAAACTCTCTACTCACGTGCTCCATTCAAAGCAGTGGGTAAGCGCTCGACGAATATAAGCATTGAGAACACTGGCTTTGTATATTTGGGGGCACTCACTTCTACCGTTCAGGCATAATCTATGTTGGTGGGCTTGGTATATACGTGGTGCTTAAAGAGGTTCCTGTTTTTGGTATTAGTGCATCCAAGAATGGCAGACTGTTATTTTTCACTATTTTCATGTGTAAATCGGAGTACTGACTCTCTCTCTAGATGTCTTTTTACGTCAATTAGTTAATCTGAGTCTTTTACTATTACGAATATGTCATCTACATAACGGCAATATAAAGTTGGTT
>WNGS01165523.1:1396763-1408996 GCA_020271785.1 Procambarus virginalis
GGCTCCCAAGTAAGGTTGTGTGTGACAATTATGCTCATTGCTTTGGTTATATTCAAAATATTTCGAATAATTAATGAACATTGGCTTGTACAGTAATTTGCAATGCCCTTAAGATTGTAAGAGTGCATACACTGTATGCACTTAACAGCATTACAAATTAACATGTAGGTCCTTGATTGAGCATATTTATTCCATATTCTTTCCACAACAAAAGAAAAAAAAAGTGTTTCCTAACCTCCCAAGTCTACTCTTTCATACTGAATGTTTTACCGCACAATCCCTCTGTTGCAGCTGGTAACAAAGTTCCATTAGAGCTCGAGTCCACAACACTATCCCCGTATGACCCAAATAAATCATGCTTGTGATATTTAAACAGCTAATATTAGTAATTATATTTATTAATTTTGTTTACTATCTCAATACTATACTGTGAAAAAAGTGTTAACTAATAGTATAAATGTGGTTTTGTCTTCTATGAAAATGATGTAGAGAATTGTTATACAGTACTTGTGATGCTGGCCAAGTGTATCTCCTGTATATTCCTTATAATGTTGTAGATGCTTGTTCTATATGTACAGTATATTTTATACCAATATCAATAAATATGAATAAAACTACAATAAGTAAAAAATCTTTCAATGCAGCATTTCATTTTGTACAATACTGTACCTGTACATTGTTTGCAGAACAATAATGCAACACATTGTCAGGACTTGAATGTAATCTCTAAAAATGCTTTATTCAGCGTCCATAACAAGTTATTCTTAAATTTTGTAGTCGCTTTGATTGGATTTCTCAGCAAGTTGCATCCAAGTAGCTATTGCACTCTCATTGATGTATATTTTATAAATAAAAAAAACACCAGTTTGGTTTTTTGCACCAGACAATAGCATCCATTTTATAAGTTTTTTTTGTTGCCACTTGTAAGCATAAAGTAGCTTGCATCCATCAGCAGCAGAAATATACCAGTCACCAGCAAGAAAATGACTTGTATTAGCCACTACCATGCTTGAAGTTTTTCATACAATGCATTTTTGCTTTGCAAAATTTATCAAACCCAGTTAAACTAATATATGGATGCATCTACGGCATTATTTACAGAATAAAAAAAGTCGTCGTGCCTTTTGTGCATTTGGATAGAATAATACACACAAGCAACTGGCTGCCATTACCCATCATGCATATCCACATGCCTATATAGATGGAGCATGTAATTACTGTGTAAAGAAAAAATCAAGCATAAATGGATACATAAATATGGTCTCATTCACAAATATTATGATCTAAATTTAATTATAAAAATTATACACCTAGGGAACAGGTGTACCATATTGGGCTAAAATACACAAGAGAAAGAGTTTAGAGAAAATGTTTGCTAAATTACACCATTACATGAATGCAAAGGAAAAAAATATTCCCAATAAAACAAACTAACACCATTATGAATGGCACCTTAGTCTTGTCTCGCAAACTGATATTGTAGTTAGAACACAGATACAAACTAACATGTGGTAGAGTGCACGTTGTGCAAGGAAAAAACAAAGCATTTAAAATCTACTGGTAAAAGTAGGACAAGCATAATGAAATGTTACTTCTGTGGGCTCCCTATTGTAGTTCTTTACCGTACCTGGGCTGCGGTCCAGTCCAAGCTCAAAGGGGAGAGGAGAACCAGGCCTCGGAGACCCATCACTGCCTATCAAAACAAATTCACCCAGGAAGCAATAAACACAAGGAAAACAAACAATTTCTTTACAAAATTGGGCACTCAAATGGTAAGAGAGACAAAGGATCATTGCTGTTGGGTAAACACCCTTTTCCATTATGCACCTGACTGCCATTAGGTAAGTGACTGCCCAGGTCACCATGACTCCAGATTGCTACCATGGGTGACCTGGCCAAACCAAGCACTCCACCTCACGGGAAAGGGTACAAGGAAGTCAAACTACCAAGGCCCAAACCAGAAAAAAGGCCATTATATTCAATTACTGGAAAATTCCCCAGTAGCTCCTCTATAAGAAAAACTCAACAGGTGGCCTTAGCAGAGTCATGTATTTCTAATGAAAAAAAAAAAAAGAGCGCAAAACAAAAAAAAAATGTGGCAGAGCTTACCCATGGGATAGAGCAGTAGAAGGAAAAAGGGCCCAGTATGTGGGTGGCTAGAGGCACACCACATATGCCAAATGTCAAAACACTGTGTGTTTTTAAGCCAATCAGAACCACCAAAGGCTAACACCTAGGTGCCCCACACAAGCAGCAAGGATTAATGCAAAGATTTCACTAGGATCTGCTGTGACTGCCAAACAATAAAAAAAAAAAAATCCCCCCCCCAAACAAAGATAAGCAAACAACAAACTCAACACCCTGATTCATTTGTGTTTGTGACAGTTTTGATGGGTCAGCTTGTCCATCGGTTGAGAATGGTAGGTGGCACCCATGAGCAAACCCAATTCCATACCACACCCCGCACCAAAAAAAAACTTGTGACAGGATAAAGAAAATAGGAAAAAAATAAAATGTCATTGTTTCAAATAAAATTTTCAGGGCAGAAGGAACACGAGGGATAACGACCCCCACCGTAAGTTTTCCAAACGAGCAAAAACAAAGGACACGCGATGTGACTATGATCTGCCATTACACCACAAATGTGAGGGCAAAGGCACACCCAAGGAAGATTCTACAGTCTGTCTGATGCCCAAGAAACAGAGGCTCTTTGAAGATACGTAACGGGTGAGTGGCTCAAAGCCACTGTTCACAAAGGCCGTGAGATGTCGTACACAGCCACAACAGGCAGAAGGACTGACAGTCATTGCCATACAGAAAGCAGGCCCATTCAACACTACCACCCTCTTGGACCATCACCACAGGCAGGCAGGTGTCTCGGGAGATGATGGGACCATCACACTTGAGTCCTAACAAACCCTCAACTATTAAACTACATGACAGAAAGGCCATGAGGGCAGCACACAGAACCAAGGACATACCACTTATGTAACCCAAGCAACAAACACATGAAGGACTAGGCATGATCATGCAGCTACTGCACTTGACATCAACAAGCCTCACAGTCTCCTGCTCTTCCTGTAAGAAAGGTAACTTAACCTAAATCAGCTCATCAAGAAGGAACCTGAACTTTTCACAAGTATAATAATCATAATATAATAATATTTTATTTAGGAAAAGTACATACATAGATGCAGAGTTACAAACATTCTGATTGATTTATAAATAGAGCTAGTATATATATACCTAAAGCCACTAGTACGCATAGCGTTTCTTTGCGTATCGTAGTGTATCTTTGGTGGGGCCAGAAAAATGCAAACCAACTACCAAGGAAAGGAACAGTGGTCCACAGTCAGAGTTAAAAAATGTAAATGGTGTGCACATCGTCCTGCTCTCCATACTCAGCTGCTCTCAGGTGAGAAGGTGGAGGAGGCCAAAACCGTCAGTAATTTCAAAACGTATGACAAAGTGCTGGGAAGACGGGACACCACGAGCGTAGCTCTCATCCTGTAACTACACTTAGGTAATTACACACTGCCTGGTAAGTCTCTGCTCACTTCTAGGCCCTCTAAAGCACTTGCCAGACAAAACTACAGTGTGTTACATACTTCAGTTACAATTTTAAGGGAATTTCTAAAATCTCAAGTACAAAGATGATGTAAAGCAAATTGTACAATATTATCTAATTTTAAATCCTATGAAAATCTTATTTGGATAAGGTGGAAAAGAAAGCAGCATCTGTAACAATGGTTAGGCAGAGGATGAGAGAAGTCTAGAAACAGGACCAAGTTCCAAGGGGAACTGCCTAAGGATGACATCCTGCACCACACAACTGCACTGAGAACCATTACCAGATATAGGCACAACGTAAGTGGTTGCTTAAGAAAATTATATGCGCCTAGGTAAATAAGGTAAACAATCTTTGCTACAGAAAAAGTACACTGTGATGTGCCTGACCACCACTAGATGGCAACCCAGATCATCTGAGTACACAGAGCCTGCCTCTTCCCCTATGGCACCACCTATGTAAAATTCCATGAGACAGAAGGCAACAGGGCAGGGATGGGGAGCTACTGGAACCCACCAGAAAAGGGCACTGCATAACTATCAACAGCACATGAAAACGGCCACGTTTTCTGAAAAACGGAAAAGCAGACCGAGCTGACGTGTGGGAGAAGAATGGCTGGAGAGGCGAGCCATACACAATGAGGAGATTGGACAAAAGGCCAAGAAGCATCAGACTGGGCACCAATCTTTAACTGTTCACCCTGATCAAGAAGTAATTGGGTACCTGGTTGCTAATCTATTTGCAAATAATACTCCAGGGAAAACTAGTAGTCTGGCTTACTATGATCTATGGAAAGGAAAAGCTCTTAGTCTGCTTACAAGTCAGAAAGCATCTAATATTGTACCCACCTGTGTATAATATAACAATAATAATTAATGATAATAATAATAATGATAATACTGTAATAATAAAACAAATGTGCCTTACCAGCCCTCGGAAAAAGTCGGAATTCCAGGACAGTATGGAGCCATTACAACAGGCAAGAAGAGACTGTAATTAGGATCAAACTAGCCACCAAGAAGCTCATGTAACAAAGCCTGCAAAGGGCCTTACTCAACATGGAAAGATGCTGTTGGACCTGCAGGAGATAAGCCCACATCCCAATACCAAGCAAAACACATTCTCCATGAATGTTGAGTGATCTGGCAATAGCACTCCAAAGACTGGAAGCCACCGCATCCCATGGAGGCAAATATGCTCACAAGCGAAAGGCTTAGTGGCCCAAAATCCCAAGGAAGGAGGCTGTGTCCAACTCCCATAATGTTGAAACCAACAGAAAGAGAGAATAATTGAAAGAATAGTTGATGCACCCAGAAAAAGACTAGCAGTTAGGACCAAATTCAAGAAGCCAGAAGTGAGGGTACCCTCCGAGACCAGCCCCAAAGGAGAAGGAAATGAACCAAATCACCTGGAGAAGGGTGGGTCAATATTGGGGGTGCACCACAAAAGAGGATGGACAAAGCTCCACACAAGAGACAGACATGCTGAAGTACCGGCAAAACCTCTATGAATATGCACACCTAAAAGCGTAGACATTACAGGTGAGCAGAACCAGATACCTGGTCAGCAGGATCTCTACATCAAGTTTCTCCAACATTTACAACAAGGGCCAAATGACTGGAGGCTCAAAGTTGCTAGTAGCTGAGGTAGGTCATCTGAATTAGTCTGGCAAGATCTGAGGGGCTAGGGATAGATCAAAACAGCATAGCCTGGAAGGAATACAAGGGGTGTCCCTACACTAACCCTAAACTGATATGCCAAAAGGCATTCTAAAATCAAGAGGAAATGAGCCCAAACCACCTGGTGAACCTATGATACAGTGACCCACTCCCACCAGAACCAGGGTGTACCATGAAGAGGATGGACAGGACAAACCATACCAAACACCAGACTACAGCATGGCAAACATTGAAAATTGTCATGAGGCAGTGCCCCAGAGCACACAAGACATAACAAGATGCACCTAGGTGATCAACTCCCTAGAGCTTCCACCTTGATTAGGAGTATGAGATACTAAACACTGGTATTGGATCCACCATTTGTAGCAGAAACACCCAGCAAAGTGGCCGAATACACATGCAAGTTACTTGCAAAACCCAACCCCCAAGGAAAGGAGAGAATGGGGTGGCATAAAAGAAGAATAGCAACCTGTCACAAAGAGATGGCTTACTGATAGGTAATTATTTTTCACATTATTTTTCTAATATACTGTATACATATCACATTTCATGCTTTAAGATAAATGTTACTCACTCTACACCAAAAATGTAAAGATTGATTGAAACTGTTGTACACCTGTTTAGTTCGGACATTATTGTAATAATTTGCATAAGTTGTTGCAAACATAGTTTCTAAATCTTGAGTATACAGTATATATTTACAGATATTACATTTCCATGTTGTTGTTATGACTTTCTCTTGAGTAAATAATTGACTGTAAATGTGTAACCTAAATAACTTTAAATGTACAGTACAAGCATTTCTGAATAAAGTTTGAATTTGAATCTGAACCAATGTCCAGGAGAATCCAAAAATGGAAGCCAACACCCACGAAGTGGCACAATGAAGCTCACAACTCACAAGTGAACAAAGGTGGAAAAGAAAGCAGCATCTGTAACAATGGTTAGGCAGAGGATGAGAGAAGTCTAGAAACAGGACCAAGTTCCAAGGGGAACTGCCTAAGGATGACATCCTGCACCACACAAGATGTTTGTGCCTCTCCAAGTGGGTATGAACCTTGTGGCCCATCACTGACAGCAACCAGGAAAATTGGGTTGTTAAACAGGCAGTTACTGAACAAATCCTCTCAGAAATAAACACTAAGATCCTTCAAAGAGCTACTCTATTCATATCATTACTATTTGAAATTCAGAGCCTTACTCTGTGATAAACAGTATGATAGAATATTGTTTCTTATCAATGATGAGTGACTGAAAACTCCCTAATACAAGTCTATTACAATCTTATAGCTCTGTACAGCATTTAATTTGCTTAATAAATTTTGTCTTTGTAATATACATATAAACAATACAAATGTATACAGATTATTTGATCCAAGGGCAGTATGCTAAGCTATGACAATGTCAGTCTTGAATATTACCACGTTGTATGTAATATGTACACTTTTTATTGTGACACAATGCGTATTCATCAAATATTCAAAATATATATCCAAAAACCACATTTGCCTTGTTGATGACAAAATCTCCCATATTATTGTCATCCAATTGTTTGATCTTGACAATTAGCATGCAGGCATGGCATACATCAGAATAAAGCAATATACAGCATTACTTATTCAAATTTATATTATCATGAGCATCATTTCCCACCTTCAAGGATGGGACAGCATTTGATCTTTAGTGCAGTCGGAGTGCCTCTAATTAAACACAAAGAAGCTCAAAGTGACCGACTTGCTTACTTCTGCACGAGACCAAAGGCTGATATAATTTCCACAATGCAATGTTTACTTACAAAAATCTCCACACACACACACACACAAGGAAATCACATTAACGTAATATACTCAGAGGTAAGGTAAACATTTACTGTCATTTTTACTGGTGCATGGATAAGATGCTTACCCATAGTTCAAGCCATGCACCTTACCCATGATAATTTATAATAATATATATATATACTGTATATATGTGTGTGTGTGTATACATGTGTATACAGATACATGCAGTAGGTACAATCACAAGGACAGTTCTCAACAAGAGGGGCAGCTCACCATCCTAGTAAGACTGATACAATGAGTACACACAACACATATTACAAGCTATGACAACACATTTCCTTTTTAGAGATTATATGATTCAACAAGTTTCAAAAAGACATTATACATGCACTAAGAACGGGATAAATGGCACATATGATGCACACAAATTCAAAATGATTACAGATAAGCAACAGGACTTAATTATTTGCTGGGCCAGCAAACACAGTATGCATTTGTCAATGGTACTCGAACACACAGTAGTGATTCTAAAAGCATGTACAGTGCACGGCATTAATTCTAACATTACAGATACACTTAGTTAACCTTTTCAAGTTAATACTCACATCCTTATACAATTCGGCATACTGCACAGTGCATAAATTGAAAAGAAACTACCATAGTTCATATTTAATTCCATGACTTAAGTATTTGAGAGGAATACTGCATGGATCGTAATAGCTTTAATGCAACACTTCAAAACAATTACTCTGTTTAAATGTTTATTTTATAATATATCAAATACAAAAAGTACAGTACAGTATCTGTATTAGTGATGCTTTCTGAACAGATGGAAAGTCTTTAAAAAAAGTCAGACAATTAAAAATATAAAAACTCTTAAAATCTCACACAATTTATTAGGAATGTAATTACAGTATCTTGAGAGCAGTGACATATCCAGTAACCCACCACTTCTACTTGACGATGCTGAAGCACCATATATTTCTTTATTTCTTTACATACAAGAAGGTACATTGGGTTTAATAGAGTACATAGTATTGATGGTTTTTACATTCTTGCAAAGCCACTAACACGCATAGCGTTTCGGGCAGAACATGTGTAAATAATATGAATTATGAATCGGGCAGAATATGTGAATAAAGATTCTTCCATGACTTAACAAACTTCAACTGCCTGTCTTCCTATGCTCATAACTCTACAGATAATAATGAAGACAACATTCTCATGACAATAGTCTCTCTGCTAGTATTGTACTCAGATTTCTCTCTCTCTACATACGCAACTTCACTGTCCATACATGAAACGGCTGGTAACTGTTTAAAGATACTGTATATTGTAATTCCACCAACAACTGCCTTTCTAAAGCTATAGTATCAATGGCAATTCTCCCTCTTAGTATGTAACCTACTGATAGATATACCTTTATGAAGATATCTCTATTGATAACTTCCGTATCAGTGTAAATTCTCTCCTTTGTTTTGCTATGAATTCCTACATGCCACAAACATTTATCGTCGTGTCTCAAAATTTCCTCACTTTACTGTTATTTATGTAAGAGAACTAGTTATTCAGATTCACCTTATATTGAAAAATTACCAAACAAAGATACACATTAAGTTACTAAACAAAACTATTTTATTTAGCTTTGAAGTTTTGGCATTAAGTGAATTATTTACAGGCTCACCATAGCCCGTGCTACTTGGAACTTGTTCCGAGTAGCCGAATCTATAACAAAAACAACAAGTGAATTATCTTTAAATATTGTTTCATAGGAACTTGTTCAATTCTTGTGGAGTCATTTGACGTCTCTGGTGGTGACAATTGACTGCGTACAACAAGAGTAATACCAAACCCAATGTTTAACTTTTGATTTGATCAATATAATAAAGACATGTGATGGAACATCTATATAGAGGCATTCCTGGCAGTATTTTCTCCAGGGGTAATATCAGTCACAGACATATTCACAACATTTGCAATACACTCTACTTATAAATTTAAAACTGGCAGCATTTACAACACTTAATTCAACTATCAACATTCACAACAAGAGATGCTTGTTTTAACAACATGTTCTCAGAAAACAGCCGACATTCACTACACATCACATCACATCCTCACACAACTAATGGTCCAGGACGGACTGAAACATCATCGTTTCTCCATTTTTTTTATGTGTGGTTTTGGTAATAATATTCACTACACATCCTCAGTCAGCTGCCAACATTCACTATACATACATCCATCCTCAGTCAAGTAATATATACATATATATATTATTCACAATATACTGAACTATCTGTGCTTACTTCCTAACAACAAAATTAACAAAACCCTAATGAGTATTATCATCAATTATACCAGAACAAAACAGAGCAAAAGGGACTTGAATGCATAAATTCTAAACAAGGAACGACCAGTCAAATAATGGTGTTAGTTTGATAGGAATTGGACCCGAGGTCAAGAACTGGGGCTGGTAGTCATGTAGTATCTAAATCGCTGCACCAAAGTCTGGAACATTTCTCGTCAACAAGACACAGAATACTCGTGTATGCTTTTGTTTCTTCAGTGTGTGGCCAGCTTGTGAGTAGTATTGAATGTCTCGTGCCCACATACACAGTCCTTACCTGGATAAGTTATCCCATACAGAAAGAGCAGCTGCAAAGACAGTTTCTTCAATATGTGGAAGACCTCACAAGACAATGAACCCTATGAACCAGCAACAAGTAGGTAGGATGACTTAATGCTACAAAGTGTAGAAATTCTTCCTCACTACTGATCTTTTCCAGTAAGCCTCTATTACAAGGTCTACCAGGAAAAATGGAAAAAAACATTTCTTGTACAAAATGCGAGTGATTTTAGTACAGGAGAGTTCTGGGTAAAAAAATAAACTGTCTTGGACTTAAGATTATATTCTTCCTTATGCAATTCTGAGAGACACATAATGAGCATGAAACTTCAAAACCACACTAATGTAAACGCACATTAGTCTGTGTTCTAACAATCAATATACGTAAACTGTCGGCACAATAAGATGGGCAATATCTGACAAATTATTATAAAATACAAACACAAACAGTATGTATGACCACTGACATACTGTATTATGGTTTCATACATCCCCCAATTTTACCCACATGTGTCATGTCACACAGCATCTCATCATATGGAGTGAACATACAAGTGGTCCTTATTCAGGAAGGAAGAATGAATATATCATATATGTAGTGCCAAGACAAGACACATTCTCTATGATTCACAAAACCAAATTGGAAAACGGCAGTTCATATATGAGACCACAGAGATGTAATCATCCACATCCAAAATAATAAAAAGTTTATTATAAAGGAAAAATCTTGTGTATCTTTGGCAATTCTCACATACTGAGAATAAGTGAACACATATTAAGTAAATATGAATAACTTAACCAAGCCACTGAAATGTTCAATGGTAAGGAACAAGTCCTGGAATTGGACTTTGAAATGTATAAAAACTATAATACTGATGTAAAGAAGCATTATGCTCATGAAACTGTACCTGGACTATACCTGGATGGGGTTATGGGAGTTCTTCTGCTCCCCCAAGCCCAGTCCGGGGCCTGGCTTGACTTGAGAGAGCTTGGTCCAACAGGTCAAGTATAGATCAAACACTAACAATGTGAAAGCAATTTCTTCCAAGACATTTTACCCTTTAAAGGGATAACCCACCCATGCAGGGGGCCATATATACACCAGAGACAATGGTCGTAAATGAGATATCTTTTAAAAAAATATAACACTAAACACAATATACATTAAATAAAAATATTATGAATTTCATAATGATACAGATATTTAGATAAAAAGTCTTAAGACAACCAACACTTTCATGACTTTCATTTGATTAGCTAAAGTATCTAAGCCCTACAACTAAAGACTGGCCTAAATAAAGAAAAAAACTGTACTGAATATGAAGAAATGACTCATGGGGGAGCCTCGGTGGCTCCCTGTAGTTACCCACACTGAGATTGCTCCACATGTAGACACATCAACCCCACGAGTCCTTTAAAGGTCGACTGGACGCCAGACCAAAACCTGGCCTCTGGAGAACTAAGAAGAAACTGAAGAAACAAATCCCTAGAAAGGAAGTGAAGCAAAACAGAAAATGCAAGGTTCACAGACAGTAAACATTAGCATATGGCTCAGCAAACAATCCACTCAGTAGTTAGGTCATACTCTCCCCTAGTAACAGCCGATCACCCCCAGGTGGCAGTCCCCAATGTCAATAATCCACAGTTTGGAGCCAAAGAGGAATCACTCACCTCATAGGGAGGGGAGGGTCCAGCGAGCTACCAAGACCTTCCCCTGAAGAGGCGTTCATAATATTCAAGACTGGTTTCTGCAGTTATCATAAGCGCCTCCCTGCAGCTAACCAACATAACTAGTCCATACACACCTACTGAGAACCATTATTTGAGTATGCACCACCAGCACGGAGCCCACATCTTGTGAGGCATAAAAAAAACTGAGAAAATTTAGAGGTTTGCAATTGGATTGGTTACAGAATTGCGAAGCTTCAGCTATGAAGACAGATTGAGGAAATCTTCCTCACAATCTTAAGGAGAGAAGAAACAAAAAGGTTATGATAACTACATGAAAGATCTTTAGAGAAATAGACATTGGACAGAGGAAACCTAGTTACATTAAAAAAAGAGGTAGGACATGGGTCAACAGCTGGAAACACAATTGAGTCAAAAAGATGTAAGAAGTTTTGTTTCCTTTACGGGTGGTCAGCAAGTGGAATGCATTGAGGAAGATGTTGTTGATGCCAACTGAATCCACAACTTTAAGACAAATATGATAAAAATGTTAATGTTGAGAGAGGTAATTAGTGCATGAGGTATAAAAGCTGAATGACATGGCATAAAGAACTCAATCTCACACCTCCATAGTCACTGACAGGTAAGCACTTGCAAAATAGAGATTAAGATACACCAGACAAACTCCATGGACAAAGTAACTCATGAAGTGCACTTAGTGCCCAAACGAGGGAACCCACTCAATGATCCTGGTGATCACCGGTCACAAAGTCCCAACCTAGGCCTGACGCATTCATATAAGCATCAAGTGACGGATGAGGAAGGCACCACAGAATCGAACGAGCAACGAGACAAAAGCCAACAGGATTTAATGAGCTCATACCCAATGATCCCGGTGGTGACAAAAA
>WNGS01165523.1:1417890-1436770 GCA_020271785.1 Procambarus virginalis
TAAAATGCCTCTTTCCAAGCATTCCCTCAGTAGCTTCATTGAGCTTAGGTGCTTGTACGTTAAGTTTCCAGATCATACGAAGCTCCTCTGACTTTGAATTTTAATTTACTAATTTGGGCTACTCAATGAGGCTAGTGGAGTATGGGAATTGGAGATTGACTCACAAACTGTCTAGAAAGCCCAGAAAAAATAAAACAAGCCTCTTTTTGAAAACATGGAATGAACCGAGAAAACAATGCAAATGATAAACGGCAACAGGTGAACAACGCTTACCAGGAGAGGGTTTCGGGAGTTCTTCTACACTCCGTGTAGAAGGACCCGAGTCTTCACGAGTCTTGCAAGAGCAAGAACCCCTTGAGGATACCTTGAGGTGCTTCCGGGGCTTAGCGTCCCCGCGGCCCCTGCCCCAACTCACCCAACCATAACCAGGAAGTAACCTAGATCAATTGGGATCATGATCTGCCACCCACCTCACTCATAAGCTATCACAATGTAACCCAAATCACCCAGGAAAAACAAACAACAACAACAACACTGGAAATTGAGAGGTAATTTGGGACTTAGGAAAAATTGTGGGAATTAACCCCTTAACTGCGTTGCCTCCAAATATGACACCCCCGTGGTGCGCAGGAAATAAATTCTCTGGAAAAAATTCTTTTTTCTTTTTAAAGTGTCAAAAACCCATCCCTCAGTATGGGTATGTAAAAAAAAGGTCGAAATTGTACTTACTTTGGCTGCTATGGGGTCCGTAAGTTGGGGCGTGACGTCATCATTCCCCGTGCTCCCGTGCCGTAAGCTCCCGGGGCGGGTGGGGTGCTCGGGGCGGGGCGCGCGAGTTGCCGCGAATATATTTTCGTTCATTTTTTTCGCACAGTTCCAAATACATTTTATTTGTTTTTGCGTGCTAATCCTATGTATAGTGAACACGTACACTATATTATGGCAGTAAAACATCCGTACTGTCCGAAGACACTGTGTTACGTGCATGACACTTGTGTACACATATGCAGCACATATTTACTATGTATCATGCTAATTTATGTATATATACAATCTATTTACACACTATACACTGTCACACACTATATACATTCACCATCAACACACTCAGAACACCGCGAGTGAGAGCTGCCACACCCAGCCAGCCCTCCCTCCCTCACTTCTCCAACATTGTATTTGCCAACTTTGCCCCCTCCCATCATACAGTTATTCACACCAATGTTTCATGTTCATTTATGTATATTTACAACATATGTACACACTATACACTGTCACACACCATATACATTTACCATCAACACATTCAGAACATCGCGTAGCAGCTGCTTCGCCAATAGGAGCTACCTCGTATGGGCCAATAGGAGCTGCCTCATATGGGCCAATAGGAGCTGCCTCATATGGGCCAATAGCAGCTGCCTCGTATATGCCAATAGCAGCTGCCTCGTATGGGCCAATAGGAGCTGCCTCGTATGGGCCAATAGGAGCATTTGGCCATGAACACATTCAGAACACCTCGAGTGAGAGCAGCCACACCCAGCCAGTCTCCCTCACTCCAACATCTTACTCGCCAACATTGCTCCTCCCACCATACTGTTATAGTTCTTATTACACATGTTCTATATACCTATCTACATGTTTTATTTACCAGAACTATGCAAGTAAGCCGGTATTGTGTCCAAACAGTACAGTGGCCACCATACACTGCATGAAAAATCACACAGCAGACGACGCTACGATTACGTCACATCCCTCACCAAAATAGCTCCTCTCAACATTCTCCTGTTGCTGTTCTTACACTATATACACACTATATATACCCATGTACACATGTTTTGCCCATAGCGAACCACTAAGCTAGTATGGTGAGCAAAACAAGAGTGGCAGCCACACACACACACACACACACAATGAGGCTACCTCAATTCTCGCCCTCCCTCCCTCACCAAAATTCCTCCTTCCACAATACTACGCACAACGCTAATTATAACCACAATCCTGGTCACTAATTCCTGTAAATGAATAATTGACCATACGTTTATTTTGAAAAGGAACCTAAGAAATCATTTGAAGATTCCTAGATGGACAAATAATGCTGTGGTGCTGTGGCAAGCGCTGTGAACATCGTGAACAGCATTGAATCACTGATATTTGAACATTGTACCCAGTCATTATCACACTCAGGCTCTTCTATAATACTATCATGGCTAAATAATACAAGTTATATATATTTTGACATTATTAGGCGATGCTGTGGTCACACGCTGAACAGCAGTGCTGTGCGCTCATGCTGCGAGCGCCAGCCTTGGTTGCTCACTCACTACTGAGGCTCCCACACCCGGGAATGTGGACCACGATTTTTTTTAAAGATGGCGTCTGTTTACAAGAGCCCTGAGGAAGCTGATGTGAACCCCATGTAGCCGCGGGAGTTTTGAATGGAACGTGAAAAATACAAATACCCAGAGGCGCGTTGCGCAAACCAGACGCGAGCCTGCAGGCGCGTTGCGCAGTTAAAGGGTTAAAAATATTATATTTGTTGCTTAAATAAGCAGGATTAAAACTCTTTATATACATATGCAGTTCAGTTTTGGTTTATGCAGTTCAGTTTTAGTCACCGTACTATAGTATGGGTAAAAATTCGCTAGAATGCGTCCAGCATAGGATGGCAAAGTTAATCACCCAAATTAGAAACCTATCATATGAAGAAAGATTGACAAAGCTTAACCCTTAGACCACACATATTGCCGCTCATATTGGGGGCCTGGTAGCGAAAAATATTCAAATTATGTAAAACTAACTTAAAAATTTTAAAATCTCCAACTTATTGGCTTCAGTGTCGTGAAACTTTCATTAAAATATTTTCAGAAATTGATTTTAGACAAATTTTTAAAAAATAAGAACGTTTTGTTGATAAGGAGAACAGCTCCTAATAACTGGAACTGAAGGATAATGCAGTAATAAAGAGATGCAAGCACCTGACCGACGCTCAACGAAGAAGGAAAGTAGTAAGAAGTTTCCACAAGGCAGTTGGTGGCTTTATATCACTGCTGAGTAATACATAATAACAACACAAATAACAATGAGTAACTATGTTAATATGCTCTATTTTGTTATATATATCAATACATTGTCCAATGTTAATATATGTTACTTTCATAATGTCCCAAAAATATTTTTTTGTTTAAGATTTTTTCTTCTTCTCCTTTGTTTATTATCTGATTTTGTTGTAACCTTTACATCCCGGAGAGTGCATATGTTTCCCTAACTATGTCAAGATAGAATGGAATTGGTCAACAAATAAAGTAGTCACAACTCACAAAACTTGGGACTTTTAATTTCTTTTGGCTGATTTTTTCTCTGATTTCAAACTTTATTTTCTTTGTCTCTTTAGGTTGTTTTGATGATTAGGAACCATATGAGGGTTTTTCACTTATATAAAATATCCCCTAAATATATCCCCCTAAATCATAATAATTATTATAATTATCCCTATATTTTGTGTTTTTTTGGGGGTTATTTTTTCTTGACTTCATTTCAACACATATTGACCTACAACTTTCACATATTCGAGTACGAATGCCCAACAATGTTATTAAAACATACAATTAAATTAACGCATTAAAACTACCTTTATTCATTGTTGATAACTTCAACTTCAATTATCTCTGAAACTAGAGTTTCAACTTTGAGTGACTTCTAAAATTCCAGTTTTTGACCGATTCTCACTATTTTGACATATTGTGCTCAGATGACTGTACTGCAATACCTTCAGAATGGATTTTTCATAAACTTTATATATATATGGAGTTATAATTTCTTTTGGTCTAAATTTGCTGCAAATTTCAAATGCCATATTGACGATTTTTTTAAAGTAAACTGTAATGAAAACCTATATTCTAATTTGATGAAAATGAAGATCATATGCTATTCTGAGAGTATAATAACATTAAATGAACAATTGGTGTAGCTCATATTTTTTATTCTGAATTGAAAATCTGAAGTTTTCAATCTTCAATTTTAAAATTAATTTTGAGTCTTGTTTTTTCAAGTTATGCTGTGATCATTTAGACAAAGTTGGAGCATTTGCCTAGTTGATTATGCACAAAAAATTTGGAAAGTGTTTGTGTAAGTTTTAAAAACTTATGTTCAATTATTTTATGTCAAATCATATATGTATGTATTGCACTGTTTAAGAGATAAATTACATTCTCTAGAAAGGCAAAAGAATTAGGGGTAACATGATAAGAGGTGTAAAGGGGATGAATGGACATAACAAAGGGGGATATTAATAGAGTATTAAAAGTATCAACACAAGATAGAACATGAAACAATGGATATAAATTGAATAAGTTTAGATTTAGGAAAGACCTGTGTCAATTTTGGTTAATAACTGGGTTGTTGATTTGTGGAACCAATTGCTGCGTAATGTGGTGGAGGTGGGGTCCCTTGATTGTTTCAAACGTGGGTTGGACATGTATATGAGTGGGATTGGGTGGTTGTAAATAGAAGCTGCCTCGTATGGGCCAATAGGCCTTCTACAGTTATCTTTATTATGTTCTTATGTTCTTATTTTAGATACCCAACCAACAAATCTGAAAATAAATTAAACGACAAACATTTTGGTCCATCCTGGACCATTATCAAGTTGTAAGTGGTAGAGACAAATAATTATTAAGGAATGAGGAAGAGAGAGATGAAATGTGAGAAGGTAGAAGTATGGGAATAAGGTTGAGATAAAGGAATAGATTTGATGTAAGGTGAATTTTGGGAATATGGTTGAAGCATAGCAATAAAGTAGAAGCATAGGGAAAACATAGAAGTAAAGGAATAAGGTGAAAAATAGGAAAAAGGTAGCAGTAAACATTAAAGAAAACTGCAGACAGACAAATAAATGGTGAACCAGATTACTTCAGAGTAATGTGATTCACGCTGCTACTACTACAGTAATTCCAACGCTGCTGGTGTTTACTCTATATCCTGTTCTTCTTGTCCTCTCCAGTACTGTACTTAGGTGAAACTGGTTGTACAGTACATAAATTACAAACTAAAAAGAACACAAAAGTAGTGTTAAGTTTGCAGACATAAACAATGCTCTCTGTCATGTTAGGGACTCTCGATCATGCTATGAATGGGTTATCTCCTAAAACAATAATACCTGCCTCTACTCTTCCAAGATGCCATCTTGTTGAAGCAGCTCTCATCCACAACATGACCAATATGAGCCTTTGTTGCTGTTGACTCTTCCCTATCACAGTACATAATTCAATGCTCACCTTCTTAACATGATCTGACTTAGCTTTAGCTATTCAAGGCTGTCTTTCCTTTTTCTCCTATGTTGCTATCTCTCTTTTCACCTAATTCTCTTTCCCCATATGACTTTCTGCAGTGTTCTTCATTCTTTACTTCTATCTTTTTCTATATTTATACATTATTCCTTTATTTCTACCTTTTTCTATACTTCTACCTTACTCCCATACAGTACTTCAATCATATTCCCATTACATGTCTTGATAATGGTCCAGGACAGACCAAAATGTTGTCATTTCCTCAATGTTATTTGTGGCTTGAGTATCATTCCAATACTTCGTTATTCTCAAACTTCACCTTACTTCAAACCCTACTCCTTTACCTCAACCTTATTCCTATATTTTCACCTTCTAACCTTTCATCTCTCTTTCTCTATCACTGTTCACTACATGACTTGATAGTGGTCCACGACAGACCGAAACATTGTCAATTCTTTTATTTTCAAATTTGTGGGTTGGGTGTGTAATTTTCAGCCCTGTTATCCATGTTACTTGGTGCCGTATCAGAGATAAAATGACTTTGCATAATACAGAAAAACTTATAAACGGTGAAGAATACCGGTTTGTGTACCTGCTCGGCTCCCACATCAAAGTGAAGTCTGGCTAGTTTCTCTTGCTGTTCCCTTATTGCTTCCATCTGTCGTAACCGGGAATCTTTCCCTGCAATTATAATTTATTTATTATACATCTTTTGTAATTCCTTAGTTATTTTATTTTATTTACTGTTCTTACTGGGTACAAACGTGAAACATCCAGGATTACTAACTGGAATGAATTGGACACAAAGACAAACACCACTTTCTTACACTAGCTAGCCACTGCATGTTCAACATTTGTACTAATTTTAGATACCCCCTGTATCATATTGCTGTATCTTCTCCGGATGCTGTATAAGATAGTGCTTTAATTACTATTGTTGCCAACCACTCCTCCTATCCTAGGTGCCAGCAGTACATTGTTTAAGATACCAGGTGAGCCAGTACTCCTACTACCCTATGTGTCATGTAGTATGTTGCTTAGGCTATCTAGTGAGTCAGTATGCCTACTACCTTATACTTAAAATATACCTGAAGTGGGTTCTTGAAGCTCTTCTACTTCTTAAGCCCAGTCTGGGGCCAGGCCTCATCTAGAAGGCTATTAGAGCAGTCCACAGGCCCACATATCCATTACAACTAGACTGGTCCAGCACTTCCTACAGGAACTTATCTAGTTGTTTTTCAACATGACCACTTTTGCTCTGGCAATGTTTCTTATATTTGTTGGGAGAATATTCAAGAGCTGTGGACCTCTCATGTGCACAAAAGTGTCATAGGCAGTCTGCCTATGGCACTTCTACATCTCCTTACATATTTTTTACTGAATTATATTTGTATTTTGCTATGCACACTAGAAACCTGGCCTTCCAGCATCTTCTACATAGATTTTATTTGATACCTTTCTTGTCTCCTCACTAGAGTTCATTTTAAGTGTTTTGAGATGGTTCCAATAATTTAGGTGCTTTATCGTGCTATGCATGCCATACATTCCCAATATTCCCTTTATTTCAGGAATCTCTCCTGTATTAAAAGAGGAAGCAAGTACTGAGCAGCACTCAGGGAGAGAAACCACAAATGACTGCAATAGTATGAGCATTGTGATGCAATCCTGGATTTAAAGGTTCTCATAATTCACCTTATCATTTTCCAGTTGAGGATATGTTTAAATTGTTATGCTCATTAAACAAGAGGCCCCTTGATATCATGATTTCAGATCCTTTACATGTTGCTTTCCTTCTATAAGATCTGACTGTCTTGTAACCTGTATTTTGTTGAAGTTCTTTATTCCTACCATACTTAAGTACCTGGAGCTTGTCACTTAAAAATATGATATTTTCATGTACTTGGTACATATCATGTACTAGGATGATATTCTGGCACAGGGGGTTTTAGGGTCTAACGGGGTCATGGCAGACCAGTATGTGGTTAATGTCCTGGCCCCTCATCATTCTTGTGTTGCTTTCGGCCATGTTTCCCAGCCGTCCTCTTCATTTTAGTACCTGCCATCTTTCCTCTCTGGTAAGTCTCCATAACTACGTAGCTTTAGGGAGCTACTGGAGAGAGGCGGGTTCCCAAGAAACCAGCAATTATTGTATGGAAACACTTCTGTCTAGTAGAGCCCTGGTGGCTCCCTGACACCCTGTCCAAACCAGTTGTGTAGGTTCATTAGTGTTTAGTTCACGCTTTCCTGGTGGAGTGGCGGAATGTCACTCACTTTGTGCATCTCTGCGAGGGTTGCCAGGGTCTGGTACTGGTCCCCAGCAGACCAATCACAACTCTCCACAACAGATGTGACCTAGTAGCTAGGAATAATCTCAGTGAGATAGCTTCAAGGAGCCACAGGGGCTCTACCACAAAGAGGCATTTCATTACATTCAATGCTAGTTTTTTTTTTAGCAAACATTTTTACATGTGTGTGTAAACTAGAACTAAAGTTGTTGCTTCTGATTCTGATACTAAAGTATAGTCAAAGCCATTCTTTCTTGCCCTGTAAGACTTTACATGGCAGTGATTCCTACTTTAGATTAGCCTAAATATAGATTAAAACAGATATAAAAACCTAAAATGGGAAACAAAGTAAATGATGAAATTACTTTTTATTCCAGAACCGATATGCTAATGGCACTTTTGAAATGTCACCAAACACTGTCAGTTTAGCTATCACCCACTTTTAAGTTTCAATAAGATTTAAAACAAAGTAGAAAAAGAAACTGGTGTTCATTGTCACAAAGTGAAGGACTGCTTCCAGAGAGACTGAAATCCTCACTATCATTCAAATGCTCAATGTAATTATTCCTCCCATGTTACTGACTCAACCCATCTATGGGGTAGGTTATCTGTCTTGTAGATTCCACTTTACCTTTACAAGTCATCACTATATATCATGTGTCATACATTATACATGCCTCTATAACATTTCATATAAACTACTGTAATACATTGTACAAATAATGGCATTCAATTTAAACTATAGTGAACAACCAATGCTAAAATTCTCACCAAAAGCTCGTAGATTTCCTGTCTGGAAGTCTTCCATCAGCTGCAGGAGCCCTTGTTCAATCTGCCGCACATCTGCCACATCTGCCAGGAAGGTGTGATGCTGGATTGGCCGATCCATCTGACGGGCGTCTAAACCTCCCCTCATTCTGAGCCCTGGCCGCACTACTGGCCTGCTTTGCAATACTTTTGAGCCTAGATTCCCTCGGTTGCTTGCACCACCTCTGCCAGGTGGTGTAGGAAAAGTAATCCCTAGGCTGTGTGGGGTAGTGGAACGTGCACTCCCTGGACCAGTTACGGTATAACTTGCCATAGGCTTAATGTGGCCTGTTACCCTAGAGCAAGCTCCAAGTATTTTAGCCTCTCCTCTGCCTGGCTGGGATCTAATGGAGGGTGCTAGGTTATTTTCCAAGTTTCCAGTCTTAGATTCTGGCTTATTTATTTGGAATCCCTTATTTACTGACCCCATAGCTACAACAAAGCCAGGAGAAGGTAAAGAGTGGTCCATCGGGTGTAGGATGTCTACGAATTGAGGAGCAGACAACGGTGAAGGGCGGGCGCAGGACAAGCCATGCAGACCAGTGCGGGGAAACAAATTGTCAGTAAGCAAACTAAATAACAAAATTAGCAGCAACAATGAGAAAGCAAAAAATGGAGAAACAAACAAGTGTCTAAATTATAGAAATATAAGCAATAAAACATTTAACGAGAAATTTATATATAACTCATTACCATATTAAAAACTAGAAAAATTCAAATACTGTACTGTATATAGTATAACATAACTTAAACACTGTTAGATGTAAGATTAAAACATCAGTGTTTCTAACAATGTGCTCAATATTTAAGGCCGCCTTAGTAGGCATAAACAATCATCAATACTAAGACATATATACAGTACCAATCTGCTTAATAATACAGCTTTCATTTTTATTGAAGACTACACTTTATTAATCATACTGTATTCAGAGATAAGCTAGAACTCGAGAATAAATTTCTTCTATATCAAACACAAAATCATTTAGGGTAAAGTCACCTGTCCCCGAACACTTATAAAAGCTATTAACCCATACAATGCAACTACAGTGTACCTGTATAATAACAACTGTACCTCGCCCTGTCTGTGAAAATATATATATCATATATATATATTTTGATTGAAGGAAATTTAATTTAATTTATGATTAAAGGGTTGGGTGGATTGGTTGCTGTTGTCTATAGACTTTGTTTGTTGAAATTCAAGTATGTCTTTCTTTGACATCTTACGGTGTACACACCACCCACACACACACACACACCACACACACACACACACGCACACACACACGCACACACACACCCACACACACACACACACACACACACACACACACACACACACACACATACAGGATAAGAGTCGTATCAGATGTGGAAAAAGGCTAACATAGTTCTAGTCTACAAAAGTGGCAGCAGGGAAGACCCCTCAATTATAGACCAGCATCATTGACAAGTGTAATAGTCAAAATATTGGGAAAAAAATTAAAACTAAATGGGTAAAACACTGGAGAGAAACGATATAATATCAGACAGACAGCATGGTTTTCGATCTGGAAGATCCTGTGTATCGAATTTACTCAGTTTCAACGAGCCACAGAGATTTTACAGGAAAGGGATTGTTGGGTTGACTGCATCTATCTGGACCTAAAAAAGGTTTTCGACAGAGTTCCACATAAGAGGTTGTTCTGGAAACTGGAAAATATTGGAGGGGTGACTGGTAAGCTTCTAACATGGATGAAAAAATTTCTGACTGATAGAAAAATGAGGGCAGTGATCAGAGGCAATGTATCGGACTGGAGAAATGTCACAAGTGGAGTACCACAGGGTTCAGTTCTTGCGCGGGTGATGTTTATTGTCTACATAAATGATCTACCAGATGGTATACAGAATTATATGAACATGTTTGCTGATGATGCTAAGATAATAGGAAGGATAAGAAACTTAGATGATTGTAATGCCCTTCAAGATGACCTGGACAAAAATAAGTATATGGACTTGGCTAATGGAATAAATGTAAATAAATGCCATGTTATGGAATGTGGAATAGGAGAACATAGACCCCACTCAACCTATAAATTATGTGGAAAATCTTTAAAGATTTCTGATAAAGAACGAGATGTAGGGGTGGTTCTAGATAGAAAACTATCACCTGAGGACCACATAAAGAATAGTGTGCGAGGAGCCTATGCCACGCTTTCAAACTTCAGAATTGCTTTTAAACACATGGATGGCGAAATACTAAAGAAATTGTTGATCCAAATGCGTCCTCATACTAAATCCTCATTCATTTATACGCTCGAAATTAAGTCTAAACCACATTGCTGAAAATAAAAAGCATAACAAAACTTACGCGCTTCTGTTTAAATGGGTTGGCATAGGCTTCACAAGCGACAGTTTTGAAGTTCTTTGGTCTTACCAGAAACGGACTATCCTGGGCAACCTACTACCTCACCTCAGCCATCTCCCCTCCCTCACATATTTTCCCCTCATCGTCCCCTCACACCTCATATATAATCATGCAGTATATTGAAGACTGACAGGTGTCACAGTCGAGTGGTTTTGACTGCACAGAAGCGTTCCGAAAACTGGGCAACCCACTTAGGGTGTCGCTGCTGTTGGTAAGAGCCCCAGAAAGCGTCAGAATTGCATTTTTTTTTTCAATTTAACTTAACCATGGGTATTTTGACGCAGTGGACGTCAACACACCGATGATTACAACTTAGTGAATACACACCCACGCAGTGAGTACAACTTGGTGAATACACACCCACACAGTGAGTACAACTTGGTGAATACACACCCACGCAGTGAGTACAACTTGGTTAATACACACCCACGCAGTGAGTACAACTTGGTGAATACACACCCACGCAGTGAGTACAACTTGGTGAATACACACCCACGCAGTGAGTACAACTTGGTGAATACACACCCACGCAGTGAGTACAACTTGGTTAATACACACCCACGCAGTGAGTACAACTTGGTTAATACACACCCACGCAGTCAGTACAACTTGGTGAATACAAACCTAACCCACCATATTGCACATGCAAGCACAGAAAGCCGAAGTGTTGCACAAGTGGAGACGAGCAATATTCCCTTAAGAGAAAAGGGAATATTGTCTTAAAGTAATATTGACTACCAAAAATGTCTTAAAAGTCTTGTTCCCTTGGAAGGACCTTCCTCTCTTATTCCCAACACCTCCATCTCAGCGAAGGTAAGAAAAAATGCAAAACAGCTTCCACAAAAGCAAGAATAATAATAATAAAAAAAAGCCTCTGCTTGCCTGGATGAAACAACGGCTAGAAATGGCTTGTTCTGACTCTCAGCGACGTAATTTATTCCGAAGCTGCAATTGAAAAGCCGAAGGCGTTAGTACAAGTGCGAGAGATGTGTGTGAAAACCTGCTGCAGAAATATTTATTGACACAAACAGCAGCGACACGCGACCGGCAGGTGAGGGAGGGGGCTTGATCCGGCACTCAACTCGCTGGGAATTCGCCAAAAAACTAGAAAAAAAAAGTTGTATTGCTCGCATTTTTTGTCCGAGCATCTTTGCTGGCGTGAATGAGGAGACAATGGATTAATGGGCTGGTGTGTCTGACACTGATGGATGCTTCATCCCGCTTCTTTACTCGCTCTCCAAGACAGTGACACGACCTGTGCTCCGAAAGGTTCACGCACACACACACACACACACATTTGAGTACCCAAATGAGCCATAGAGACATTAGAAAGAACTCTTTCAGTGTCAGAGTAATTAGTAAATGGAATGCACTAGGCAGTGATGTGGAGGCTGACTCCATGCACAGTTTCAAATGTAGATATGATAGAGCCCAGTAGGCTCAGGAAACTGTACACCAGTTGATTGACGGTTGAGCGGCGGGACCAAAGAGCCAGAGCTCAACCCCCGCAAGCACAACTAGGTGAGTACAACTAGGTGAGTACACACACACACACACACACACACACACAGTGCCGTCCACAGCTCTCATAACACCTAAGGGAGGTTGTGTGTTTAAACAAGCTGCCTCGATAAAAGCTAAGCAGGAGTTTTATTTTTGTTCGCTATTGTTTGCGTGTGTTGCATTCCCCCCTCCCCCCCTCTCCCCAAGGGACGTCCTGACGCCTGTTAATGCTTCAATCAGATTTATTGCTTTCAACCTCTTGCCTCATTTTGGATATTTTTGTAAGAATTTTGCTGAACTTGGTAATCTTGCCGTGGGAGGAAAATCTTGCGAGGGAAGAAAAATGGCTGGATGTACGAGTGATTTTTGAACGATGGTGACAGAGGGCAGGGAAGATTTACATGTATATTTTCGTAGTTTCAAGCTCTTCATACGTGCCACTCCACGGAATGAGAGAAAGAGGATGCTGATTCATATTAAAATCTGCAGAATTCTGAGGGAACCAGTTAGCTTATACGAAGGACTTTGTGTTGTAAAGCAGCCACGGCCAACATCAGAACTGTAAATGTATATAAATAGTTTTGATGTTGGACGTGGTTGCTTTAGGATAGATATTTACAGTTTTGATGTTGGACGTGGTTGCTTTAGGATAGATATTACAGTTTTGATGTTGGACGTGGTTGCTTTAGGATAGATATTTACAGTTTTGATGTTGGACGTGGTTGCTTTAGGATGGATATTTACAGTTTTGATGTTGGACGTGGTTGCTTTAGGATAGATATTTACAGTTTTGATGTTGGACGTGGTTGCTTTAGGATAGATATTTACAGTTTTGATGTTGGACCTTGTTGCTTAGGATAGATATTTACAGTTTTGATGTTGGACGTGGTTGCTTTAGGATAGATATTTACAGTTTTGATGTTGGACGTGGTTGCTTTAGGATAGATATTTACAGTTTTGATGTTGGACCTGGTTGCTTTGCATAATTTCTTACACTCCATGGATATTTTGGCCAAGTAATCCATCAATGAAAGGGAAAGCTGACATGAAATCCCACCTTGCACAAGGAGTTAATATATCCAGGACGTATTATGTTATCTTGATGTGTTAATTCCAGCTTGATTAACTGGTGTTTTCATTTATCCCGAGGGAATTATTACCATGAAACGAAAAGCTTAAGGCTAACTTGACTTGTTTAGCTCTGCATGGAATAGCTGCACCATGTGAGAGGTTGTCGGTCTGTTTGTCCAGGGCTGGAGGCCAGAGGCTAGATTCACAAAGCAGTTACGCAAGTACTTACGAACGTGTACATCTTTCCTCAATCTTTGACGGCTTTGGTTACATTTATAAATCGGTTTACAAGCAGGAAAACTTCCCAATCAATTGTTGTTATTGTTATAAACAGCCTCCTGGTGCTTCGGAGCTCATTAACCGTTTAATAATTGTAAACAAAGCCGAAAAAGATTGAGAAAAGATGTACACTTTCGTAAGTGCTTGCGTAACTGCTTCGTGAATCTGGCCCCAGGCGCTTCTTGGGTGACACGACATCAGGCGACAGGACTTAAGCCATCGGGTGACATGTCTCAATCATCAGGTGGATATGACTCTAGAGCATCAGGTGACATGCAGCAAACATCAGATGACATATCTTGCCAATTACCAAACTGTCTGACGAATATATATATATATATATATATATATATATATATATATATATATATATATAATATATATATAAAGTTTATATACTTATATATATAAATATATAAAGTTTATATAACTTATATATATAAAATATATAAAGTTAAAGTTTAATATATATATATATTATATATATATATATATATATATATATATATATATTATATAATATATATATATATATATATATTATATATAAAAGTTTTTAAAGGAGGTTGGTGAGGAACTCATTGGGAAAACTAGAGACCCACGAGCAGCCAGTTTCCTATTCCAGCGCCTCAGTGTCGCAGTACAGAGGGGAAATGCGTGCTGTATCCTGGGTACGCACCCAACCTCCGAGGAGCTGGACGAGGTCTTCGAACGCTGATTGTTTAATTGTTATATATTTGTGTGTGTGTGTGTGTGTGTGTGTGTTCTCTGTAAACTGTAGCATTGCAATAAAATAAAACAAAACATACAAAAAATAATAGGGGTGGTAGGAGAAGAAAAGAATTAAGTATTCAGTGAGAATCCACAAGATCTTCTCTGAATGCTCTTTGTTTTCTTCTTCGAGGATGTGGGTCCCTGCAATTGCACCAGAGGTGGTACCCCTAATATATATATATATATATATATATATATATATATATATATATATTATATATATATATATATATATATATGCAGTTCTTTGCTTAAATTTATATTGTATGGTTCACTGTTTTAAAGACAACAATCTTTAATTATATTTTATAATAAAAAGGAGGATATCGCCTCTAGATGGAGAAGACATAGCATAACCTCAACAAAAATAAAGCATTAGTGAGAGGATTTTTTTTTAGGCTTCTACCATTGTAGATGTTACGTTCTCTCACGTACAGTAATTTTTCGGAGAATCCAGTCAAATGAATCTCTTAAATGAATGAGCGATGATGTTCACGAATCCTAATCTTTCATTATGCTGCATTTATGTTGGAAAATATCTCGGATTTAGAGAACGGGAACGTAGAAATATGTTGACAAATCCACACACTAGAAAATGAAGGGACGACGACGTTTCGGTCCGTCCTGAGACCATTCTCAAGTCGATTGTGACTTGAGAATGGTCCAGGACGGACCGAAACGTCGTCGTCCCTTCACTTTCTAGTGTGTGGATTGGTCAACATACTTCAGCCACGTTATTGTGACTTATCGCTTCCAACGCAGAAATACTTCAGGATAGCACACCTAGCAAGGAGACGGCGCGCCCCACCGCCGCTGAGTCTGAGCTAAAACCGGATTTGTGTCGCAAATTTCACTTGATTGTATATATCAGTTTCTTTCAATTTGTGGGACAGGGAAACCAATCTTATAAAATGGCATCACAGGGGGCTCCGAGTCCCAGTTCAGATGATGACTTTCAATAGTTGATGGGTTTCGTTCGTCAACTGCACTGATGGATGATTAGGTGTGATGGGTTTCCAGCATTTCTTTGGGCCCTTGGTGTTTGTTTTCTTATGAATATTAATTACCTGTTGCACATGGAATTGATTTGATTTTTTATGGATATTTTCCGTTTATGTAAATAACCTTCTACTATCTAGAGGGTGAAGAAACCCTAAATCACTTTATCTTTCCAACTGATTTCTTCGACGTTTCGGCAACAATGTGACAACTTAGGAATATATACTTTGACACTGGGGACATAGGTTTACTAACTTTGCATGTTGTTGTTGTTGTTGTTTTAGATTACGCTACTCTGAACAAAAAGTTGCAAGTAGCACTGGCTATGGTTAGCCCGTTGTGGACTTACCTGGCACAGGAGCGGGGGATTTTACATGCAAAAACATAGACAATTATAAGCATGAGTACACTTCACCCCTGATTAAGATCAGCCAGATTCTTCGTCGCTCTATGACCGCCTTAATCGTAGAGTCAACCAAGAATCGCGTGAGGTGATGGCTGTCGAACTCTAGCTATCAGTTTAGTCTACAGGGTCTGCAATATATGCTTCCCTATGGGTTAATGGAGGTCCATCAAACAATTGCATGCTTGAAGTCGAATTCACTTAAATGTTGAGTACTGGTATTAGCTCTCGAATGAACAGAGCCTCAAGTGTTCGGAGCCTCACCCCACAACCCGTCCTCGCAAATTCGTATAGTCAATATTGACTTATTAGTTACGTGCATAGGTGACATACTAAACATAATAGTTTCCCTTGAAAAGCTTCATAGAAAACACCGACCTTACCTAACCTACTTAGTATGTTAAAATAAGCATCTTATAGCTTCGTAATTACAATTGTTACTTAACCTATTATAGGTATAGGTTAGGTAATAATTGTAATTACGAAGCAATAAGATGCTTATCTTAACATACTAAGTAGGTTAGGTAAGGTCGGTGTTTTCTATGAAGCTTTTCAAGGGAAACTATTATGTTAAGTATGTCACCTATGCACATATTTAATAAGTCATTATTGACTTACGAATTTGCGAGGACGGGTTGCACCCCAGCATGGTGCATCAATGCAACATGCAGTAGTGAGAGTCCACGCTGGAAGGAAAGATGGCACTGACCAACTTACGTGAAAAAGAAAGATGGATCTATTTGCGCAAGACGAAAGATGGCACTAGTTTATTTGCGCAAGAATTATGTTTACAGCGTCGTGAATGAATGTTATTTTGAGGCCCTTCTCTTTCCTTGATCATTTTGCCAATTCCTTTCTCCCACAAACACATACTTTTATTACCTCCTTCCTACAAATTAATTCCCATACCACTATCTACTAATAGTTTAAACCCAATATACTTGTTCGGTAACAGGGTTGTTGATTTGCGGAGCCACATACCGTGTAACATAATCATGTGAATGAATGAGCTTGTGACAGTTGTTCTAATGTTGAGAAAGCACAGGATTTCGATCCTTGTTATGTTACTACTCTGAGTAACGCAAGCACAGCGGCATTTGACCCCTCCCGAGGGTGGGGGGGGGAAGGGGGTCTCGTGATGGGGGGGGGGGGGCCGGACCGACGATACTATTACACGGAATTTTTCTCAAAACAATTCACAGCCAAAATGTATTATTAGCATGATTTTGCGAGAATAAATCCTTATTGTAAAGTATATTTTCTAGCGATTTGGTAAAAGTAACTTCTCATAGTCTTATAGTTTGTAAGAACGAGTTAAGTGTATATCCTTTAGCCAACTAAAGTAAAAACAGATGACTAAGGACACAAGAGGTCATAGATTTAAACTAACAAAACAAAGCTGCCGGAGAAATATAAGAAAATTCTCTTTTGTAAACAGAGTGGTAGACGGTTGGAACAAGTTAGGTGAGAAGGTGGTGGAGGGCAAAACCGTCAGTAGTTTCAAAGAGTGCTGGGAAGACGGGACAACACGAGCGTAGCTCTCATCCTGTAACTACACTTAGGTAATTACACTTAGGTAATTACACACACATGATGATTGACGGTTAAACAGATAGAGAAGTAGACGTGATTGCTCAAAATAATTATGATAGCTATAAATTTAACAATACGAGTTATTTAAAAAAAAATATAATTGTGTGAATAATTCTTAAATGTCGCATAATTCCTCATCAGTTGGATCATAAAGTCACGATTTCCTCCCTGGCCTCGCGCATTATATGCAACTGTTGCTATTATAATACTCGGTGCTTGATCATAGTGTAATAGTATAATATTAGCCTCTTCCCGCAGCCACTCCACTAGCAGCAGCAGCAGCAGCAGCAGATGTAGCTTCATCCAGGTGGCAGCGTTCTCTCTCTATCTCTCTCTCTCTCTCTCTCTCTCTCTCTCTCTCTCTCTCTCTCTCTCTCTCTCTCTCCTCTCTCCCTCTCTCTCTCTCTCTCTCTCTCCGGAATTGTTGAAGGCATTCCAAACGGTTCCGGCTACTGTAAACAAGAGACTACCATTAAACATCTTAATTTCGTGGGGGCTGCTCCCAGACGCGAGATCCCTATCGAACACACACACAGCCGCTAGGTGTAAGCTGATGCTCCTCTGTTTTCTCCCGCATGTTCCTCTGGGTTATACTCTGCGTCCTGGCATCTATGTTTTGCTCTTTTGTTATGTTTTCTTCTTCAGATACAGTATTTATACTTGGGTTTTGTTTTGATCGAACTTGGCCTGTTTGATGTATATATTCATATGGCTTTTATGTTTCAATTAATGTTTCAGTTTTGGTAACCTTCCTGCCTGCCTATCCACACACAAAAATGTAATCAGAAAGTAACATAATTATTGTATTCTTAATTTTCTTGCATTTTATGTCAATATGAAACATTAAAACCTCATTAACTCCACTTTAATACTTGGTCCACATAACTTTAAGAGTGTCTCGAATCCAGTTTACAAGAACAGCTTTCTGCTTACAGAATAAATATATGCATATTGTTCTCAATTTCAGTACATTGGTCACACCTATTGTTGTCCTTAATGCCCACATCAACACCTATCATTAGTAGGGAAGGTCTCATGAATATAGCGATACAATAGCTCACGTTGTTTGGGGCAATAAATTTAACATGAAGGTTCGCCCATATTACTTGCCAGCTGAAGAGTGGATATGCCTCCTCTACTCTAGGAACTGTATTTGGTAGTATAACATCATACACTTGTTTACTGTTCATCATTAAAAAAAACCTTCAGTATTTCAAATCCGCCTGAGAACATCAATTGCACATGAATAAAAGTGAGGTGAAATAAAGGCAAGGTCAGTATACTCTGGCATATGTATCAAGGCCAGTATACTCTGCATATGTATGGTCAGTATACTCTAGGCATATGTATTAAGATCAGTATCTCTGGCATATGTATCAAGGTCATACTTTGGCATATGTATCAAGGTCAGTATACTCTGGCATATGTATCAAGATCAGTATACTCTGGCATATGTATTAAGGTCAGTATACTCTGG
>WNGS01165523.1:1436834-1488704 GCA_020271785.1 Procambarus virginalis
GGCATACAACACATCTGGCATACAACACATCTGGCATACAACACATCCAGCATACAACACATCCAGCATACAAACACATCCGGCATACAACACATCCGGCATACAACACATCCGGCATACAACACATCCGGCATACAACACATCTGGCATACAACACATCCGGCATACAACACATCCAGCATACAACACATCCAGCATACAACACATCTGGCATACAACACATCCGGCATACAACACATCCGGCATACAACACATCCGGCATACAACACATCCGGCATACAACACATCCGGCATACAACACATCTGGCATACAACACATCCGGCATACAACACATCTGGCATACAACACATCTGGCATACAACACATCCGGCATACAACACATCTGGCATACAACACATCCGGCATACAACACATCCGGCATACAACACATCTGGCATACAACACATCCGGCATACAACACATCTGGCATACAACACATCTGGCATACAACACATCCGGCATACAACACATCCGGCATACAACACATCCGGCATACAACACATCCGGCATACAACACATCCGGCATACAACACATCCGGCATACAACACATCCGGCATACAACACAGCCGGCATACAACCATCTGGCATACAACACATCCGGCATACAACACATCGGCATACAACACATCCGGCATACAACACATCGGCATACAACACATCCGGCATACAACACATCTGGCATACAACACATCCGGCATACAACACATCTGGCATACAACACATCCGGCATACAACACATCCGGCATACAACACATCCGGCATACAACACATCCGGCATACAACACATCCGGCATACAACACATCCGGCATACAACACATCCGGCATACAACACATCCGGCATACAACACATCCAGCATACAACACATCCAGCATACAACACATCTGGCATACAACACATCTGGCATACAACACATCCGGCATACAACACATCCGGCATACAACACATCCAGCATACAACACATCCAGCATACAACACATCGGCATACAACACATCCGGCATGCAACACATCCGGCATACAACACATCCAGCATACAACACATCTGGCATACAACACATCTGGCATACAACACATCAGGCATACAACACACCTGGCATACAACACATCCAGCATACAACACATCTGGCATACAACACATCCGGCATACAACACATCTGCCATACAACACATCCGGCATACAACACATCTGCCATACAACACATCCGGCATACAACACATCCGGCATACAACACATCCGGCATACAACACACCCAGCATACAACACATCCGGCATACAACACATCTGGCATACAACACATCCGGCATACAACACATCTGCCATACAACACATCCGGCATACAACACATCCGGCATACAACACATCCAGCATACAACACATCCAGCATACAACACATCCGGCATACAACACATCCGGCATACAACACATCCGGCATACAACACATCTGGCATACAACACATCCGGCATACAACACATCCGGCATACAACACATCCGGCATGCAACACATCTCAAGTCCTATACTCTCCCTCGAAACTGATGATAATTCACATCTCTACTGCTATATTATTTTCTGTTTTCTCCTCCACTCTGTACAGTTTGACTTCCAATTTTCCCCCTGATGTTACCTGAGCAACCTCAACTTGGATCACATACTGTATATATATAGTGTTCCAATGCTAAGCTAATAACATGTGCTACATGCGTCATAATGCAACAACTTTTGTATCCAATATTTCCGGCAATGTACAATAATGCCAAAACGGGAGATATTCGCATTTCATACTGTTATGCCTGGTCTTGGGCATGCTCAAAACAAGGAGGTCTTCAATTTTCAAGCAATATTTTCTACCATTTTCAGTTTTATGTTTTGTGACAGATCTGTCACAAAATTTGTAAATCTTCAAAGATTTTGGGTACCGACGTAAGGGATTTTGGCAGACAAAAGGGGAAATATTTAGGGGTGGAAATATTTTGGTTGCTCATACTTTAACAAGTTAATCATCTTTGCTCCTAATGCTTGATCCACCAGTGTTCTACTTGTATACAGTGCATCTTCCCAAATTTGGACCGCCCTATTATGGATCCTTCTACACAAGAGACCATATCCCCCATAAATTTGGATTTCATAAAAAAAAAAAACAGTGTTGAATGTAATGAAATGTCATTTTGTGGGTGAGCCCTGGAGGCTCCATGGAGCTATCGGACTGATATTAGCTACACTGGTCTGGGGCTTCAGTCACATGGAGTTCTGCCTACCGGGAATCACGAGACAAAACCTGGGTCCCTCAGAGAGGCACAGGGAGCAATGGCCTATGAAAACTCTACTCTTTGAGAGTATATTCATGTCGGCCATCGACCGGGGTTAGGCACCCAGAAAGGTAGGTGTCCCAAAACAGGCCCCAACTGGTAGAAAATTGCAACCCAAGATCAAACAGAGCCCAAGAGCTCCCTCGAAGTAAAACAAGGGGAGTTTTTGTTTTGAATTTTTGAAAAACAAGGGGGGAACTCCCCTCCCCTTCCCATGGTAGGGGGAGGGGAGGGCCCTGCCTATCCGAGCTGGTTGAGCGCTTATCAGTTCAGAGACTGAACAAACAGAATAAAAACAGCTGACCTGAGGGAGGGAGGGTGCCAGGAAGCCTCCAGGGCTCACCCAGAAAATGTCATTTCATTACATTCAATGCTGGTTTTCTGTGGGGGGAGCCCCATTGGTTCCCTAGAGCTTGATACCCAAAGATAAGTAAAAGAGTGACTTACCTGGGAGGTGGCAGCACCGTGTGCCTCATGACACAGACGGGACAACTGGCTGCAATCGACGGCCCAAGGCCACACAAGACCGCTGAGGGCCCGAAAAGTTCACTAGATAACGGGCAGCTTGGACTCTGTTCGACCTCCAAAACCCCTGTGTCCGAATGTCAGCCTAAGATATGTTCTCAAAAACAGCAGCAAGAGCTGCAAACTTAAAAACATCGTGGGCACGATGGTAGACCCCAGACTGCGATCTATGAACCCATGAACCCCTCTGGAAGCCAGCCATCTCATTCTTCGCCAGAAAAGAAGGAGATGGCTGCAAACGAACAAAACGTTCACCAGGACCGAAAGGGCAGAAACCCCTGTGTTGGAGGAGAGTATGAAGCTCCCCAGCCTGACTCCCAGAAGCCAAAGCCAACAAAAACAAAGCCTTCTGAAACAATCTTGGACCGAAGGGGCCACAACAAACTGAGGAGAAGAGAGAAGAGAGAGCACACTTAATCCAAAGACCAGGACAGCTCAGGCGGCTCATGAACTGGCTGGAGGTGGACAAACGCACGAGAAAGCTTACAAAATGGAGCTGAAATAACATCAACCTTGAACACAAGCTGGATCGGCTCCGCCAGCGCCGCACAGTAAGAGGCGACAGTATTCTGCATAAGATGTTGGTCCTGAAACAGCCAAGAAAAGAAAGACAAAACAATATGAACAGAAAGAGAATGCAACCTATGAAGAGAAAGGAAGTGGCGAATGGAACGCCAAGAGACTTCATACTGTTACCAAGAAGACGACTGCAGGTGGGACATGATAAGAACATAAGAACATAAGAACAAAGGCAACTGCAGAAGGCCTATTGGCCCATACGAGGCAGCTCCTATTTATAACCACCCAATCCCACTCATATACATGTCCAACCCATGCTTGAAACAATCGAGGGACCCCACCTCCACAATGTTATGCGGCAATTGTTTCCACAAATCAACAACCCTGTTACTGAACCAGTATTTACCAAAGTCTTTCCTAAATCTAAACTTATCCAATTTATACCCATTGTTTCGCGTTCTGTCCTGTGTTGATACTTTTAATACCCTATTAATATCCCCTTTGTTATGTCCATTCATCCACTTGTAAACCTCTATCATGTCACCCCTAACTCTTCGCCTTTCCAGTGAATGTAACTTAAGCTTTCTTAATCTTTCTTCATATGAAAGATTTCTAATTTGGGGAATTAACTTAGTCATTCTACGATGGACACGTTCAAGTGAATTTATATCCATTCTAAAATATGGCGACCAAAACTGAACTACATAGTCTAAATGGGGCCTAACAAGAGCAAGATATAGCTTGAGAACCACACCAGGTGTCTTGTTACTTACAAAAGAACATAAGAACAAAGGCAACTGCAGAAGGCCTATTGGCCCATACGAGGCAGCTCCTATTTATAACCACCCAATCCCACTCATATACATGTCCAACCCATGCTTGAAACAATCGAGGGACCCCACCTCCACAAAGGACCCTACAGACGAGCTGGGAGACCTGAACACCGGAACAGGAAGGAAGGAAGGGAACCCGGGTAACTCAAGGCGCCCCATGGCCACAGAGGCCAAAACGCGCAAAGAACAGGAGAGAGCTGCAACCGAAGACAACACATGGAGCCCCCCCCCAGCCCCACCAAGAGAGAGAAGCCACCTGACCACCATACAGGTGGTGATCCAAACGCGTCAAAACTACCAGATGCGAAGAGTGGAAGAGTAGATCGAACCAACAGGGTACATCACCGGCCCAATCCACTGAAAGAGGCGGAGCTGCGGAAAATGCCCCGGGTTCAGACACCAAGCAAGCAGTGACTGAAACCAAGGCTGGGCTGGCCACCATGGGGCCAGAAGGAGAACCCTTCCCCTGATAGGACTCCAGCCGAGCCAGAACCTGAAGCAACAGCTGTACCGAGGCAAAGAGGTGCAGGTACCCCCACCATGACCAGTCCTGCCGAAAAGCGTTGACGGGCGACGGCTTTGCAGTCTGGAAAGAGCACCACATATACAGTGGTACCTCCACTTACAAATTTAATTCGTTCCCAGAGACGGGTTGTAACTCAAAAATTCGTAAGTCGAAACAAATTTTCCTATAGGAAATAATGTAAATTGAATTAATCCGTTCCACACCCCCCAAAAATATTAACTTTAAAAACCAGCGTTGAATGTAATGAAACACCATTTTCTGGGTGAGACCCCTAGGCTCCCCAGAGCTATCCAGACTGATATGCAACTGTTAGCTTTCTGGCATCAGTTAAAGGCATGGAGTTCTTGCCTACCAAGGACCACGAGACAGAACCTGGTCCCCTCAGAGAGGTACGAGGAGCAATGGCCTATAGAAACCCCCCATGTGGTTGGGAGCATTCTACGTCTGCCATCGACCGGGTCTGGCACCCAGAAGGGTAGGCGCCCCGAAACAAACCCCTATTCTGGTGAAAATATTGCTACCGAAAGCCGAACAAGTGGACAGAACTCCCAAATGAAAACTAGCAAACTAGCATGACATCACGTCGCCACGCTGCCATCTGCGCAACCCCACTCTCCCCGGAGAGGGAAGGGGAAGCCCCAGACCACTCATGCCGGCGATCCAACTGGCAGTTCTTAGGCTAGATGTAAAAAATAGACAAAAACACCGCCAACCGGAGGGAGGGAGGGATGCCGGGGAGTTTCCAGGTCTCACCCAGAAATGGAGTTTTATTACATTCAACGCTGGTTTTCTGGGGGAGAGCCCCGTCGGCTCCCCGAGCTACATCACTAAAGATAAGGAAAAGAGGAAAGAACCTGGGAGGCGGATGCTACAAGCCCTAACTCAAAAACAAGACAACTGGTAAATTGAAGGACCCTACAGACGAGCTGGGAGACCTGAACACCGGAACAGGAAGGAAGGAAGGGAACCCGGGTAACTCAAGGCGCCCCCACGGCCACAGAGGCCAAAACGCGCAAAGAACAGGAGAGAGCTGCAACCGAAGACAACACATGGAGCCCCCCCAGCCCACCAACCAAAGCATCAAAAACCCAAGGACCCCTCCGGTAAGCAGCAGACCCATTTATCGCCAGATAAATGGAGACTGCTGCAAATGAAAACTACCACAAGGACCAAACGAGCGAAAAAACTCCTGCGCCGGAGGAAAGCCTGAAGCTCCCCGAGCCGACCCCCCAGAGGCCAATGCCAACAGGAAAGAGAGACCTGGTAAAACAACCCTGAACAGAAGTGGCCACGACAAACTGAGGGGAAGAGAGAAAAGAGATCACCCGGTACTAGGATGGCACCAGAGGTGCATGAGCAGGCCAGAGGCGAAACAATGCACGAGACAGCTGTTGGAATGGGGCAGAAGTAACAAGAATCTCTATTTTGTAATAAAACCTGTGGTGCTCCCTCCTCCCTGGTAAGTGCCCTTTGTTTCTTCTTGGTGCGTAGTTAGCTTCACGAAGCCACAAGGGACTTTCCTCAAATTCACAGTTGGATGTAATGAAACGTCAATTTCTGGGTCAACCCCAGTTGTTCCCCTGACACCCACCCTCCCTCCAGGTCGTCGGGGATGCTTTCATCATCACAGAACTGAGGGTGGAGCAGCTGACTGACCTCGGGTCCCCTCCCTCCCTCCCTCCCTCCCATTAAATGAGTGGGGTAGGTGGGTCAAGCTAGATGGCGCTAGTTTTGCAAATTGTTTATCGTTTCTCTAGTCTGGGGAGTTCTTTCGTCAGTACTCAAGGCAGCGGTCTCATTCAAAGCAAGCAATGTTACCTTTATTTTGCCGATTTTCAGGGTGCCTTTCCCAGTGGGTGGCAAACATGAATCAATTTATAAACAATTGTATCATAAGTGCCACCACTTCCTGCACCTCTGTGTGGGATACCAGGTTCTGGCTTTGCTCCCCAGTAGGCCTATAGAACTCTATGACTGATAGGGCCTAGTAGTATGACACACTATATGAGATAGTAGCTTCAGGGAGCCACTGGGACTCACCCAGAACTGGCATTTCATTACATTCACAGCTGGTTTTTTCATCATTATGGATCATAGGCCAATGCTCAATGCAATCATTGCTCATATACTTAAAGGATGTGCTCACCAAACCACTGAAATTATTTAAGACAAAGCCACACAGGCTCTGGCTGTAATATGTTCAGCCTTTGGTATACTTCAAATTTAAACTCTAAATCCACTCAAAATCATTATGTAGACAACTGGTAAAATGGTAAAAGTTTGCTTACCTTAAATATTTCCATGTATGTTTCAAGCTTTTAACCTTTTCAGTAGACTTTCAGAAAATATTATTGCATAAATATCAACTTTTTAATAATGTAATTATCAAACATAAGATACTTTTCAAAATGGAAGTACACTATTGTAAATTGTTTCATATTCTTAGCAAAATTTTGACAATCAAGTAATTCTAATGTATGAAAGGATGACAATATCTACCACAAACTTAAAGAGTTTAAAATATTTTGATATTATAAGTTTCACTTAAGATTCTATCCATAAAACACAAAACTGTTGAACATAAAAATAAAATAATACGCACCCTTTTTTTGTCCAATAGAGTTTCCAGGAGTGGGACGGTCTCGACTGATCTTGCTCAGGTCAAACTTTCTTTCATTCAGTCTCTCATTGTATAACTTATCCGAGTAGACCCAGGAGGAGTCGATACCTGAAATTCAGCAAAATCTGGGAAATAAAAACTTCATTCAAACATATTACACTTTCGCGCTTAGCGGACGATCGTTAGCGTCCAATCTTTTTTTCCTGATTCTGCCCTCTGGACGCTGGCTGGCGTCCAATGGTTAAATAATTGTATAAATTTTATGTATTATGCGATTTTCTTTAGTTAGTCTCAAAATGTTCACCATGAAATTTACGTTTTTTCTAATAACCAAAGAGCTTATTAAAGAAAACGGCATGGCAGTGATTCATCTTGGTATAACAATTGTATGGTGCCAGATATGCCGCCGCGGGTAACACTTCAGCCACTTCCAACCGTCTTGTGGGTTGGTTGCGACATTGATTCTATATTTATATGCATATGTCCGTATAGAGAATTTTATTGCGGTTCCAATGATACCATAATCAATGATGTAGGATAAATGTGGTCATCGCAATCATTAAGAGAGTGGAAACATTTGTTGCTGTTTGGCGCTCTCGCCAAACAGTTTGGCGAGAGCTTCTGTTTCTGTTTGAACTGTTTCAAACAGTTTCTGTTTGGCAGTATTTTATATGTATGTTCTTATAGAGAATTCTATTGCGAACACAGTGATACCAAATTTAAGTACGTAGGTCTACAATTAGTGTCAGGACAGTAAGAAGAGTATACACTTTTCGCTCCTACCGCTTAAGCGCCGACGCCCAAAGCACAGGTTCGCTCTCGTTTTTTACGCTGCGCCGAAAGCGATAAAGTGTTGTTTAAAGCTTTAAAAAGAGGGAGAAATACAATGTTTTCTGCACAATATGAAAATAAATGAGCAAGTGTAAACAACAGCCATGTTGATATTATTGAGAATTTAACCAATGTATAATTGTTTATTTTCTTTATTAAAACTATATACAGTCAGCCACATGCTTACAACTGCTGTTATCCAATTGAGGTTTGTTCGGATAAAAGAGTTCAGATAACCGATGGGGGAGGCAGTCTGAATTAAAAATGTGCAGTAAAGATGGAACAGTTGCTCTGTGACTGTACACAGCATCACTTAAGCAGTGTTCACAGATTAACGGATGGCTCAGAAGCTTTAAACTCTGCCATGGTATTAGGTACATTAGAGTACACGGGAAAGGCCATCTGCTGATGTTACCACATCACCATTAATCTCCACTTCAGCCAATCAACACTATCATCATCCACCACCACCTTTTCTATCTAAATAACAATGCTCCATCAACTATAATATTCAAGTTAACAAGTGGGTCAGAACTTCTCATACTGGTGAATACAAACAAAACACTGTCGAATTTCTGCAACAAACTGCCCTCCATGGGCAGTCCTCGTGGCGCTGTGGTAAAGCACTCGCCTGGCGCTTCGCAAGCGCTTTGGCCTGGGTTCATATCCTGGCTGGGGAGGATTGACTGGGTGCCAATCCTTAACTGCTGGGTGAACTCTGTTCACCCAGCAGTGAATGGGTACCTGGTTTTTAAATGATTTGGCAGGTCATATTCCGGGGAAAAATTAGGATAAAGGACCTGCCTAAAACGTTATGCATGCTAGTGCCTTTACAAGAATGTAAGAACTTTTGTATATATGTATAAAAAATTAATTTTCCCTAGATTTTCAGGATGACAAACCACTTATTCGAACACAGCATGTTATCCATTCAGTCTCGGCCCTGAGGGGTTTGAATAGCACGTGGTTGATACGACTTTACCTTCAAGTTCAAGTTCAAGTATGTTTATTGAGATAAGCAAGAAATACATCTCAAAGGGATAGAGTAGCTTAGGCTATTTCTACCCCCCTTTACCTTCAAGTACTTATAATATTACTATGAACATAATGCTTGGTGCCTGTCTCTGACCCAATTCAGATGGGGATGGTGTAAGGCAGATCAAGAGATGAGTATATTCCAGACATGGAGGCACCTCTGATCTGCAGACTCCATACTGTGTCCACTTGTTATTACATTTTCATTATCAGTGTTTTCAAAGCCTCTTCCCAGTGGACTCATTACCCAGGAGTGTTGTTGGTTCCAAGTGGAATCAACGTTATTAAAAACAATATTTCAATGTTGAATCCACTTTCATTTGGCGCTGTTCTTGGATATTGTGCCTGATGGGCTGAATGTAGCACAGTGAGGATATATGACTTCTTCATACAAGACAGAAGATACATGATATGATCTCTCAATATACTATACTGGAGAGGATACATGTTCTTTTGTGTACACTGTACCCATAATACAGGATATGTAATACCTTTTCAGTACACTGTAGACTAAAGTTCAAGTAAGATGATATGAAAATACTGATAAAATGATTTTTTCCCACTACTATTACTATGATTGTGTCAAGATCTGCTTTTAGTAGTCTGAACTTGCATCAACACAAGTTTCAACTACTGTACTGTACAAAAATCTGTATAATCTATATAAATAAAAATGGAAATGTTCGTTTGTTCAAAATTGCTAATCTCCGAAAGTTCTTCACCGATTGCTTTGAAATTTTCACTCAATGTTCCATTCGCATCAGAGCTGGTTTTTATATATATATTATTTGATGTCACGTCTGTGATGGAGAAAACATGCTTTTTTTTTAAACTATATTTTTCATGTGTTTTTCATGTGAGAGAAATCTTCGAAACCTCTTTACCGATTGCTTTGAAATTTTAACACAACATTGGATTTGAATAGGCGCATGTTTTTATATACTTACTATATACATGCCTCACCTGTGATGGGGAAAAAACATGCTTTTTTAGATAAACAGCGCCATCATTTGGACGTAAAAGCAACACATGCTGTTATCTCCCGAAAGTTCTTCATTGATTGTTTTGAAATTCTGACACAACGTTCCATTCGAATATGCGTGTGTTTTTATATGCCTACTATATAGATGCCACACCTGTAACAGGTAAAAACATAATTTAAAGAAAAAACAGTGCCATCTGTTGAACGTAATAGTAACACACACACGCTACACTAAATATGTTCTGATTTCTACTTCAATGTTTCCGACTGCATTAATAAATTGAATTTTCATAGATTTCAATTTATTTTAATTTTGATTTAATTATTTTGTGTGACAATGTGTTGGAATTGAGCTGTGTTCTTTACTACACCGTTCATTTCTTAAGTATACATATAGATGCCACACTTGTAAATGGTTAAAACATTCTTCTTTTTTTAAGAAACAGTGCTATCTGTTGCACGTAAGAGCCATACACACTATAATAAATATGTTACGATTCCATTTCAATCTTTGCGATTGCATTGACAAATTAAATTTTCATATATTTTGATTTATTTTTATTTTTATTTCATTATTTTGTGTGATATTGTGTTGGAATTTAGCTGTGTTGTTTACCTTGCCATTCATTTTGTGAGTATAAGTATAGATGCCCACACACACACCTGTGACAGTAAACACATACATTTTGGAAAAGCAGTGCCATCTGTTACACGTAAGAATAACTCACGCAATACTAAATAAGTTACGATTCCATTTCATTTTTCCAATTTCATTGATAAATTGAATTTTCATAGATTTTGAATTATTTTCATTTTGATTAAATTATTTTGTGACACTGCATTGGAATTGAGCTTTGTTGTGTACCATACCATTCATTTCGTGAGTATAGTTTATTTTTTTATTTCTTCATTGTTTTCATTTCGTTTTTTAATTGTTTTTCTTATATTTCAGTGATGGGATCATCAGATCATTTGATGTTCCCAATTTTCTGATGGGAACATCAGACCATTTGGGAATGCATTAGATGAGGGAGTGGGGAATGGTGGGGAGGACGAGGGGACGGGAGTGGGGATGGTGGGGAGGACAACGGGACAAGGGAGGGGGTAATGATGGGGAGGATGAGGGGACGGGGGGTTGGGGATTGTGGGGACGAGGGGACAGGGGAATGGAGAATGATGGGAAGGACAAGGAGAAAGGAGAGTGGGGGATGGTGTGGAAGACGAGGGAACAGGGGAGAGGGGAATGATAGGGAGGCTGGGGGGACAGGGGAGTGGGAGATGGAGGAGAGTATGAGGGGATGGTGGAGTGGGGAATGGTTAAAAGGACGAGGGGACGGTGAAGTGGGGGATATTGGGGAGGACACAAGGATGGGGGAGGGAGGAAATGGTGGGGAGGACGAGGGACGAGGGAATCGGGAATGGTTGGGAGGACAAAGGGAAAGGAGAGTGAGGAATGGTTGGGACGACGAGGAGACTGGGGAGGGGGTATGGAGGGGAGGACTGGGAGACAAGGAAAGGTTGCTGTGACTCGGCAACGCACATGTGTTGCTGAGCCACAGCAACGCATGGCCGGGTACAGCTAGTTTTCTGATAAAAATACTACATCATTTGCATAAATCAAATTGGATATACAGTACTGTACAGTAGTAGTACGCATCCTTCAGTCTCTGTAGACTATAGAGTTGCGCTCTGGTTGCTCTCCAGGGAGCAAAGTCAGGGTAGGTCGATATGGAGGAGAAGCTGTTACCCATGCAGCAGGTCCCCCCTCTCCACGTTGCTGAAATTATCCAATGGAAAGGCAAATGCCAATACACATGGTTCCAGCACCTTCACAGGAGCTGCCAGAGCGAGGTTGAAATCGACAACGAACTGCCTTAAGGGCTCCAACTCCGGATTTTTCCTCGAGGTTCACTCCTGAAGCCTTTCCCAAAATATGGGGTATGGCCGCAAGGTGTTACGAATCTGTGTTTGATTCTAACATTCATTCATGCTAAATATGTATGTCCATTATTTCTTTTCCCGTTAAGTAAATATTACATGGTATCCAGTTGTATTCCAGTATAATTATGTTTAATTATGTTTGATTTAATTGTAGCATGCTGTAGTGTGCCTGTATTGAATATTGTGTTAGGCTTTTGCATGTTTATTCCTGTGGGAGGAGTCGGTGGCGGCTCACTGGAGGGATGACCATATTTGGGAGTGTTCCCGTGGCGGGCCGTGTATTCAAGCTAGCGTCAATGTTTTATCATTGAAATTATTCCTGTTATTGATTGTACTTAAATTCTTTTACACCTTAGCAGTGTTATATACACATAAGTTTAACTATAATTATGTTCTTAAGTACTATTATCTGATAGCAGAGTATCAGGAGATTTCATGTAGGTTTTAATTTGGTTTTGTGGTAGACGCCATGCTTGCAGGCTGGAGGAACGCCAGTCGCGTGGGTACAGCTGGCAGGTGGAGACATGTGCTAAGATAAGTTGGTGTAATTTTTGTTTTATTGCTTAGTTTACAAGCTATTTTCCTGGTTAGACTATTATGTGCTTACCCATCTATTCATTTATGTTGATATGAAATGATTTATGTTTATACAGTGCTATTGTAAGATTAATTACTGGTGTATTAATATTTCTGGCTACCTGCATTTTTCCATGTATGTCATTTGTATGTTCTTTGTTACCCTTACCTTAAGTATATTGCTTTGTTAAGTAAGCAGTTGTATTTTCAATTTACCCTAGACATTTTTTGGAGGCAAGGCCGTATATTATTATATGTTACCAACTGCAACAGAGGAACCATACCCAGAGGTCAAGGGTCGTAACACAAGGCAGCGGAGGTTTATAATCAGGGTTTTCCTTCCCCTAGATAAGCTGCCTTACCAAGCTAATGAGTCCCATCTACCCGGAATGAAGTACTGTACAGTACAGTGCCTCTTTTAATTCAACCATACTTTACACTAAATTCACAAGAATAATAAATTTATCAACCTTTTGACACAGCTGATCCCAGTATGCTGTTGATGTGTCAATATTGCCCAAAACACTACGCATACTAGTGGCTGTACAAGAATGTAAGAACTCTTATATATATCTCAAAAATATCTGTGCAGACTCACCCGTAATGTTGGCACTATTTTGGCAGTACTACTAGTATTCCCAGGGGCACTGACCATCCGCTCCAACTTTCTTTTCTCACCAGTTGGCCCAGTACTTGATGTTGTCTGAAAAATATTAAGATCAGAAACATGAAATACATTTATGTAATAATACCAATATACAGTAATAAGTAAATTGGAATGGCATTCCAGAACCCTAATGAAAAGAGTTTCCCCAAGTTGTTGAGTTATATGCCAAGATAGATCAATCTCTCTGTTAAAGCAAGAGCAGTGTAACAATTTAAAAAATTCACCAAACCCAATGGGGGAATTCTTCACCAGCCACAGATTTCTTGTCTCTGGTGAGGACACTACAGACAGTCGATAACAGATAAATACAAATTAAACCTCCATAGATCAAAAATCTTCAGGAGAAACAATGTGAGGCACAGCCTGGGGCAGAGCCGAGCTCCACACCTGATGCTTGATCACACACACTAAAACAATTCGAGCCAAATAAATCCTCAGAGATACAGAAGGGTATGAATTCCAAGCAGGAAACAATGGCTCAACTGTCTCCAGTGCCAACATGGAAGGGTTAATCACAGGAGAAGGCAAAGACATGCTCACAACAAATTACGGCCTGAACTCCAAAACCCTCACACATCCTGGAGCCTTGAGCAAGGATGTGGGGCATGGGGCAGTTACAAAATGTCCATCAAACTATGTCAGAGGGACAACAAAAGGAATGGTAAACATAGAACCAATAGATACATTAGCCACTCCAACCACCAATCTCACAAAACAAATAGGACTGACTCCAGGGCAACTGCTCGAGCACCAAGCAGCAAACAAACAGAACAGGCAAGCGAACCTCAACCAGCTTCGCCTGTGAAGCCTCATCATTACAAAAACAAACAGCATTGAATGTAAAGAAACGGCATTTTCTGGGTGAGACCCGGAGGCTCCCCGGAGCTTACTAGGCTGATATGCTAATGTCAAACTTTGGCATCAGTCATGTGTATGGAGTTCTATGGCCCTACCAGGGACCACGAGCCAGAACCTGGCCCCCCTCAGAAGAGGCAAGGGGAGCAATAGCCTATAGAAGCCCCCAAGTGGTTGGAACCCTTCTATGTCTGCCATCGACCGGGTCAGGTACCCAGAAAGGTAAGCATCCCAAAACAAACCTCTATTCTGGTGAAAATATTGCTACCAAAAGCCGAACAAGTGGATAGAACTCCCCTAAACAAAACGAGCAAACAATCATGACGTCACACGTCGCCGCGTCGCTGTCTGCGCAGCTCCCCCCTCCCCAGGAGGGGGGAAGGGGGAGCCCCAGACCCCACACACCAGCTATAAACCCTTTAGTTCTTAGGCTGGATGTCAAAACACGCGAAAAACCGCCGACCAGAGGGAGAGAGGGATGCCGGGGAGCCTCCAGGTCTCACCCAGAAAATGGCGTTTCATTACATTCAAGGCTGGTTTTCTGGGGGGAGCCCCTTTGGCTCCCTGGAGTTAACTATCCACAGAGGAAAAAAGTAGGGACTAACCTGGGATGTGGTCGCCGCTCACTCCTCAACTCGAAGTTGAGACAACTGGCTGCAACCGCTGACTCAAAGCGACACAGGCCCGATTAGGCCCAGGGACGTTCACAAGGTAACGAGCAGCCAGGACCCTGTTCGACCGCCAAAAGCCCCGCGCTTGAATATCAGCCCACGACATGTTGCCAAAGACGGCAGCAAGAGCAGCGAACTTACGAACGTAATGGGAATGGGGATAGACCGCAGGCTGGCTAGCCTTAATAACTCTGTGGAAAAGTCTCATTCTTTGCCAGAAAAGGAGGAGACACCTGCAAACAAACAAAACCATCATGAAGAACGAAAGAGTAGAAACCCCTGCGATGGAGAAGAGCATGAAGCTCACCAACCCAACCCCCAGAGGCCAATGCCAACAGAAAAAGAGCATTGAAGAAACAATCCTGAACCGAAGGGGCCACAACAAACTGAGGAGAAGAAAGATAAGAGAGCACTCTGTCCAATGGCCAGGACGGCTCAGGCAGCGCATGAGCAGGTCGGAGGTGAAACAATGCCCAAGACCGCTTGCGAAATGGAGCAGAAGTAACATCAATACTGAAAGCAAGCTGAAGCGGCTCCGCTAGCGCCGCACGATACGAGGCGACAATGTTAGGCATAAGGTGATGGTCCTGGAACAACCAAGAGAGAAAAGACAACACCACCCTAACAGAAAGCGAAGTACAATGATGAAGACGCAGGAAGAAACGGAAGGACCGCCAGGAAACTTTGTACTGCCACTAAGACAAAACCCGCAGGTGGGACACTAACAAGGAAGCCACCCGATCACCACAGAGATGATGATAAACTCAAGTAAAAAATACCATAAGCGAAGAGTCGAGAAGATCGAACCAACCACGTGACGTTCTGGTCTGATCTGCTGAAAAAGACAGAGCCACGGAAAAACCTCTGGGTTCAGACACCGAGCAAGCAGCGCCTGAAACCACGGCTGGGTCAGCCACCACGGAACCAAGAGGACAACTCTCCCCTGGTAAGTCTCCAAATGAGTCAGGACCTGAAGCAACAGTGAAACGGGGAAAAGAGGTACAGGAACCCCAACCTCGACCAGTCCTGCTGCAAGGCATCAACCCCCAACGGCCTCGCAGTCGGGGAAGGGTGCCACATACAGGGAGGTCAACCTCGGGGCGACCGAACGTCCAGCAAAGCCAACTGAAGGAGTCGGCGTCAACCGTCCACATCATGGAGAGGGGAACGAAATGGGACAGGCTGTCCACCAAGACGTTGGACACTCCCCGCACGTGAACTGCCAGGAGCATCAAACCCCAAGAACTCAGCAGACGAGTCACCTGAAGCAATCAGCGCCAAAGAGCCAAGGACTGCATCGAATTCTTCCGGTTCAGACAATGAACCACCGGGAAGCAGTCCAAATGGAGCCAGATCGTTGATCTGCGGGCGACCCGAACCCTCCGAAGAGCAAACCACACTGCCGCAAACTCCCGCACCGTACTGTGGACTCGACAGAAGGACGGACTCCACTGTCCCTGGACAGCCTCGTGAGCACTGGTCACAAAACCCCAGTCGAGAGACGATACATCCGTGAACACATCGAGCGAGGGCTCGGGTAGGCGCCAAGGCACTAAACCCCAAAAACCCAAAAGAGGAAGCCGGCAACGCAGCAGCCGACGCAAGGCCCCCAGCCTAAACCCAGCGATCGCGAGAGAGGCGGAAGGAACGTCCCCGAAGGAACCAGAACAGCCGATGAAGCCAAACCCCACCCGGCGGGTAGACCATCATTGCGAAGATAGAGACAAGGAAGCGGTCCGAGAGTCCCACACAAGACCCAGCCATGTCTGAACCTGGGAGGGAACCAAATGGGACTTCCCCCATTTCACCAAGAACCTGAACCCGGTGAGCTGGGAAAGAACCAATTCCCTGGCTACCAGACAACTGGACTGGCTGGTATCCCAAACCAGCCAGTCGTTGAGGTAGGCCAACACCCGAACACCTAAGAGACGCAAACGGGCCACAACAACCCGTGTAAGGCGTGTGAACACGTGAGGTGCCAGGTTTAACCCGAATTGGAGACAATGAAAGTGGTAACCATGACGCCCCACAACAAACCCGAGCCAGTCCCTGAACCCCAGATGAATCTGGACGTGCCAATAAGCGTCCTGGAGATCCAGGGACACCATCCAAGCGCCCGGCTCCAACAGGAGTCAAACCTGGGATAGCGTAGTCATCCGAAAGGAGGGGCAATGAACCCAGGGGGTTCAGACGGGACAAGTCCAGAATGAACTGCAGGTCCGCACAGTCCCGTTTCGGCACTGGGAACAGAGGGGAAACCCATCTGAGGGACGTCGCCGTTATGACCACGCCCAAGCGAACCCATTCCAAGATGACTCGACAGAGCGCAGGGGGAAGAGGCCTGCCCCACCAGCCCCAAACCCCCCCGAAGGAGGACGGGCCACCCAACGCCACCGCAGGCTGAAAAAAATGACCCGAAACGTCCACAAATCGTAGGACCAAGCATGAGCGAACAGCACTAGCCTCCCCCCTATCCCCCCGTCAATGGGGCAAACGGCGAAAGGGCCGGCTGTTGCTTGGAGCGGCCCTAGGTCCACATACCCATCACAGCCCAGTTGGTCTGGCACTCCTTGAAGAAAACAATCAAGTTTTCTCTTGAAGATTCCACAGTTGTTCCGGCAATATTTCTGATGCTCGCTGGTAGGACGTTGAACAATCGCGGACCTCTGATGTTTATACAGTGTTCTCTGATTGTGCCTATGGCACCTCTGCTCTTCACTGGTTCTATTCTGCATTTTCTTCCATATCGTTCACTCCAGTATGTTGTTATTTTACTGTGTAGATTTGGGACCTGGCCTTCCAGTATCTTCCACGTGTATATTATTTGGTATCTCTATCGTCTCCTTTCTAGTGAGTACATTTGGAGAGCTTTGAGACGATCCCAATAATTTAGGTACTTTATCTCGTCTATGCGTGCCGTATATTTTCTCTGCATTCCCTCTATTTCAGCAATCTCTCCTGCTCTGAAGGGGGAAGTGAGTACTGAGCAGTACTCAAGACGGGGAAACACAAGTGATTTGAAGAGTACAACCGTTTTGTGATGGGATCTCTGGACTTGAAACTCTGGACTAGACAGGACCCAAGGAACTTGTGGAAGGTAACCCCAAGCCCCAAGGGCAGAACTTACAGGGCACCTAGGGAAGAGAACCCTAGGCGCATGCAGCCCAAGTACTGGAGAATAACTCCTGGCTCTCGCACCCCTAGAGGACAGCCACCACACTCAAAGCACAGTGCTGAAACTATGTCTGGAGCCAGAGCACACAACCGAAGCCTCTAGCATCAGTCTAAGAACTAAAGGGTGGATAGCCAGCGTGTGGGGTCTGGGGGCGCAGACAGCGGTGCGGCGACGTGTGATGTTATGATCATTTGCTCGTTTCATTTAGGGGAGTTCTATCCATTTGTTTGGCTTTTGGTAGAAATATTTTCACTAGAATAGGGGTTTGTTTTGGGATGCTTACCTTTCTGGGTGCCTGACCTGGTCGATTGCAGACATAGAATGCTTCCAACCACACGGGAATTTCTATAGGCCATTGCTCCCCTTGCCTCTTCAGAGGGGCCAGGGGGCCAGGTTCTGGCTTGTGGTCCCTGGTAGGCCCATAGAACTCCATACACATGACTGATGCCAAAGTCTGACATTAGCATATCAGCCTAGTAAGCTCTGGGGAGCCAAAGGGGCTCCCCCCAGAAAAAATTAAGAAAATCAATAGGAAACCTGCAGATCCTGGGGAAACAGGCCAAAAGTTATTCAAAACTACCTGGCAAATCTGGAACACTGTGGGGGCAACTAGAACTAAAGGACAAGCGAGGAACTCACAGGTAATAAACTTGTCCAGAAGAAAGTAATTGTTGTACTTAAAGAGTACTGTAGTTACAGGATGAGAGCTACATTTGTGGTGTCCTGTCTTCCCAGTACTCTTTGTCATTTGTTGCTTCGAAACTATCAATGGTTTTGGCATTCACCACTTTCTCACTTAGCTTGTTCCAACTATCTACCACTCTGTTAGCAAAAGAAAACTTTCTAATTTTTTTGGCACCTTTGTTTCCTTAGCATAACTCTATGACCTCTTGTTCTTGAAACTGCAGGTTTTAAGAATTCCTCTTTTGTTCATTTTGCCGATCCCTGTTACTACTTTGTGTGTAGTGATCATGTCACCTCTTCTTGTTCTGTCTTGTAACTTTGGCATAATTTAATGCCTCTAACCTCTCTTTGTAGCTCATATTTTTCATTTCTGGAAAGCATTTTGTAGCAGATGCTCCAGAGAAGTTTGCTGAAGAATGAGAAAGCTAAGTTACTCCCTTCACAAGGATAAGGTAACCAAAAGCACACCCTAGACCAGCGCATTACAAATGATATTACAGAGCAGAGAAATAGAATGTGAAGCAGGCCCTCACGAAGCCAGAGGGGATGGGGGGGAGAGGGGTAGGACCAAAACCACTGCAGGACCACAAGGCAAGATGAAGTGCAGATGTCAACTTACCATAAGAGGGTTGGTGGGACTAACCCTTTCAACTGTCAAACCTGGTTAAAGTGCCAAAAATGGCCACATGGTGACAAAGTAAAACACACAGGTGGGTCTACAAAAACTTGGAAAACTGATGTGCCAGAATAATAAATCCAAGAAATGTGGGCACCAAAGTGGCCCATAGCCAGAATTGGAGCCCCTGACGCAGCTCAAGCACCTGACAAAGCTGATGAATACACACACACACACACACACACTGTTACCAAAATATATGAACCCCATGATCCCCTACCTATCTCCTTTTCGAGGAAAGAACAAGGTAACAAACACACAGACACCTGGAGAGAAACCATAGCAGCAACCCAGCAGGCACAAACAGCCACAAGGAAGTCAGTGACAATGACCTGCAGGAATGGCGAGATTAATCCATAAATATAAACTGCGATTGCAACAGCAGACAGCTAAGGAATGGAGCCGAGATCCACTGGAACTGCCTGGAGAAGACTTCCCTCTTCACACAAGGAAGAGGACCTGTATCCAGCAGGTGCAAGACCTATGGTTTACCACCCCCTAACGAAGCTGCTCCACAATACCACAGGGTACTGTTGCACCCATGAAGTAAGGAACTCAGTCTTAAAAAACCAGAGCATCCTCCAGCACTGACAAACAACACACACTCATGGGTGAAAAGACACTAGGAGCCAGCTGATAACATGATGGGGGCAACAGGAATGATCATCAAGATTTAAAAGTACTGTACTGAAGCATCCTACAAAACTGAAGAGTAGGATGAAATGAGATAGATAAACTATAACATTCTGGCCAATTACAAGTACAAGAAAAAGAAACCACAAAGGAACAAGTGACACAGACTAGTTGGAATGTCACACAGACAGACAGACATGTCCAGGTAATGGAGAGGCATTTCACCATGATAAGCCGGTCATTAAAGTGCAAAAGCAATCAGAATGTCTCATTTTAAATGTTTACATTAAGAATACTGTACTGTAACCACTCCCCTCCCCCCCCCCTCATCCCTTCAACAGGCCACAAAAGGGAAAACAAATTCATAGGGATCCTAATTTCCTTCAAGCAGTTTCATGTTTTTTGTCTTACCGTTTATCGAGGAATTTCATTGGTTTTAGATTGATCTCTAATTCTCAAGCTCTACCCATATCATAGAGCAAGGCAGAATCTGATCCTGGCTTCCTACAGGTAAGGGAGGATCGCAGAAGTTTAGTGTGATCAGCCAACACTTGGTGGTACCCAAACTTAAGCTCAGGGAGCTACTGAGGACTCAGAGGGGCCCCCCATGTAAAATTCCACATCTATCTAAAACACAAAAGCCTGTGATTATAACCATTACCAATGTGGAGAATGAAGGTGGCGGACTAATTGGAAATGAAGTTTCGTCACTAGCGGGGTTGACAAAGGGTGAAGATTCATCATCATTTGTATTTGTTGGGGAGAGTGTGAGTGTCTGAAGCTCACTGTCCTCAATCTTCTTTGACATGTTTTAGAACTGCAGCATACCTGAAAGAATCACAGCAGTGAGTATCTTGATTAGTTCCACTACACATCATATCATTGATCTTGTTACAACAGCAATGTATATGACCATTCAGATATTACTTATGTCCATAATCAACATGCTGAGTTCCTCTAAGTGAGGTTTGAAATAAAATATACAATACAATATTTGTTTATGGCCTAAGAAGAGTGCCAGAACTTAACTGAAAAAATATGCATAACATTTTTATTTGTGGGATTTTACAGGATTTTACTGGGCCACCGCGTGACCCAGAAGTCCCTCAAAAACAGGCGATAGGAAGGAGCGCAGCCAAAGCAGAGCCCGCGGAGGAAGAGGCAAGGAAGTGGTCCAAGTGTCCAACAAAAGACCCAGCCAAAACCGAACCTGAGAGGGAACCAGATGAGACTTTAAACAGTTCACCAGGAACCCGAACCCGCCGAGCTGCGAAAGACCCAGATCCCTGGCGAGCAGACACGTGAACTGGCTGGGAGCCCACACCAGACAGTCTTCAAGGTAGGCCAGAACCCAAACATCTAACAGACGCAGGCGGGCCACAATGACCCGAATAAGGCATGTGAAAACGCGAGGTGCCAGATTCAAACCGAAGGGAAGGCAACGAAAGTGGTAACCCTGCCACGCCATTATAAACCAGCTAGTCCCTGAACCTCGGATGAATTGGGACGTACCAATATGCGTCCTGATGTCCAGGGACACCATCCAAGCGCCTGGATCCAACAGAAGACGGACATGGGACAGAGTAGTCATCTGGAAGGAGGGTCAATAAACCCATGGGTTCAAACGGGACAAGCCGAGAATGAACCTGAAGTCTGCGCAGTCCCGTTTCAGAACTGGAAATAGGTGGGAGCCCACCTGAGGGACAAGGTCGTTTCGACCACGCCCAAGCAAATCACTCCATATGACTCGACAGAGTGCAGGAGAAGAGGCGCGCCCTGCCAGCCCTGAATCCCCCGAAGGAGGTGCCACATAATGCCACCGCAGGCTTCACAAAAGACTCGAAAGCTCAAAAATTGTGGTACCAGGCACGAGCAGAACAAGCCTTCCCCCCATCGCCCCCGTCAATGGGATGTACCGCAAAAAGGCCAATGCACCTTACGAGCGCTGAAGTGGTGCACAGGGCGATCCCCACGCCGAATCTGGCACCACTGGCCTACCACGATGCAAAGAACCCCAAGCCCTGGCACGACCCTTCTGGGAAGGTCCCCTATGAGTCCCTCGGAGGACTAACAAGTCCGATATTAGATGGCAAAATACTGCACAACTTCAGACTCTGCAAACAGCAATGGACATAAGGCGAAGACAGCCTAAGAGCCAGGGCCCATGCGGATTCCAGAGAAGAAGCGAGCACTGCATCCCGCAAGATCGATGGAACAGCTTCAACGCAGCAGACGACACACACTGCTGAAGGTAATGCAGCAGACCCAGAGGCAGCCCCAAGCACCTCCACCTCCACCTCAAGCCAGTCGGAAGACAGCTTGAGCAGGGAGAAGAAACACAGGGCCGAACCCAACATATCACCTCCACGACCAATGTAGGCGAAAGGGAAGGAAGCTGCAACACACCAACATCCTGCAGAAGGGCAGGAGGTAAACAAGCATGCACCAAGATGCTCAAAGTTACCCCTCCCTAGGAACCTGCAACGTCGTTTGAGCCTCCTGCCACTCAAGTGTGCGGGACCAACAGAACATATGCCAAGCTCCCAACGAGAAGAGAGGGCAGTCTGCTAACCAAGATGACTCCAGAACTTCATAACAAACCCAGTAAGGACAATAAGATCCATACACGAAGGAATGCGGATCCATTACAAAAGCATAATTTAGGTCATGCAGGAGGTAAGTCGCAAGGGCTTCCCGCACCGCATAAGATGGGATGCGGGAAGCCGAAAACCTCCGGAAGTGAATCAGCAAGTTATTAAATTGTTGTGGGGTTACACCCTGGAGAAGGTCAGTAGTTTGACCTTGGGGAACCTTGATATAAGCCTAACATATACAGTATATATATACACAGACTGCCTGTCCTGACAAAACAAATTGTTAATTATTATTCAATACCGATATCTGAACAAATAGGTATTTTACCCATTTCCCACACAGTTACAGCAGTATAAACAAGTAGAATAGTAGTAGAATAACAAGTAGAATAATAAACAAGTAAATAAGTAGTATAAACAATCTGTATACTGTAGAATACATCTACAGTATATCCTGTTACCCATAATCTCTATCCTACTGCTGAGCAAATACCAAATGTACATGGTCACCATGATTACATTTTTTGTAATTTTTTTTATTCGCAGGTTAACTGCACTGTATTGGTCTTCTGATGATGATAGTGAAGAGACAAAGTAGAACACGCTTCAAACATAGTACAGTGGCACCTCGACATATGATTGCCCCTACTTACGATAAATTCGAGTTCCGATATAAATTTCATCAAAAAATGCGACTCGACATCCGATGGTGTCGTCGACATCTGATATTTGTTGGTACACGTTCGGGTCGGCCGAGCGCGTGGTTCCCGGTCACGCGGTCCGACCTGCCTCAGTTTACTACAGCTACCCGCTTAGTGACGATCGCGCCTATAAGAAATTCCGCTTTTGTGGTGATTTTTGCATTTGAACATTAAAGTAATTATTTTCTATCGCGCCTTGAGTCCCAAGAAAGTCAGTGGTAAGGCTCAACATATGAGATCCCATGTACGAATGACCATAGAGCAGAAACAAGAGATCATTCGTAAATATGAAGACGGTGTGCGGATCGGTGAACTGGCTAGGCAGTACAACAAATCTCAGTCAACGATATCCACCATACTGGTTAAGAAAAAGGACATTATGGGTGCTAAAGTGATGCATCATTACAGACAAATGTTAAATCGAATGGAAAAACAAATGTCTCTTGACAAATTTGTAGCGAGACAAACAAGCACTGAACCACAACCAGGTCCTAGCGGTAATCAGGCAAAACGTAGGAGAGAGAGTACCCCAGAGAAAACATCACTGCCTGATGTGATAATGGAAGGGGACTCCCCTTCCAAACAGTAACAACTCTCCTCCTCCCCTTTCATCACCATCTTCCATACGCCATCGAAATCCCTCCATAAAGGTAAGTGAAGTTTTGGTACTGTATTGTAGTTAGAAAAAACATTGTATTCAGTATAAAATGTATTTTATGTTAATATTTTGGAGGGTGGGGAACGGATTAATTCAAATCCCTTTATTTCTTATGGGAAAATTCGCTTCGACTTCCGATATTTCAACATACGATCCGTTTCTGGGAACGGATTAGCATCGTAAATCGAGGCCCCATTGTAGTTTAGTTTACAAATGTTGTAATACCCAAACAGTTTTTATATACCACATTTCTTATGACAAATTACAAAAGATGTTTGGCACTAAAGGGATCAAGTCTATGATATGAATTATGTTTAATTGCCAAAATCTTAAGCCTAAGCTATGGTTATTCAAGATTTACAAAAAAATGGCAGGATGTCTTCTTCAATGATAAACCTACATTAAAATTTAACAGTGAGGAAAAGTTGTGCTGTAGTTAAATCACCCATGCTTTAAGGAGTTTCATGAATATAAACAAATGTAATATGTTTATCATAAAATTAAGATAGTGGCAGCTGGAAATAAACACTGTTTAAAACTTCTGTAATATTCAACTACACTATAACTTGGTATCAGTAGGCCTACCAGATTGAGGGAATGAGTTAAGCCTGCCTGGAAATGACAGAGTGGGAACTCCTGAAAAGTGAGGAATTAAGTAAGCTGCCTTTGAGATAGGATCTGACTACAGTAATAGGCAATATGAATATGGATTATGTGCATAAACCCTATCATAGCACATCACCTCTACTGTAATGCAACATGACTGCTATAATGTCATGTGGGGAAGAAATATTCACTTCACCACTAGCTCTTATACTTGCAGCCCTACGTCAATATAACTGTTATACAAGTTTTTTCACATTGCTTGTCTCTGTATCCCTGTATGTATCCCTATATGTATCCTTTTGTATCCCTGTATACATATAAACTAAGAATAAAGTTTACTCCTGGACTACATTCAGGACTAAAGGATATTATCTGGTTGGTCAGAAAGTTATTATGTTGGATTTAATAACCCTCCAGACATTGTGTGGCTGTTTAGTTGGGTTATGTCGATGGACGGACTAATTGGCCTGTTACCTCACATGTTGCCTTCTGCAGTTCCTGAATTCTTAAATTCTTATCAAATATAGAGCAATACCTGTAATTACATCCCTAAACGCAATGAATATCACATGTAACTGAACATCAAGCAAGAGCAAACTATGAACTTGTCACCAAAATTTGCTGGCTTATGATTCAGATTATATCTATAAATCTGACCCATATGTATGTCTCTCTACATTATGCAATGAAAGAAAAACACACACACACACACCTACACACACACCTACACAAAACACTTATAAATCTTGGAAAGTTAACGTTTTTCAGCCAACTTACCAATATTCAGATCAATATTTGCTGGATTTACAACCAAATACCCAAGAATTTCTAGATTTCCATTTGTACACATACAGCTAGTCATAACTCCATTATGTGAATTTTGAAAACAGTGATTAACCTTAGGGGGGGGCTGAACCCCCTCTCCTTAAAAATATAAATTGCCATATTTTTTATATTGGAGAAAGTTAAACACCAGACAACAGAACTCATTCCAGAACTAAATCATCACTTGTACCAAGAAAGGTTGAGGGCCACAAGGCTAAAATCACTACAAACCAGACATGACACGGTGGAACTCATTGAAACTTTTAAGTACTGAACAATTTACAGGATGTTAATCCGAACAATTTCTTCAAAAGGTCAGACGTGACATGAAGAAGGATCAATGGTTTCAAGCTCAACAATCTACATTGAAGGACTGAAAATAGGAGATGCTTTTTCACCCACTAGGTGGGGACCTTTGACAAGCTCCCGGCTTCCTGTCCTCATCGAGGCCACTAGCGTGTTAGTGGCCCTCAGGTAAATTCTGGTAAATACATTGTAAGAGCTGTGTAACGTTATCGGGTCGCGTATGAAGATCGTCTTGAATAATACTAGTCAACCTTAGCTTAGCCTTCACGAACTGAGAGACCATTCAAAGTTTGCTCACAAATCCCAAAGATGTTTCCATGATGCCAGATGCTACTGCACATTAGATCATGAAATATGGGATAAATATGTCTGTCTAATATCTAAAGGACGATAACAAAAAGGACGTTACAGCCCAGAAGAAGCCTCACCCTGCCTAGCAGAGAGCCTCCATTGTTGACACTCTGTCTACTAAAATTACCGGTCAACACACTACAACTTACTTCTTAACCTCAAGGTATGAAAAATAAACACTTAATAACAAAGACGTACACATAACAACAATAATATTAGTCTAAATTTTGTATAAATGTTGTATATTTAGATTTAATTTGATTATCTAGGTAAAGCGAAAAGGTATCGGTTATTTTGGAAGATGGAGAGACGTAAACATTGAGAGGTGGTGAGAGTCACTCTGACACTCGGGCTCCAGGCACGCGAGGCTCCTGCTCCAGGCTACTGGAACACTTACTCCAGGCACTCGAGCACTGCTCTTGGCTACTGGTTAAGACACTCAGCCGCTGCTACTACAAGAGCCACTAACGTTTACAGGTTAAGACACTCAGCTGCTGCTACTAGAAGAGCCACTAACGTCTACTGGTTAGAGGCACTCGCCTTCCTGCACCAGAGGCTGAGAGGAAAGAGCAGAGGAGTAATCTGCAGAGTTTGTGGAAGAGGCTCGCCCTTCACTAGGCAGTAGAGAGGCAATGGCAACATTTTTCGGTGAGGTGAGACTTGTGTCATCACGAGCTTACGACGAGGAAGATGAAGATGATCCCACAGATGTGAGGTTAGTTCAAGAATGATAATGTTTATTTAGGGTGCATAGATATAAAATAAGTGAGATCGATGATTTTGGCTCGAATCTTCTCAATCTTCCTTACATTTTTCTTAACTTGAGAAGGAAGTTGGAAAATTAACTCTCCAAAAGTTAGTTGTTAGTTTTATTTGCTCTGATGCTAAGAGATGCATTTTGTTAATATTGTCAAAGGCAGAGTTCGAAAGATTACAAAGTTTCTTGCTGAATGATATCTATCCGAGGATGAGGTGAAGGTGATGAGGTGACGGGGGATGAGGTGAAGGTAAGGTACCTCACTTACAAGTCTATTGTATCTTATCACTCCTGTTTGCATGATGGCTGCTCCATACCTGGAGAAAGTTTCAGGAGTTCTGCTCCCCAAGCCCGGCCTGGGACCAGGCTCGACAGACGTGGGTTGGAGGACACAGATATGCTTTTCTTGCTTTACTTCTTGCTTTCTTCCTCCATTCCATTCTCTGCCATACATGTACATTTATGTATACTGTACATTAGAGTAGAGTGGAGAGGGGCCCACTAGGAATCATGTCAAGGAAAACCCAGCGCAAGACGTTGCCAGAAGAGCAGGCACCGACGCTGTCAAAGAGAGGAGCAGAGTTTTTGTGCTTGCTCTCTCTATGGTGTGGGTGCTGGAAGCCGCTGAGTGACCAGGATAAAAAGTTTTTTGATGCTGCACAAATGACAGAGTGCAAGTCTGATCATAAGATTGAGCCGGCCCGGATGTGCATTACTCCATTGCTGCGTTGTGTTAACATATTATGCTTTTTGCAGATACAATGTGAAAGTGGAGCTGAATAAAGCAGGAGAAGAGAAGATATCAGATGTAGAAGCTGTTGTCATATCATATGGAAAATTGGCCACAGGTGAGTATCATTAATGCTTGGGTATGCTACAACTTTGATATCCAATGTCTATGATTTAATTATTGAAATATTCATGTTGTATCATATATTGACTGGCAGATGATGAAGTACAACATATAAGTCCTTGCGTGCAGTGGTAACACTCTTGCCCCACACTTCACGAGTGATTTGGCCAGGGTTCTATCCTGGTCAGGGAGGATTGACTAGGCACCAATCCCTAACTGTATCCTCTGGTCACCCCCCCAGCAGTTAATGGGTACCTGGTTGTTAAACAATTTGGTGGGTCAATTCCAGGAAAATTAAGATTAAGGACCTTCCCAAAATGCTATGCATGTTATGGCTTTACAAGAATGTAAGAACTCTTATCGAACTATATAAGAATGTAGAACTCTTATAAGAACTCTACCGACCGGGAGCCGGTCGGCCGAGCGGACAGCACACTGGACTTGTGATCCTGTTGGTGCCTGGGTTCGATCCCAGGCGCCGGCAAGAAACAATGGGCAGAGGTTTCTTTCACCCTATGCCCCCCCCCCTGTTACCTAGCAATAAAATAGGTACCTGGGTGTTAGTCAGCTGTCACGGGCTGCTTCCTTGGGGGTGGAGGCCTGGTCGAGGACCGGGCCGCGGGGACCACTAAAGCCCCAAAACTCATCTAAGATAACCTCAAAGGATATACAGTATATATATATCTATATATATAAATTTTGTGAGGGCACCTCTGGTGCCAATGTGGGGACCCATAGCCTGGAGAAGAAAAATAAAAGTATTCAGAGGAGCCCTTGTAGTTTCTCACTGAACACTAATATTATCTTCTCCTACCACACATATATATATATATATATATATGTCGTACCTAGTAGCCACAACGCCCTTCTGAGCCTACTATGCAAGGCCGATTTGCCTAATAAGCCAAGTTTTCCTGAATTACTATATTTTTTCTATTTTTTTCCATTGAAATGATAAAGCTAATCCATTTCATTGTGTATGAGGTCAATTTTTTTTTTATTGGGAGTTAAAATTAACGTAGATATATGACTGAACCTAACCAACCCTACCTAACCTAACCTAACCTATCTTTATAGCTTAGGTAGGTTAGGTAGCCGAAAAAGTTAGGTTAGGTTAGGTTAGGTAGGTTAGGTAGTCGAAAAATAATTAATTCGTGAAAACTTGGCTAATTAAGCAAATCGGAGGGCCTTGCATAGTAGGCTGAGAAGTGAGTGAGTTCTGGCTACTAGGTACGACATATATATATATATATATAATATATAATATATATATATATATATATATATCTATATATATATATATATATATATATATATATATAATATAATATATATATATATATATAAATATATAATATAAAATATAAAAATATATAATATAAAATATATAAAATAAACAAAACATATAAAAATAATAGGGGTGGTAGAGAGGAAAAAGAATAAAGTATTCAGTGAGAATCCACAAGATCTTCTCTGAAAACTCTTTGTTTTCTTCTTCGAGGATGTAGGTCCCTGCAATTGCACCAGAGGTGGTACCCCTAATATATATAATATATATATATATATATATATATATATATATATATATATATATATATATATATATATATATTAATAATTATAATATAATATATATATAATATATAATAAAAATAATAAAAAAATAAAAAAAAAATAATAGGGGTGGTAGGAGAGGAAAAGATTAAAGTATTCAGTGAGAATCCACAAGGTCTTCTCTGAACACTATTTATTTTCTTCTTCGAGGATGTGGGTCCCTTTAATTAAACCAGTGGTGGTACCCCTAAACAAAAAAAAATTATATATAATATATATATATATATATATATATATATACAGTATATAATATATATATATAATATATAATGTCATACCTAGTAGCCAGAATGCACTTCTTGGCCTACTATGCAATGCCCAATTTGCCTAATAGGCTGAGTGATTTTTTTATTTTCAATAAATTGTTTCCAATTAGTTTATTTTAATTATTATTATATTATATTAGGAACATAAATTATTGATGCAGTTGTGTTAGTTTAGGTTTGGTTAAGATAGGTTAGGTTAGGTAGGGTTGGTTAGGTTCGGTCATATATCTACGTTAGTTTTAACTCAAATTTAAACAAATTAAATTATACATAATGAAATAACCAGATTTATCATTTCATAAGAAAAAATATTAGAAAAAAAATAAATTCAGGAAAACTTGGCTAATTAGGCAAGTACTTGGCATATGTATAATATATATATATATATATATATATAATATATATAATATATTATACAAACACACACACACACACTACATTAGCATTTATACTACACATCAATACTACAGTAGTATTTGAGCCTTCACTGCCCTGACCTCGCCCCTACCACCTCTTCCGTTCTGTAAGAGGTGAAGTAGCTTTGCGTGTATATTTGTGTTGTAGTTGATGAAGACATACAGATTACTTTTAGATAACCTAAAATTAAAAATCTACTCTCAAGAATAATTTTTAGTGCATCTTGAATATTTTCAGATTTTTGCGAGACGCTTGTCTTGTCTGAGAAATGTATCAATATTGGTACAGTTGATATTAAGATGGAAGGACAAACAGACAGTGAAGATACAGGACACTTCCATCCCCGCAACCTCTCCCCATCGCAGCTCTTTGTGACACCAGAGTCACTTTTAGTCTGCTGTGTCAGTAAAGATGTAACAGCTGTTTTAGCATCCCAGTTTACTCAGAAGGTAATGGAGTTTATTGATTGGATTGAATTACTGTATATTAATTATCACATTATTCATAGATGTTCCATATAACCTCAGAACTGAGGAAGGCAGGTATAGCTGGAACCACTGGTCTTGTTCAGGGATACAATTGAATACAATTTTTTATGTGTAGCATAAACAGATTATCTTTTATTATTTGAATTCCTTTGTTCAACCTTAAAAAATAGTAACACATAGTTTCTTGGAATGTGTGCTTTTGTCCAGCAAGAACTAATTACTGAAGAAGAACTAAAGTCAGACCATATGTTCTTTATGGAACACCGAGAACAGTATACTTGCACTTTGATAAATATGGTAAACAAGTGCTATAAACAAAAACAAAAAATTTCAGAAACCCAACTGAGTCACTGGTGAATTGTAGCCTGTTAAAGCCAATTTATTTCCCCTGGCAAATGCCAGAATGAAAATTAAAAGAAGTAATCCTCAGTGCTAAGTATAACTTTCACATCCTGGCTATTTGTTTAGAGAAAGTTTGAGTTGGACTGGACTGGACACCCATAATGGAAGAGATTTGATGAAGTTCATGTGGATTCTTGGTCCTTCCTCACCTGCTTAGAGAGGAACAAAATAAGATTTATAGGCAAGCAGATACAAGAGGTAAATGTGAAGATGGACAGATACAGTGGTACCTTCGTTTACGATCCTAATCTGTTCGCAGAGATGCGTTATACACCAAAAATTCAAAAACCAAAACAAATTTTTCCATAAGAAATAATGTAAGTTGAATTAATCCATTCCACACTCCCAAAAATATTAACTTAAAAGTACATTTTATACCGAATACCGCTCATTTTGGACTACAATGCAGTATGTATACCTTTAATGAGGACCCTTGTTGGCGTATGGAAGATGGTGAGGAGGAGGGGAGAAGGAGAAGTATTTGAAAGGAGAGTCCCCTTCCATTGTAACATCAGGCAGTGATGACTTTTCAGGGGTACACACTCTATGTTTTGCAGGCATACCACTAGGATCTGGTTGTCATTCACTGCTTGTTTGTCTCACTAAAAACCTGTCTATGGACACTTGTCTTTCCATATGTTTTAACACTTGTCTGTAGTGAGACATCACATTGACATTGAAAAGGTTAATGCAACAGCCTGTTACGCTTTATCTTGGTGACACTTTTCAGCAAAACTCTGGAGTTCTTCCCATACTGCACACATTTTCTAAATTAATGAGGAAGGGACATCAACAACCCGCATACTATTTGCATATTTACGAATGATCTCGTTTTTCCACTATCGTCATCCTCACAACTATTTTCTTAGGTTGAACTTTACCACTGACCTTCTTGGGACCCATAGCATGATATATAATAACTTTCATGTTCAGAAACCAAAAAGCACAAAAACAATGAAATTCTTTACAAAGAATTCATGCACGATCATCACTGGGTGGGTAGGCAGGATACACTGGTAAACAATCGCCCCACGCCCTAACACCACACCCTCGTTCGACCCAAACATGCATCAACAGACAGTCGTATTCGAAGAAAAACGTTGTACACCAATTCAAATTTTATGATGAATTTGATGTCGTATGCCAAAAAATCATAGTCTAGAGCACTCGTACACCAAGGTACCACTGTATACTGTATAAAAGAAAGTTAAATTATTGAACAGGTATTGATATATATATCCATTTTATATAAAAAAAAAACACTTAATAATTTGCATCATCCACCACTTCATTTAGTTCATTCATGGGTGATATTTATCTTCTTGTTAATCCTTCGGATGTATTCACTTACGTATAGTAGTGGACTTAGTAGAAGCAAAACAACACGTTAATTTAAATTAAGATTAGTAAAACCATGTGTTTTCAATAATAATAATTCATCCTTTCAGTTAATGGCTTTGGTGAAGGCACATGTGTAGTGATGGTGTTGTCATCTCACCACTACGGTGCCCTTAAAGGCAACTATGCACCTCAAGGTGAAGACAACTGCGTGGTGCACTCCCTACACTCTCCAACCTTCCCTAAGTTGCCGGTGTATCCACGGCTTCCTCAGCCTGCAACACTGGATTCTGTGCCAGCTGCAGGTTAGTAATAGCTTTTGCATTTTGCTTTAACCTCGAAAACAACAAATGGTTTTCATTTCTGAAAACGTGTACATACACACCTTGCAGTATAATATATATTATATTAATGCCTTGGCTTCAGCTGTGACAACTTAGTCTCAACAAATTGATTTGTAGTGCTTCTCTGGTAAAAGTACTTCTCTTTCTGGGGAAGTCCCTTATGCCTCCCTGAAGCTATGTTGTTGTGAGAGCTTCTTAATAATTAGCCATGTTAGTCATAGGCCTCCTGTTGGCCTGTTGAAGACAAGAGCCAGACCCTGGGCCTCTCAAAGCCCTGCAACATTTGTGCTCGTTAGGTCTCCATCTTATCAGAGCCTGCTCCAGGATAGTTGGCTTTGCATGCAGCAGCCACTTTCTAGGCTCAATTTTTCCCACTTTCCTGGTTTGTGGTATACTGCCTATTAGGACGCCCCAGAGTTGGCCACTATGGTGTTCAGGGATTCGGGTTGAAGGAGAGGGTGAATTCCACCTGGTCTAAGTTAGTTCCTCTTCATTCCCTGTGATGCACCCTGCATCTAGTCTTTCACCCCCTGGTTCAAGCTCTGCAGCAACTAAGGATTTCAGTGTCAGGTCTGGGTTTATCTGTGAAAGTAGCTTGGCCGACTCCAGGGTTGGCCCATCCACTTCAATTGCAGGGACAGTTGAACTATCCTTTCTCCCTGGGAAATTTGGAGCTTTCACCTTCACAACAGTTACCTAGCTGCGATCTTGCTCTGCTGGACAATGCCATATGTACCAGGCATTGGATGCAGAATCTAATTCTGCCTCGAGGTCATCATGGATGCCCCCCCCTTCCCTGGGGCTAGGGGAAAGCCTGAGTTCCCGGTACATGGGTGTCCTTCAAACATTCTTGGATTTTGGTTCCATTTGATGAGGGTATTTTCCTTAAAAGTGTAGGATTTCTCCTCTCCTTTTTATGAGCTTGACTACTTCCCCACCCCGATTCCCAGGTGTGTTTCTGTGTGTCATTTGGTTTCATGGAATCATCTTATTTCTGGAGGTTTTCCATCCTTTCTCCTTTTGTCTACATTAACATGTGCTGATATTTTTTAGTTTCTCAGGCAAGATCAGGACCTTGCTTCCCTAGAGTTCAGGCCAACTTCAGCATTTTGGCCTGAGTACGAGGTCCCTGATTTGTCCTGGCTTGCTGACAATCCCTTCATTTTCTTTTGGGGCTTGACAGGGCTTTTGGTGAACCCAGGCACTTAAGTGATGGGAAGTGAGTTCCATCTTTCAGATATTCTTATGCAGGGTTTCTTTTGGGCCACTTTAGAAGTGCTTGATTGTTTCAGTGCTCCCCCAAGGATGTGGGCAAATGGCAGGTCCATGTGCAGCTGCCTGTATTCACTGGAGCCCTTACCACTGAGAATCTCGGGCCTTGTACCCACCAGGTGGCCATATCAGCTTGCCCTTTCCTTCAGGAGGTGGTGATGGCTTTTTACTTTGCCCAGATTGTGCATTGGCAAGCCCTGCTGGCCCACACTTCTGATTTGGCTTGGTCTTTGACAATTTTGTCTGGCTCCCCTTTTCTGAGGAAACTGTTTCTACTGTTATTTCAGCTGATGCTGTTTTTGTTTTCTCAGGTGCTTTTGCAGAAGGGGGATTCTGGCTTCCCTGCTTAGAAGTGGTCTGGAAAGGTAAAACAAAATAATTGACTGTTGGTCAGGGTAGGCCTCTGGTGGAGTCATATTCCCAGGATCTTGTGCTAACTTCTGATTTTTTCCTTAGCTCAGCGTGCAATTGCACTTCATAGAAATGTGTCAGATTGTTGGTTTTCATGCTGGCCCTTTCTCAGTTCACCCCTTTGACAGGGTTATAGGGGGCATCTGACCCACTTTGCCAGTTCCTGCTTTCATGATACATAGACTTTCCAGGTTCTTTCTCGTGGTCTCCTGTTAGGGTCATTGGGTTTTGGGTCAAGTGTCCTTCCCTTTGTTCCACATTGTTGTGGTGAGGTGGATGGACTCGGGCGTGGTTGAGTTAACCTTCTTCTTTCAGTAGATGTTCCAGATGTTCCCGGTCCTCAAGCGAGACTCGGTGGACCTATGGTACAGTCTTAATCTCTTGGGTTTGAACAGCTTCATTCCCTGTCCAACTGTCTGCATGATCACATTCGCTCATGTTTGCTTGGTTTTACAGATGGATTCCTGGAAGGTGTTCCTGAACTTTTAGGAATCGTACTAGCACGTTTCTATTCATCCATGGTTTTGAGATTGATTAGGGTTTCTAGTGGGGTATCAGGCTTACTGCTTCAAGGTTCTGCATTTCGGCTTGAATTGGGCTCCCCAGATCTTTACCAGATTTGCGTGGTTAGTTGTGACTCGGCCACATCTTTTGGGAGTTTGGGCTAATCTGACCAATCTCTACAACTGTCTGGTTTGGGCTCTCAGTTGGCATGTGTGTCACCTAGCCAGGGATTTGGTTCTTTCCTAGCTTGCAAGAATCAGATTCCTGGTAAACTGGTGGAAACCCCAGTTGGTTCTGTCCCAGGTTCGGACCTTGTTGGGCTTCTTTTTAGGAATTTTAGTTAGCATCTCTTTCCCTGCCTTCTGCAGCTCTACTCTGCCTGCAGCAGCTTTGCTGTCTAGTGGTGGATCAGTTATGGGTGAGTTATCACTTAAGCATTTGTGTGCGACCTGAACTTTGTGTTCTGTTCTTTTGTCCCTGGTGGGTGTTTTCTTTGCCTGCAATTATGTCCTCCTTTTCTGGCAAAGAATGAGATTGTTAGCTTCTGGAGGGGTCTCTTGGTAATTGATGCTCGGTTTGACTGGTCGGGGGCACATCATTTGTTGTGTCCAATAGTGGCAGTTTGTTGCTACCTGCACGCCACTAGTTCTGCTTCAGTGGACATGTTCGTCGATTCAGTTTCCATAGTTCCCTATTCTAAGGCACATTTGTATCAGATTGTCCTGCTGTGTTTAAAGCTAGCCAGCCTGTGATCTACCCTCGGGTCCATGATGTACACATGTGCAGTCTGTGTCTGTGCAGTCTATTAAGTCTGCCTTTTTTCTATTCATAACAATTTCTTGGCCTGGATGCGTAACCATCAACACTTTTTCCTCTTATCATCCATGAATAAGAGTCTCCACTAAAAAAAAGGATACAATAATTAGTCCCAGATTCCATATTGCTCTTGAATTAAAACACCAAACAGAAGGAAGCATTGGCAGCTACCATATATACAAATCATCATTAGTTATGGACCCCCTGTATACACAAATTTTGTAGGTAGGCCTATAGCATTTATTTACCTCCACAGCATTTACTTTTTAGAATATTTATGGTTCAGTCAGGAGTTTGTATTTATTCACTGAATATAATTGATTACCTTGAATGAGACAAGAGGCTGACAAAATCGTAGCACATAGGTATTGTTTACATTACTATTGATTATTTTCTTTGCAGTTTTGACAGAGAGTTTGGTCAGCAGGAGACCCTGTGTAGTGTACCCAGTTTTCACCGAGACCTACTCTACTGGTGACTTGGATTTGGTGGTGGATGCTCTTCTCAAGGTGTTCCAGAGTTGTCCCTTTAAAAAATTCATGCCGTCTGCACTCGACCCCGGCAGACTTCACCGTTACAGAGATAGAAATCCCAGAAATGAAACTTTGGATAGGTACATGTAACACATATAACAAAGTTATTATTAAGCTTTGCAAGATAATTTCATATTTTACATTCAGTTTGTCTTGACCATGTGTGAAGAATAACTGGCAGCGTTGTTTGCGCTGTCAACTGTCTTTGGAACAGCTGCAGGTTAGGTAATTTAACCTCAATCAGTGGGTTATATATTGTAAGGTTTGGCTATACAGTAATTACAAGCCAGAGCTATTTTTGTTACCAATAATCTTTGTTTGCAGCACTAACGTTGTCCATATATTTGAATAAAAGATATTACAGTTAGAAGATAACTTTTTTTCACATACCTTTTCATTTTAAAGGGGGCATATGGGTCCCCCAAAAGTTGCGTGCCACCCCCCCTTCCCATGCCACCCCCTCTTCCTATGCCACCCCCCTCTTTCTATGCCAACCCCCCCCCCCTCCAAAATACAACCTGGGTAATAAGAGGAGAGGCATGCTACCTGGGTCCCAAAAGAAGAGGCATGCTACCTGGGTCCCAAAAGAAGAGGCATGCCACCTGGGTCCCAAAAGGAGAGGCATGCTTCCTGGGTCCCAAAAGGAGAGGCATGCTCCCTGGGTCCCAAAAAGAGAGGCATGCTACCTGGGTTCCAAAGGAGAGGCATGCCACCTGGGTCCCAAAAGAAGAGGCATGCTCCCTGGGTCCCAAAAGGAGAGGCATGCTCCCTGGGTCCCAAAAGAAGAGGCATGCTCCCTGGGTCCCAAAAGAAGAGGCATGCTCCCTGGGTCCCAAAAGAAGAGGCATGCTCCCTGGATCCCAAAAGGAGAGGCATGCTCCCTGGGTCCCAAAAGAAGAGGCATGCTACCTGGGTCCCAAAAGGAGAGGCATGCTCCCTGGGTCCCAAAAGAAGAGGCATGTTCCCTGGGAATAGAAGGAATAGCTCAACTGACAGCTGAAGCTTACAAGGTCTGCTTGAGGCACGTGCCTATGAGGAGGGGCAGAAAGAGGACCACTAGAAAGAGAACGCAGACGACTGTACAGAAGGAAAAAAATAACGGAAATGCTTCGGCAGACACAACTATCACAAGCAAGGAAAATAAGCCTAAGCAGGGAGATCGAAGAAATAGAACAAACGTTGAAGCGATCATATGAGTCTGAGGAAATGGAATTGGAACAGAAAGCTATACAAGAGATAAGGAAAAATCCTAAATATTTTTTCACATACGCAAAATCAAAATCCAAAACCTCGACCAGTATTGGACCGTTAATTACAAATGAAGGTACGTACACAGAGGACGACAAAGAGATTAGTGAAATTCTAAGAAGCCAGTATGAGGCTATGTTTAGCACACCAATAAACAACATGAAAGTTGATGACCCAGACAGCTTCTTTATGAATGACATTCAAGCTGCAGATAATATAACGGATATTACCACAAACTCGGAAGATTTTGAAAGAGAAATTGACAATATGCCTATGCACTCAGCTCCGGGGCCTGACTCATGGAATTCAATATTCATAAAGAAATGTAAAGTACCAGTAGCGAGAGCACTCAGCGTAATATGGAGAAAGAGCCTGGATACAGGGGAGATACCAGCAGCACTTAAATCTGCAGATATAGCTCCGTTGCACAAGGGGGGGAGTAAAGCCTTGGCAAAAAATTATAGGCCAGTTGCACTAACATCACACATAATAAAAGTGTTTGAAAGAGTGATTAGGAATCAAATTTCTAGTTTTATGGAAAACAATGAATTGCACAACCAGGACAACATGGATTTAGAGCGGGAAGATCCTGTCTGTCACAGTTACTCAACCACTATGACAAAATCACAGAAGCCCTAGAAGAAAAGCAAAATGCAGATGTTGTATACACAGACTTTGCAAAGGCGTTCGACAAATGTGACCATGGGGTGATAGCTCACAAAATGAGGTCAATGGGAATAACTGGAAAAGTAGGACGCTGGATACTCAATTTCCTGTCGAACAGAACACAAAGAGTAACAGTCAATCAGATAAAATCGAGTCCAAGCGATGTTAAAAGCTCTGTACCTCAAGGTACAGTCCTTGCACCGCTACTGTTCCTTATTCTCATATCTGATATAGACAAAAATACACGTCACAGCTTCGTGTCGTCCTTTGCAGATGACACAAAAATCAGCATGAAAATTACCTCTGCTGAAGACATTGAAAAACTACAAGCAGATGTCAACAAAGTTTTCGATTGGGCAGCAGAAAATAACATGATGTTTAACAGTGATAAATTTCAGGTACTCAGGTACGGCAAAAATGAGGATCTGAAACATAATACAGGGTACAAAACACAATCAAATCTTCCCATAGTAGAAAAACAGCATGTCAAGGATTTGGGAATAATGATGTCCGACGATCTAACGTTTAGGGAGCATAACCAAGCAAATATTGCGTCAGCCAGAAAAATGATCGGATGGATTACGAGAACTTTCAAATCCAGGGATCCCATCACAATGGTTGTACTCTTCAAGTCACTTGTGTTGTCCCGTCTCGAGTACTGCTCAGTACTCACTTCCCCCTTCAGAGCAGGAGAGATTGCTGAAATAGAGGGAATACAGAGAACATATACGGCACGCATAGACGAGATAAAGCACCTAAATTATTGGGATCGTCTCAAAGCTCTCCAAATGTACTCTCTAGAAAGGAGACGAGAGAGATACCAAATAATATACACATGGAAAATACTGGAGGGCCAGGTCCCAAATCTGCACAGTAAAATAACAACGTACTGGAGTGAACGATATGGAAGAAAATGCAAGATTGAACAGTGAAGAGCAGAGGTGCCATAGGCACAATCAGAGAACTGTATAAACATCAGAGGTCCGCGGTTGTTCAACGTCCTCCCAGCGACTATAAGAAATATTGCCGGAACAACCGTGGACATCTTCAAGAGAAAACTGGACTGTTTTCTAAGAGAAGTTCCGGACCAGCCGGGCTGTGGTGGGTATGTGGCCTGCGGGCCGCTCCAAGCAACAGCCTGGTGGACCAAGCTCTCACAAGTCGAGCCTGGCCTCGGGCCGGGCTTGGGGAGTAGAAGAACTCCCAGAACCCCATCAACCAGGTATCAACCAGGTATCAACCTGGGTCCCAAAAGAAGAGGCATGTTCCCTGGGTCCCAAAAGGAGAGGCATGTTCCCTGGGTCCCAAAAGAAGAGGCATGTTCCCTGGGTCCCAAAAGGAGAGGCATGCTACCTGGGTCCCAAAAGGAGAGGCATACTACCTGGGTCGCAAAAGAAGAGGCATGTTCCCTGGGTCCCAAAAGGAGAGGCATGCTACCTGGGTCCCAAAAGGAGAGGCATGTTCCCTGGGTCCCAAAAGAAGAGGCATGTTCCCTGGGTCCCAAAAGGAGAGGCATGCTACCTGGGTCCCAAAAGGAGAGGCATGCTACCTGGGTCCCAAAAGGAGAGGCATGCTACCTGGGTCCCAAAAGGAGAGGCATGCTACCTGGGTCCCAAAAGGAGAGGCATGCCCCCGGGTCCCAAAATGAGGCAACTATTTTTGTGCATACATACAATTACGTACAGTGGATAGTCACATTTACATTATATGGATGAAACTGATAAAGTTTTATACTGTATATGTTTAGGTGGCAGTCTTTCAGCCATTAATGCAAATGAAAAGCATTGGAAAGTTATATTCAAATTATATACAGTATATATATATATATATATATATATATATATATATATATATATATATATATATATATATATATATATATATATATATATATTAATTATAACCTCAACACATCAAGCAAATGTTAAATCCTGCGGTTGGTGATGCTGCACAAGATCTTCTTATGGAACTAACAAGGTTCGTCAACACATGCCTGGCTGGTGATATACCTGAGGTCATCAGGCCTCTCTTTTTCGGTGCCTCCCTCTGTGCTCTCAAAAAGAAGGACGAGGGAATCAGGCCAATCGCTGTTAGCAACACTCTCCGACGCCTGATTGCCAAGGCTGATACGAGGATTGTCAGCCAGCAAGTGACTGAATTGCTGAAACCAATCCAGCTTGGATTTGGAATCCCCCAAGGCTGTGAAGCGGCTGCCCATGCAGCACGAGCATACATCACCAACATTTCTGATAAAAAGGCCCTGATCAAACTGGACTTTAAGAATGCCTTCAGCATGGTCAGAAGAGATGCAGTACTTTGTGCCGTACATTGCCATTTCCGGCCCCTCTACCCGTTCATACTATCGTGCTACAGTGGTGAGTCCAAACTGCTCTTTGGTGAACATGAAATCAGATCATGTGAAGGTGTTCAGCAAGGTGATCCTCTTGCTCCCCTTCTTTTCTGCTTAGTCTTAAAAGAAATAACCGAAAGCTTGTCCAGAAAGTTCAACATGTGGTTTTTGGATGATGTCACTATAGCTGGCACCGTAGACCACCTCTTGGAAGATATCAGGAAAATAAGGGGGCAAGAAGTAAGCCTTGGTTTCTTCCTGAACCCTTCCAAGCGTGAAGTAGTCTCCTCCAACTCAGACATCGTAGCTAGAATAAGGTCTGCCTTGCCTGGAGCCTATGTCATTAGGGAGGTGAAGTCGTCAAGGGCCGTCAAGACCCTCCTTGAAGCCCCCCTTGGGTCTAACGTCATTGAGGAAATTGAAATTGAAATTGAAATAAGTTTATTGATGTAAAATAAACACAAAGGGATGAGGTAGCTCAAGCTATTCTCACCCCGTTCAGTACATATACACACATCACAAACCATAAACATATTGGCAAAAAACATATTGTTTGGCAAAAAATCCTCTACTCAAATAAATCTCAAGATAAACAATACCCAAATTTGTAACAAATTAGATGGGAAATTCCTTGGCGTTCTCATTGATCACAAGCTTAATTTCCAGGAACACATTCTAAATATATCAAAAAAAGGTTCAAAAACTGTTGGCATTCTTTCTAAGATCAGATATTATGTTCCCCGCCCTGCCCTGGTTACTCTCTATTACTCCCTCATCTATCCATACCTCAACTATGGTATTTGTGCTTGGGGTTCTACTACCCAAAATCATTTACGTCCTCTAATTACTCAACACAAAGCTGCTATTAGGACAATATCCAACTCTGGCCCCAGACATCACTCGGTACCCCTATTCAAATCTCTGAATATGCTTGATATTAAGTCACTGCACATTCTCTCATGTGTATTATACATATATAAAACGCTGAACTGTAATGCCAATCCTGACCTCAAAAGCTTCATTGAAAGTTGTAACAGAACCCATGAGCACCACACCAGAAATAAATACAGTTTTGATATTCCAAGAGTACGACTTAATCAAACTAGAAATGCTCTACAAATCAAGGGACCCAGAATGTGGAATGACCTTCCCAACCATGTTAAAGACTGTACCTCTCTCAACCAGTTTAAGATTAAAACTAAACACTACCTGATAAATTCCCTGTAACCTACCTTACCCCTCTATTGTCAACCCATGTCTGTTATTTTTGTATTCAACGCTGTTTGTCGACCTATTGTATTTGTGCTGCTTTTTCAGTCATGTTCCCCCCTTTTTTTTATCTTTATTTGTATCTGTTCTCAATACATTTTATTCTTTTTGCTCAATTAGTATTAAGTTTTAGATATTAATGTTTTTCTTGCCCGAAACGCATTGCGTAATAGTGGCTTTAGGCATTGTATGTACTAGCTCTATCTATAAATCGATCCACTTATGTAAAATCACTTTATGTATGTACCTTTCCTGAATAAACATATTTATTTATTTATTTATTTATTACCAAAGATTCTGAGAGATAACATATACATTTCCTCCTTCACAAGTAGTATGATATCAGACGTACACACAAATACTTTTATGACCTAGGTATACTGTATAGACAATTTGCAAGAGACATGCAGATAAGTCAACAAAATATTACAGTCTTGGTGCAAAATTCTTATATCTCTCAAGAATATCATCAACCTTTCCATTGTGACACATCCAGGCTATTTGTTCAGGAACAGTCCTTATCTCAGTGTTTCTATATACATTAATCAACGAACAATCAAGAACATAATGGGCAAGGGTGTGAGACCTTAACATACCACATAGTTTACACTTCGTGTCATTATCATGAACACCTATCCCATATTCCCAGTAATATTTTTACCCAAGCCTGAGCCGCATGTACACAGAGTCACTCCAAGCATTTCTCCTTTTACCATAAGTGAAATGGGTGTTTTGACTCACATACATGTCGTGTTGCATGGTTTGACTTCTCTCATACATTATATCTCTCCTCTCCACTCCTACCTGTGCCTGAATATTTCTGATTTTGCTTCTTATTTGTCTCATTGTGCATTCACATTCAATGTCAACTTGTGGTTTTGATGTGGCACGTTTGGCCAAGTCATCCGCCACCTCGTTGAGCACTATTCCAACATGAGATTGAATCCACATGAATTTCACACTATGTCCTTTCAGCTGTATCTCAGTTATTCTTCTCTTACAATCCTCAACTATGGAGAGGAAGACTGGGTTTCGACTGTTTAAGGACTCCAGTGCTCCTCGGCTATCAACAAATACAAAAACATTTTTCTCGTCATGACGTACTTCCTCCAAACACGCCAGATCGAGGAGATCCTTGACAAAAAAATCACAGACCTTAGGAGGATGGAAGACAGAACAGGTGACATCGATGCCCACGATGCTTTATATCTCCTCACCAAATGCCTATGCCTTCCGAGGCTAACCTACTTTCTGAGGTGCGCCCCATCTTACGACAACCGAAAGCTTGAAGAGTATATATGACCTCTTACTAAAGACCATGCTAGAAAAAGTTGTTAACCTTTCCTGTCAGGCTCGGCGGCTTGGGTGTCCGCACTGCCACCCAAATTGCTGCCCCAGTCTTCCTGTCTTCCTCCTCAGCATCAGATGACCTGGTTAAGGAAATTCTACCTGACACCCTCAGTGATGTAGCGGGGATACAGGACCCCCACTACACGGAATGGGACACGAAATAGGGTGCCATGGCAGACCCAGCACTCAGACCAGCCATGCCGAAAGCCAAGAAACAATCCAGTTGGGACAGCCCCATTGCAGACAAAGAAGCCACAGCTTTGCTGGAGGCAGCAACAACCCCCAGTGATCGTGCACGCCTCACAGCTGTGCAGGCTCCCTATGCAGCGGACTTCCTTTTGGCAGTCCCTATGTCTGCAACAGGCACACGTCTTGATCCGCAGGAGCTCCGTATTGCAGTCGCTCTCCGTCTTGCTGCCCCTATCCACACTGTTCATAGGTGTATTTGCGGCGAGGCAGATGCTGACGAATATGGATTGCATAGCCTGCACTGTGGAAAATCTGGTGGTTGGCACACTAGACACGATGAAGTCAATGACATCATTAAAAGAAGCCTTCCCTCTGCTCAGTGTCCAGCAGAGAGAGAGCCCCACTACCTACTGAACCGTGTCTCTGTTATCTTTGCCGGCCGACTAGACGGAATCACACTGCGTCCGTGGAAGGGTGGCAGACAGTTGGCATGGGACTATACTTGCGTATCCACCCTGGCAGCCACATACATCAACCTCTCTGCCGGCACAGCAGGAGCCGCGGCGACACACGGAGAAAGAGACAAGTCATCCAAGTACAGGCAATTAGATCATCGGTACAACTTCGTTCCAATAGGGTCTGAGACCCTAGGCCCATGGGGAGAGAGTGCAAGAAGGTTTCTTAAGGATCTTGGTTCCAAGCTCATTGACACTACAAGACACCCTAGAGCGGTCTGGTCCTGTGGGATCATGGTTGGTCCTGTGGGATCATGTCTGGTCCTGTAAGATCATGTCTGGTCCTGTGGGATCATGTCTGGACCTGTAAGATCATGTCTGGTCCTGTAAGATCACGTTTGGACCTGTAAGATCATGTCTGGACCTGTAAGATCATGTCTGGTCCTGTAAGATCATGTTTGGACCTGTAAGATCATGTCTGGTCCTGTAAGATCATGTCTGGTTCTGTAAGATCATGTCTGGTCCTCTGGGATCATGTCTGGTACTTTGGTCTACCAGTACCCAAGGCGAACCACGAGTGTTGCCTGGTAATGGTTGGTCGTGAAACGTGTGGAATCCACATGAGTTCCAAATCCAACTAATATTTACAGACAATTTTATTTATTTATTTGTTCATTTATATACAAGAAATTACGTTGGGGATTGGAAAATGTTCATTCATTGGGGTTCGGGTGTATCAAGTGGTCGCCAGTGGGATGATTCTTGGCCTCGCAGGTTCGAATCCCGGTAAGATCTTGTCAGGGGTTACATTCAGACCCCCCCAAGATGATTTTTGGCACTGCCCAACAGCTTACGACTAAATATTTTGGAATTGAAAACATTTAAAGAAAATATTATAGTAAAATACATCGTTATTCACTGATCACGGGAAAATTAACAGAGATTTGCTAATGTTCATAATTTGTCCGTACTTGCATAAAATAATCATGCTACAGCTTCAAAGGTTTTTGAAGTCATGCTTCTTATTTGAGTATTGATGCTGAGATATTGATGTGATCTTGATGCTGAGAGATGGATTTACCTGAATTTACCTGAGGGCCACTCTAGTGTACTCGACGAGGACAGGAAGCTGCCGGCTTGTCAAAGTTCCACCACCATTTGTCCCGATAATTTATTTCAAGCTGGATTTTAAAGTTCAGCAGAGTTTTGGCATTTACGGCTTTAGCGGGTAGGCGGTTCCATGGGTTTATTCTTCCGTGGGTGAAAAGTATCTTTTAAATGCAGATATGTTTGTTAAACATGAGCTTACAGGCGATGAGTCACAGTAACGTGGCTGAAATATGTTGACCAGACCACACACTAGAAGGTGAAGGGACGACGACGTTTCGGTCCGTCCTGGACCATTCTCAAGTCGATTGAGAAACGTCGTCATCCCTTCACCTTCTAGTGTGTGGTCTGGTCAACATGAGCTTACAGATGTGCGACGTGCAACTGATAGGACGATAGCTTTATGCCGAGCTCTTTCTGACTTTGTTAAGAATAGGTGTGACATTTTCATATTTCCATGGAGGGGGGAACTATCCCCTGCCGCAGAGATTTTCTGAAAAGGAATTTCAGTGGTTGGTATGTGATCTTGTTGAAGAGATATGGATGTGGTGTTGGTGATGAGAGCTGGATAAGGTGTTGGTGCTGACAGATAAATGTAGTGTTGATATTGAGAGTCGTGCGGGTATGGGGTGGAGTAGGGAGGGCACATCTTCACCAAGAAACGGTGCGGTGCGGATTCCCGCGCGGGTAGAAGCAGCGGCTGCGGGTACATATGCGCGGGTGTAGGGATGGTGGGCGTCAGGGAGGGGGTCCTGTAGGGGAGAGAGAGAGAGAGGGGGTGCGTGGAGAGCAGGAGAGGTGCAGTGAGCTGCTTCACAGGCAGTGTTGGGCCGACCACTCAGCCCCACACATACAGTGAGAGAGAGAGAGAGTGAGATTGAGAAAGACCGCCTCACTCAAACACACGCGCGAGCTTCTACTCCCGCCAAACACACATACACACGCACGCAAAAGCACACCAGTTATGCACTCGCGTGCAGTGACACCATCTACCCTCCCTCACTAAACGCAAATATTTAAATTCACAGAAAAATTCTAGTGCAATATTTTCCCATCTAAACTGTGGTATTGAAGTGAGAATTTTTTTGTGTAGAATACCATATATTTTCCAATATTCAGAAAATGGCTAAGAGGATAACTAACAGATATATAACCCAAAAGTTGTGAACTGAAAATGTTAAACTTGAAGTTAACGGCATTAGACTTTAATTAACCTGAAGTTATTACTGTTAAACATGAAATCAACACCATNTCATCAAAAGGATATCAACAGTAGCATATGTGAGACTGGTCAACATAAGAACTGCCTTTAGAAACTTGTGGAATGAATCATTGAAATCCTTATACCATTAATGTCAAACCAATCCTGGAGTATATAGCTATAGCCTGGAGTCCATACCTAGTTAAGCACAAGAAAAATTTAGAGAATATTTAGATGTATGCCACCAGACTGGTCCCAGAACTGAGAGGTATGAGTTACAAGGAAAGCCTACGGGAACTAAACCTTACGTCCCTGGAAGATAGATGTGTAAGGGGAGAAATGATCATCTCCTACAAACGTTTCAAAGGAATTGACAGGGTGGAAAAAGACAAACTATTTAGCATGGGTGGAACACGAACAAGCGATTACAGGTGGAAATTAGGTGCCCAAATTAGTCATTAGAAATAACATTTTCAGTGTCAGAGTAGATAACAAATGGAGTGCATTAGGCAGTGAAGTGGTGGCTGACTCCATACACAGTTTAAAAGGAAGATATGATAGAGTTCAATAGGCTTAGGAATCTGTACACAAGTTGAGAGGAGGGAGCAAAGAGCCGAGGCTTAACCCGCGGTAGCACAACTGTGGAAGAACAACTAGACGAGTACCTTATTGACAACCTCCCGAGTGTGTGGACACATCACTCACTCTCCTGACGTGTGTGGATACACCTCACACTCTCACCACCTGTGGTGACGCCCCCACAGAATCACCACCTGTGGTCTCACCAACAGTGTGGACACCCCACACACTCCTGTGTGGACAACTATACACTTAAACCAACTGTGTGCAATCCTCACACACGCTCACCCCTTATGTGGACACCCTTACAATAACACAAAGTGAAGTGTTGCCTCACAATAACACAAAGTGAAGTGTTGCCTCACAATAACACAGTGAGGTGTTACCTCACAATAGCACACAGTGAGGTGTTTCCTCATCTTAACACTGATGTGTTACCTCACAATAACACAGGGAAATGTTGCCTCACAATAACACACAGTGAGGTGTTACCTCACAATAACACAGTGAGGTTTTCTCTCACCGTAACACAGTGAGGTGTTGTCTCACACTAACACAGGGAGGTGTTGTCTCACAATAACACACAGTGAGGTGTTTCCTCACAATAACACAGTGAGGTGTTGTCTTACAATATCACAGTATGGTGTTGTCTTACAATATCACAGTATGGTGTTGTCTCACAATAGCACACGGTGATGCTTTGCCTCATAATAACTCACAGTAAGGTATTGCCTCAAAATAACTTACAGTGAGATGTTGCCTCACACCAAACCATTATGAAGTAATCCCGGTGCATTGTTTACATATTAATGTTTTATTCATGAATCACTCTAAAAATTGGTCGTACTGATTGCCAGAGTTTGTCAACAAATTAATTTGATTGTTTTCAATTTTGCTTGTTTATGTCTATGTTCGGATATGTTGGTGAATTATTTTATGAGGTGTATTTTGGCATTTGTAAGGGTGAATATGAATTTTCTGTTGACGTTATTAATTTATCAATGTGTGAATGTGGTTACAGGGACAAGCTCCAGTTCCTGGTCTCCGAAAGCAACAAATTACCGACGTATTTTGCTACTAGCCATATTTTAGTTATATTTTATTGATGTGAGAACTCGTGTGGGCTGTCTGATATTCTTGTTCACTTATTGTGTCTCTCTCATTCACTAAATGTCTCACTATCTCAGCCACTCATACTGTGTCTTCTGGCTACTAGATACAATATATATATATATATATATATATATATATATATATATATATATATATATATATATATATATATATATATATATATATATATATTTATATATCGTACCTAGTAGCCAGAACGCACTTGGGAGCCTACTATGCAAGGCCCAATTTGCCTAATAGGCCAAGTTTTCATGAATTAATTGTTTTTCGACTACCTAACCTACCTAACCTAACCTAACCTAACTTTTTCGGCTACCTAATCTAACCTAAGGTTAGGTTAGGTAGGGTTGGTTAGGTTCGGTCATATATCTACGTTAATTTTAACTCCAATGAAAAAAAATTGACCTCATACATAATGAAATGGGTAGCTTTATCATTTCATAGGAAAAAAAATAGAGAAAATATATTAATTCAGGAAAACTTGGCTTATTAGGCAAATCTGGCCTTGCATAGTAGGCCAAAAAGTGAGTTCTGGCTATTAGGTACGACATATATATATATATATATATATATATATATATATATATATATATATATATATATATATATATATATATATATATATATATATATATATACATATATATATATATATATATAAACATATATATATATATATATATATATATATATATATATATATATATATATATATATATGTCGTACCTAGTAGCCAGAACGCACTTCTCAGCGTACTATGCAAGGCCCAATTTGCCTAATAAGCCAAGTTTTCATGAACTAATTGTTTTTCGACTACCTAACCTACCTAACCTAACCTAACCTAACTTTTTCGGCTACCTAACCTAACCTAGCCTATAAAGATAGGTTAGGTTAGGTTAGGTAGGGTTGGTTAGGTTCGGTCATATATCTACGTTAATTTTAACTCCAATAAAAAAATATTGACCTCATACATAATGAAATGGGTAGCTTTATCATTTCATAAGAAAAAAATTAGAGAAAATATATTAATTCATGAAAACTTGGCTTATTAGGCAAATCGGGCCTTGCATAGTAGGCTGAGAAGTACGTTCTGGCTACTAGGTACGACATATATATATATATATATATATATATATATATATATATATATATATATATATATATATATATATATATATATTTATCTCCTGGGGGCCATCAAAGCATCCACCACCAGAACTCTTCCCCACATTCCTAAAGCTGCGCGCCCATTTGCAGCAGGGAAATATACAGACCTTCTAAGGAAAGTGAATGAACGGTCTGAAAATCTTAATGCTGCAGCCACCATCAAAGCATGGCATAATTTGCTCCTGTTTGGCAATATTTGCTTAGGCGTACCTGCAAGAGGAGGCAAGTCACTAGCCTCATCAGTCACTAGGGCAATAAATAATTTCCCCAGAGCTGACAACTTGATCCCCATCCCTCCTCAACGCAAAAACCGTCGTGGAAGACCCAAGAGTTCCAATGATAATTTTAAGCTTGGAACACAAGTGACCAAGAAAATTGAAGAGGGCAACACAGTAGGGGCAATTAGGTTACTTACCAGTGAAGAAACAATCGCCCCTAGAGATACAGCAACTGCCGACTCACTGAGAGAGAAGCACCCTCCCAGAGTACCATGGCAACCCACTGCTCGGGACACAAATGCCCCAGACATGGGACCTCTATTCCTCCAAGCATCAGAGATATACAAAGCCATCATGTCATTTCCACCAGGCTCAGCAGGGGGATACACTGGAGTAAGACCTCAGCACCTCAAGGAGATGACAAACCCAGTTCTCGGAGAAGTTGCCGAGACACTGCTGTCAGAGATCACGAAGTTTGTCAACGACTGTCTCTCCGGGTTGATCCCAGATACAATTAAACCGTTCTTCTTCGGAGCATCCCTTTGTGCCCTTAAGAAGAAGGATGGTGGAATCAGACCCATTGCCGTGGGCAACACACTTCGGCGCCTTGTTGCTAGGGCAGCTGTCAGAAAAATCAGCATAGACGCTGCAACGATGCTTCGACCCCATCATCTAGGTTTTGGTGTCCCCCATGGCTGTGAAGCAGCAGCTCATGCAGCACGAGCCTATATCAAGGACCTCCCAGAAAATAAGGCATTAATTAAATTAGACTTTAAAAATGCCTTCAACCAGGTAAAAAGGGATGTGGTACTGGAAGCAGTTCGAACCAGCTTTCCTTGTCTACTTCCTTTCGTTTCAGCAGGGTACAGTAGGGAATCGACACTGTTGTTTGGGGAACATGAAGTTGTTTCCGCAGAAGGTGTCCAGCAGGGAGACCCACTTGCCCCTTTCTTTTCTGCATGGCAGCTAAGGAGGTCACAAGTAGGTTGTCCAGCGAATTCAACATCTGGTTCCTGGACGATGGCACCCTGGCAGGGACACAGGAATCCCTGCTAGGAGATCTTCAGCTAGTGAAATCTAGGGGAGAGGAGTTAGGCCTTACACTAAATCCATCAAAGTGTGAAATCATCTCGTCCAACCAACAATCATAAATGCAGTACAATCTTATTGCCAGGAGCCCAAGTGATCGCTCCCACCGACAGTGTGCTGCTAGGGGCACCTCTGGGCTCGAACGCCATTGAGGTAGTCCTCGAAGAAAAGCTTAAAGACCTGAGGAGGATGGAGGCGCGAATAGGGGCTTTGGATGCTCATGATGCGTTGTACCTTCTTACAAGGTGCCTGGCCTTGCCCAGACTTACCTATTTCCTCAGGTGTGCCCTTCTTTTGACAGCCCAAAATTAACGGAATACGATTCACTCCTAAAGACAATAACTATGAAAGTGTTAAACCTCTCCCTGCAAGATGACCAGTGGGACCAAGCAACGCTCCCAGTTAGACTCGGGGGTATAGGTATTCGCAAGGCGACACAGTTAGCATTGCCGGCATTCTTATCCTCGACCAGTGCTACAAGTGAATTAGTGAAGGAAATACTACCAGAATACCTAAGGAACTCCATTGGGATTCGTGATCCCAAATTTGTGGAAGGAGCTGGTCGGTGGGACACACTCGCCAATTCACACACCGACCAACTTGTCCAAACGACGGTAAACAGGCCAAATGGGATAGCCCCATAGTGGAGAACATCGCCAAAGCATTGCTGGACGTAGCTTCTCAGAAGGACAGAGCGCGTCTCCTAGCTGTGCAAGCCCCCCATGCTGGGACTTCCTGTTGGCAGTCCCTAATTCCGCCTTGGGCACCCGCCTGGATCATCGGGCCCTAAGTATTGGTGTTGCTCTGCGCCTTGCCGCCCCTATCTCCACCGAGCACCGGTGTATTTGCGGCCAGGCACGGGCAGACCAATACGGCAGCCATGGTCTCATCTGTCGTAAGACACAGGGAAAGATTGCCAGACACGAGGCAGTCAATGACATCATCAAGAGAAGTTTGGCTACAGCTGGGTGTCCAGCACAAAGGGAACCCCAGTTGTGCAGACCTGACAACAGCCAAAAACGCCCAGATGGAGTCACCCTGCAGCCATGGAGGGAAGGTAAACAGGTCGTATGGGATTACACCTGTGCATCTACATTGGCTGATACCTATTTACGTTACAGCTCAGCGGAGGGAGGTGGGGCAGCCACCCAGGGAGGAGACCCAGAAATCCACAAGTACAGAGACCTAGAACGTTGTTACAGGTTCGTGCCGATAGGCTCAGAGACTCTGGGCGCCTGGGGTAAATGTGCACTCAAGTTTTTAAAGGAGGTTGGTGAGGAACTCATTGGGAAAATAGAGACCCACGAGCAGCCAGTTTCCTGTTCCAGCGCCTCAGTGTCGCAGTGCAGAGGGGAAATGCGTGCTGTATCCTGGGTACGCACCCAACCTCCGAGGAGCTGGACGAGGTCTTCGAACGCTGATTGTTTAATTGTTATAATTTGTGTGTGTGTGTGTGTGTTCTCTGTAAACTGTAGCATTGCAATAAAATAAAACAAAACATACAAAAAAAATAATAGGGGTGGTAGGAGAAGAAAAGAATTAAGTATTCGGTGAGAATCCACAAGATCTCTCTGAATGCTCTTGTTTTCTTCTTCGAGGATGTGGGTCCCTGCAATTGCACCAGAGGTGGTACCCCATAATATATATAGATATTATATAGATATATTGATATATATTATATTATATATATATATAA
>WNGS01165523.1:1489704-1503569 GCA_020271785.1 Procambarus virginalis
TCGTACCTAGTAGCCAGAACGCACTTCTCAGCCTACTATGCAAGACCCGATTTGCCTAATAAGCCAGTTTTCATGAATTAATTGTTTTTTCGACTACCTAACCTACCTAACCTACCTAACCTACCTTTTTCGGCTACCTAACCTAACCTATAAAGATAGTTAGGTTAGGTTAGGTAGGGTTGGTTAGGTTCGGTCATATAACTACGTTAATTTAACTCCAATAACAAAAAATTGACCTCATACATAATGAAATGAGTAGCTTTATCATTTCATAAGAAAAAAATTAGAGAAAATATATTAATTAATGAAAACTTGGCTTATTAGGCAAATCGGGCCTTGCATAGTAGGCTGAGAAGTGCGTTCTGGCTACTAGGTACGACATAATATATATATATATTATATATATATATATATATATATATATATATATATATATATATATATATATATATATATATTATATATTTATTTTGGTAGCAGTCTTTCTTGTAAACATATGTTATTAAATATGACCGAAAAAGTAAGATTAATAATTCTAACACGAATTTTCTCAATATTTCTTATGTTTCTTTTCACTGTTGATGGTAATTGAAAAATCAATTCTCCAAAATTCATTTTTATTTCTAGTCTGACGCGACACTTGAACGCGTTTCGTAATAACTTATTACATTTTCAAAGACTTTAGTTTACACACACATAACTATAACCTGCAAACACTAAACAGAGTTTTACTATCTGTCATTTAAACAGCTTTCGTCTTATATACTCACATTTGGGTGAGGTGATATCCAAAACATCACCTCATCCAAAAGAACAGTTTTGGATGAGGTGAACAAAACTTTCAACACAAGACAGAGCAAACTTTCAACACAAGACAGAACACAGTGCAATGGGTATAGAATGGGTATAGAAACTGTGAACGCCAAGAAATCCGGACTCCACCTGCCAAAGATTATTGGGGAATATAAACCTGGATACGCGTATGGAAATGTCAAGACACATAAGCCTGGAAACCCACTTCGGCCAATCATCAGCCAGATACCCACACCCACGTACAGACTGGCGAAACGACTCAACGGCTTGCTGACTCCTTATATCCCTTGCGCCTTCAGCCTGAAGTCTCCAAAGGAATTTGTTGACTTACTGCGGGGAACACGGGCCACAGGGATGAGAGCCTCATTGGACGTAGAATCACTGTTTACCAACGTACCTGTGGATGAAACAATCGGGATGATAGCGGACAGAGTGTATCGTGATCCGGCCTGTACTCCTCTTGACATACCAGAAAACATTCTAAGGAAACTACTCCAAGCTTGTACTAAAGAGGCACCCTTCTTGAGCCCGGATGGGCACATGTATAAGCAAATAGATGGGGTCGCAATGGGTTCTCCCCTAGGTGTCCTGTTTGCGAACTTCTACATGGGTACCATCGAACAAAAAGTCTTAGTCGACATGAACTTGAAACCGGCCATATACTGCAGGTATGTTGACGACATTTTTACACAGGTACCTGATGTCAGACATCTGCAGGAGCTGAAGGAGGCATTTGAGCAGAATTCTGTGTTGCGTTTCACTTACGAGATAGAGAAGGATGGGAAGCTGCCCTTTCTAAATGTAACAGTCATGGAAAGGAGCGGAGGTTTCCACACTGCAGTCTACACTAAGGAAACAAACATGGGAATGTGCCTAAATGACAACAGTGACTGCCCAGACAAGTACAAGAGGAGTGTTGTTAACGCTTATGTCGACCGTGCTCTCAGCCACAGCTCAGAATGGAAGCAAGTCGACGAAGAACTCTGTAGGGTAAGGCAGGTCCTAGTCAACAACGGCTTCTCCAATGGTTTTGTTGAAGACATCATAAGAAGGAAAGTGAAACGCCATGCAACCTCTGAAGAGACAACTAACACAACACCTATACCCCCTATTAGACTATTTTACAGGAACTTCTTTTCCACAGCTCATAAAACGGAGGAAAGGGTCCTGAAAGATATTGTTAATAGAAACGTTATCCCTACAGACAAAAATCAGAAGATACAACTGACGATTTACTATAAAACCAAGAAAACGGCCAGCCTACTCATGAGAAACTCTCCAGACACAAAGGAGAATGCTTTAAAAGAGACCAACGTCGTCTATGCCTTCAAATGCCCTCTTGGGGACTGTAAGCCTCAAAAAACTCAGTTTATAGGCAATTCCCACAACCAAACCATCACCAGAGAAATCTTAGCAAACAACACAGAAATCATTGATAGATACAGCGATAGCAGGCGGCTTGACATCTGCGAGGCACTACACATCAAGAAGTCAACACCAGCAATCAACAGCCAATTAATGCACAACTATATTCTACCCACTTCAAGACTCCACTCCAATATAGAAGCATCAAGAAATATGGGCCAATAGGCCCTCTGCAATTACTTCCATTCTTACCTTCAATACCCATTGTTTCGTGTTCTGGCTTGTGTTGAAAGTTTGTTTTCACCTCATCCAAAACTGTTGTAACATATCACCTCACCCAAATGCAGGTATAAAAAATCAAAGATGTTTAAGCTCTATTCAGTTATAGTTGTATGTGTGTGTAAACTAAAGTCTTTGAAAATGTAATAAGTTTTACGAAACGCGCTCAAGTGTCGCGTCAGACTAGAAATAAAAATGAATTTTGGAGAATTGATTTTTCATTTACTATCAACATAAGAAAGATCGAGAAAATTCGTGTTAGAATTATTAATCTTACTTTTTCAGTCATATTTAATAATATATGTCTACAGGAAAGACTGCTACCAAAATATACTAATATATATATATATATATATATATATATATATATATATATATATATGTCGTACTAGTAGCCAGAACGCACTTGTCAGCCTACTATGCAAGGCCCGATTTGCCTAATAGGCCAAGTTTCATGATTAATTGTTTTTCGACTACCTAACCTACCTAACCTAACATAACCTAACTTTTTCGGCTACCTAACCTAACCTAATCTATAAAGATAGGTTAGGTTAGGTTAGGTAGGGTTGGTTAGGGTTCGGTCATATATCTACGTAATTTAACTCCAATAACAAAAAATTGACCTCATACATAATGAAATGGGTAGCTTTATCATTTCATAAGAAAAAAATAGAGAAAATATATTAATTCAGGAAAACTTGCCTTATTAGGCAAATCGGGCCTTGCATAGTAGGCCAAAAAGTGAGTTCTGGCTACTAGGTACGACATATATATATATATATATATATATATATATATATATATATATATATATATATATATATATATTATATATATATATATATATATATATATATATATATATAATTTTATTTTTTTTTTTTTGAATATACAGATACAGTATAAGAAAATTGTTTACAAGCAGTGAAAGGCTAAATTCTATATACATATGTTGAGGAAAGATAGATTGTTCTGTTATAAAGTTATTATCATTACCAAGTACAGAGTAAGCTAGAATCTTCGTGTGATTTAAGTACTAGACCTTTATTCTCACTTCCCAATGTAAGGTTTCTTGTGTAGCAAGTGTGCTACCAAACATTTGTACGCTTACCAAATATGTGTTGTGATTTTATTCTTCAGTAAAGCCCTGAGTAAGTTACTGGACTCTTAGCATGTATGTTGATGTGCATCCCATACCCATCACTTGATGTCTTTGTTTCCCCACCACATTATTGAAATAGACCAAGGAATTTGTATATTTTAAAGCATTTTATTTTTTTTTTAATTATAAATATTATTATTAAAAGATGTTTATAGAAGAATTCCTAATAGGGGTAAAGTGGCGGGTGTCCGGACAACTATTGGCTTCTGTATGATTGGTGATCTTGGCACATAGAGCCTAAATAAACTGAAAAATGCCAGGAACTCGTTAAACATAGTCCAGTGAAATATTGAAAAATGAAAGGAATTTATTCTACCAGTTTTCTCGTAGAAAACTGGTTGAATAAACATTATAATATTAACTTTTACATGATTCAGTGCCTGGTTCTTACAAAACTCATCAGATTTTTTTTTTTGTGGATCTTCAAATTTAAGAGGGTTACATTTTATTTAATTTTAAATTTGTCATTTTCAGGCAAATGTATTGTCCTTAAACTGTAGGAATCCACTGGGTTAAACACACAGTGAGGTTCATTATGGGTAATAAATGCTGTCCGAATGCCAGTCTCATTACATTTTATATATATATATATATATATATATATATATATATATATATATATATATATATATATATATATATATATATATATATATATATATATATATATATAACTGAAAACTCAACTAGTCCTGGGGACCATTCAGGCTTGTTTGCATATATATATATATATATATATATATATATATATATATATTATATATATATATATATATATATATATATATATATATATATACATACATACATACAAGAGTTGTTACATTCTTGTACAGCCACTAGTACGCGTAGCGTTTCGGGCAGGTCCCTGGAATACGATCCCCGCCGCGAAGAATCGTTTTTACCACCAAGTACACATTTTACTGTTGAGTTAAACAGAGGCTACAGTTAAGGATTTGCGCCCGGTAAATCCTCCCCGGCCAGGATACGAACCCATGACAAAGCGCTCGCGGAACGCCAGGCGAGTGTCTTACCACTGCACCACGGAGACTGGTTATATATATATACTGTGTATAATATATATATGAATAGATATATATATTATATATATTCATTACTCGTCTGTGGACACTAAGACCAAGTGCAGTAACTTTGAATTAATTGAAAATGACATCAACACATACCAAACACAGTGTGTTGTCCTGCATATTAATACTGAACCTTAACAGTCGGTAATTGCAAAAAAACGATTCTCTGAACGTTGACATTGTTGAAAATGAGATACTGAACGTTTGTGAGCCTCTGGACACACCCGGCTGCCATTTCCCATAATATCAAATTCTAACACTTAGCACTTCTTGAGAAACAAACCTTCAAACATTGGGATACCTGGCACCCGACACTCCATATACTAATCTTTGGACAATAATGGCAAAGATCCTGGAATCAGATCTGTTTTTCTAGAAGTGTAACTTAATAGTATAGAAACAAAGGCAGTTATAATATAGTCAATAATACTGTATCTTCTCCTCTTCTTGAGATAATTTCGGGGTTTTTAGTGTCCCCGCGGCCCGGTCCTCGACCAGGCCTCCACCCCCAGGAAGCAGCCTGTGACAGCTGACTAACACCCAGGTACCTATTTTATTGCTAGGTAACAGGGGCATAGGGTGAAAGAAACTCTGCCCATTGTTTCTCGCCGGCGCCTGGGGTCGAATCCAGGACCACAGGATCACAAGTCCAGCGTGCTGTCCGCTCGGCTGACCGGCTCTGTATACATGGTTATAGATGCAAAATTCCCTTGCAAAATTAATAATAATAATTCATTGTGTAGAGGGACAGGCAGCCAGAGTGTATCATACACGTTAAGCTTATATTGAGGCCCCTTCGATATAAGCCCCCCTCCCCCTAAGGTCGAATTACTGACTCCTTCATCCTCTCAACAAGCTGACTAACTCCTGGGGGCCTACTCATTACTAGGTGAACAGGACATTAGGTGATAGGAAATGCACCCAACCATTTCTGTCTTGCCTGGGATTTGAACCTGGAATTTTCGATTGTGAGTTGAGAACAAACCGGACTGTACTGCCGGGACCCCTGGTAGTACAGATGGTTGATATTGTCTTGCTTTCTGGGACCATTACTAAAGTGTCCAAGGACTTGGCCTTGTTACAAATCACTGGATGCTACTGTTTTGTTTTATTATCCCCCGTGGATGTTGTATGTACTGGGTCCATTCTAATGTCACTTTATGGAACGACGTCTTCTTTCAGTTCATAAGAAAAAAATGCAATGAAGTGAATGTGACTATTTTATAATCCTATTAGAATGTTAGCCTTTAAATACAGTCATTGTCATTTGTTGCTATCCTAGGTTACTGCGGTCATTGCCATTTGTTGCTATCCTAGGTTACTGCGGTCATTGCCATTTGTTCCTATCCTAGGTTACTGCGGTCATTGCCATTTGTTGCTATCCTAGGTTACTGCGGTCATTGCCATTTGTTGCTATCCTAGCTTACTGCGGTCATTGTCATTTGTTGCTATCCTAGCTTACTGCGGTCATTGTCATTTGTTGCTATCCTAGCTTACTGCGGTCATTGTCATTTGTTGCTATCCTAGGTTACTGCGGCCATTGCCATTTGTTGCTATCCTAGGTTACTGCGGTCATTGCCATTTGTTGCTATCCTAGGTTACTGCGGTCATTGTCATTTGTTGCTATCCTAGGTTACTGCGGTCATTGCCATTTGTTGCTATCCTAGGTTACTGCGGTCATTCTCATTTGTTGCTATCCTAGCTTACTGCGGTCATTGTCATTTGTTGCTATCCTAGGTTACTGCGGTCATTGTCATTTGTTGCTATCCTAGCTTACTGCGGTCATTGTCATTTGTTGCTATCCTAGCTTACTGCGGTCATTGTCATTTGCTGATATCCTGGGTTACTGTAGTCATTGTCATTTTCTGAGTTTCACTATTATTGCATGGTTTTTATACCAGTGGTGTCAATATGGTTATAATGCATCTGTATATATATACAGTATATGCAATGCAGTTAACCCAAACTCACGAACAAATTATTTCATTTTGTAATTGTTTTTGTGCTGTGGTTATTAGCAAATTACGAATTGATGCAGACGATGAGTCACAATAACATGGTGGAAGATATGATACCAGACCACACATGAGAAATTGAAGAAACGACAGAGTTTTGGTCCGTCCAGGACCATTATCAAGTTGTGTAGTATAACATAACTTGATAATGGTCCAAGATGGAGCAAAACATCATTGTTTCTCTATTTTCTGATGTGGTTTGGTCACCATGTGACTTGAACTTTCCCACTAATGTTTAACTCCTTGCCTGGGTAAACATTGCAGCAGAGGAGTGCATTGCAAGACACTTCTTCGAGCTGTGCAATATAGGTGTACACGTTATATGGTAGGCCTTTAGTACATTGCTCAGTCACTGTTTGTAACAATATTGTACAAAATTGAAGTATTCAAAACAAACATTATAGTGTAAACTAATACGTGAAGCCACGAACATAAATATGAGCTAAACTGAACATTTGATTGCTCTTCTCATGCATGAATATGTCGGCACTCACCTGTGGTGTCAGTTGACACCATAACCCTGCCACCTGGCTTCCTCCAACAGCTCATGAAAGCATAATACACAGATTTATTTTTGTTCTTTTTTTTTGTACTTTTTGCCTGTAAATGTATCATTCTGTGAGAACCAATTTAGTTTTTATTTTATTTTTCACAGACAGGCGAGGTGACAGTTGTTGTTATTATACAGGTACACTGTAGTTGCATTGTATGGGTTAATAGCTTTTATAAGTGTTCGGAGACAGGTGACTTTACCCTAATGATTTTGTGTTTGATATAGAAGAAATTTATTCTCGAGTTCTAGCTTATCTCTGAATACAGTATGATTAATAAAGTGTAGTCTTCAATAAAAATGAAAGCTGTATTATTAAGCAGATTGGTACTGTATATATGTCTTAGTATTGATGATTGTTTATGCCTACTAAGGCGGCCTTAAATATTGAGCACATTGTTAGAAACACTGATGTTTTAATCTTACATCTAACAGTGTTTAAGTTATGTTATACTATATACAGTACAGTATTTGAATTTTTCTAGTTTTTAATATGGTAATGAGTTATATATAAATTTCTCGTTAAATGTTTTATTGCTTATATTTCTATAATTTAGACACTTGTTTGTTTCTCCATTTTTTGCTTTCTCATTGTTGCTGCTAATTTTGTTATTTAGTTTGCTTACTGACAATTTGTTTCCCCGCACTGGTCTGCATGGCTTGTCCTGCGCCCGCCCTTCACCGTTGTCTGCTCCTCAATTCGTAGACATCCTACACCCGATGGACCACTCTTTACCTTCTCCTGGCTTTGTTGTAGCTATGGGGTCAGTAAATAAGGGATTCAAATAAATAAGCCAGAATCTAAGACTGGAAACTTGGAAAATAACCTAGCACCCTCCATTAGATCCCAGCCAGGCAGAGGAGAGGCTAAAATACTTGGAGCTTGCTCTAGGGTAACAGGCCACATTAAGCCTATGGCAAGTTATACCGTAACTGGTCCAGGGAGTGCACGTTCCACTACCCCACACAGCCTAGGGATTACTTTTCCTACACCACCTGGCAGAGGTGGTGCAAGCAACCGAGGGAATCTAGGCTCAAAAGTATTGCAAAGCAGGCCAGTAGTGCGGCCAGGGCTCAGAATGAGGGGAGGTTTAGACGCCCGTCAGATGGATCGGCCAATCCAGCATCACACCTTCCTGGCAGATGTGGCAGATGTGCGGCAGATTGAACAAGGGCTCCTGCAGCTGATGGAAGACTTCCAGACAGGAAATCTACGAGCTTTTGGTGAGAATTTTAGCATTGGTTGTTCACTATAGTTTAAATTGAATGCCATTATTTGTACAATGTATTACAGTAGTTTATATGAAATGTTATAGAGGCATGTATAATGTATGACACATGATATATAGTGATGACTTGTAAAGGTAAAGTGGAATCTACAAGACAGATAACCTACCCCATAGATGGTTGAGTCAGTAACATGGGAGGAATAATTACATTGAGCATTTGAATGATAGTGAGGATTTCAGTCTCTCTGGAAGCAGTCCTTCACTTTGTGACAATGAACACCAGTTTCTTTTTCTACTTTGTTTTAAATCTTATTGAAACTTAAAAGTGGGTGATAGCTAAACTGACAGTGTTTGGTGACATTTCCANTGTTTCATTACATTCAACGCTGGTTTGTTAAAGTTAATATTTTTGGGGGGGTGGAACGGATTAATTCAATTTACATTATTTCCTATAGGAAAATTTGTTTCGACTTACGAATTTTGAGTTACACCCGTCTCTGGGAACGAATTAAATTTGTAAGTGGAGGTACCACTGTATATGTGGTGCTCTTTCCAGACTGCAAAGCCGTCGCCCGTCAACGCTTTTCGGCAGGACTGGTCATGGTGGGGGTACCTGCACCTCTTGCCTCGGTACAGCTGTTGCTTCAGGTTCTGGCTCGCTGGAGTCCTATCAGGGGAAGGGTTCTCCTTCTGGCCCCATGGTGGCCAGCCCAGCCTTGGTTTCAGTCACTGCTTGCTTGGTGTCTGAACCCGGGGCATTTTCCCGCAGGCTCCGCCTCTTTCAGTGGATTGGTTGGGTTCGTACCCTGTTGTTCGACTACTCTTCTTCCACTCTTCGCATCTGGTATTTTGACGCGTTTGGATCACCACCTGTATGGTGGTCAGGTGGCTTCTCTCTCTTGGTGGGGTGGGGGGGGGGCTCCATGTGTTGTCTTCGGTTGCAGCTCTCTCCTGTTCTTTGTGCGCGTTTTGGCCTCTGTGGCCATGGGGGCGCCTTGAGTTACCCGGTTCCCTTCCTTCCTTCCTGTTCCGGGTTCAGGTCTCCCAGCTCGTCTGTAGGGTCCTTTGTGGAGGTGGGGTCCCTCGATTGTTTCAAGCATGGGTTGGACATGTATATGATGGTGGGATTGGGTGGTTATAAATAGGAGCTGCCTCGTATGGGCCAATAGGCCTTCTGCAGTTGCCTTTGTTCTTATGTTCTTTTGTAAGTAACAAGACACCTGGTGTGGTTCTCAAGCTATATCTTGCTCTTGTTAGGCCCCATTTAGACTATGTAGTTCAGTTTTGGTCGCCATATTTTAGAATGGATATAAATTCACTTGAACGTGTCCATCGTAGAATGACTAAGTTAATTCCCCCAAATTAGAAATCTTTCATATGAAGAAAGATTAAGAAAGCTTAAGTTACATTCACTGGAAAGGCGAAGAGTTAGGGGTGACATGATAGAGGTTTACAAGTGGATGAATGGACATAACAAGGGGATATTAATAGGTATTAAAAGTATCAACACAGACAGAACGCGAAACAATGGGTATAAAATTGGATAAGTTTAGATTTAGGAAAGACTTTGGTAAATACTGGTTCAGTACAGGGTTGTTGATTTGTGGAAACAATTGCCGCATAACATTGTGGAGGGGGGTCCCTCGATTGTTTCAAGCATGGGTTGGACATGTATATGAGTGGGATTGGGTGTTATAAATAGGAGCTGCCTCGTATGGGCCAATAGGCCTTCTGCAGTTGCCTTTGTTTTATGTTCTTATGTTCTTATCATGTCCCACCTGCAGTCGTCTTCTTGGTAACAGTATGAAGTCTCTTGGCGTTCCATTCGCGCACTCTCCTTCTCTTCATAGGTTGCATTCTCTTTCTGTTCATATTGTTTTGTCTTTCTTTTCTTGGCTGTTTCAGGACCAACATCTTATGCAGAATACTGTCGCCTCTTACTGTGCGGCGCTGGCGGAGCCGATCCAGCTTGTGGTTCAAGGTTGATGTTATTTCAGCTCCATTTTGTAGCTTTCTCGTGCGTTTGTCCACCTCCAGCCAGTTCATGAGCCGCCTGAGCTGTCCTGGTCTTTGGATTAAGTGTGCTCTCTCTTTCTCTTCTCCTCAGTTTGTTGTGGCCCCTTCGGTCCAAGATTGTTTCAGAAGGCTTTGTTTTTGTTGGCTTTGGCTTCTGGGAGTCAGGCTGGGGAGCTTCATACTCTCCTCCAACACAGGGGTTTCTGCCCTTTCGGTCCTGGTGAACGTTTTGTTCGTTCAGCAGCCATCTCCTTCTTTTCTGGCGAAGAATGAGATGGCTGGCTTCCAGAGGGGTTCATGGGTTCATAGATCGCAGTCTGGGGTCTACCACGTGCCCACGATGTTTTTAAGTTTGCAGCTCTTGCTGCTGTTTTTGAGAACATATCTTAGGCTGACATTCGGACACAGGGGTTTTGGAGGTCGAACAGAGTCCAAGCTGCCGCCCGTTATCTAGTGAACTTTTCGGGCCCTCAGCGGTCTTGTGTGGCCTTGGGCCGTCGATTGCAGCCAGTTGTCCCGTCTGTGTCATGAGGCACACGGTGCCACCCCCAGGTAAGTCACTCTTTTACTTATCTTTGGGTATCAAGCTCTAGGGAACCAATGGGGCTCCCCCCACAGAAAACCAGCATTGAATGTAATGAAATGACATTTTCTGGGTGAGCCCTGGAGGCTTCCTGGCACCCTCCCTCCCTCAGGTCAGCTGTTTTATTCTGTTTGTTCAGTCTCTGAACTGATAAGCGCTCAACCAGCTCGGATAGGCAGGGCCCTCCCCTCCCCCTACCATGGGAAGGGGAGGGGAGTTCCCCCCTTGTTTTTCAAAAATTCAAAACAAAAACTCCCCTTGTTTTACTTCGAGGGAGCTCTTGGGCTCTGTTTGATCTTGGGTTGCAATTTTCTACCAGTTGGGGCCTGTTTTGGGACACCTACCTTTCTGGGTGCCTAACCCCGGTCGATGGCCGACATGAATATACTCTCAAAGAGTAGAGTTTTCATAGGCCATTGCTCCCTGTGCCTCTCTGAGGGACCCAGGTTTTGTCTCGTGATTCCCGGTAGGCAGAACTCCATGTGACTGAAGCCCCAGACCAGTGTAGCTAATATCAGTCCGATAGCTCCATGGAGCCTCCAGGGCTCACCCACAAAATGACATTCATTACATTCAACACTGTTTTTTTTTTTTTATGAAATCCAAATTTATGGGGATATGGTCTCTTGTGTAGAAGGATCCATAATAGGCGGTCCAAATTTGGGAAGATGCACTGTATACAAGTAGAACACTGGTGGATCAAGCATTAGGAGCAAAGATGATTAACTTGTTAAAGTATGAGCAACCAAAATATTTCCACCCCTAAATATTTCCCCTTTTGTCTGCCAAAATCCCTTACGTCGGTACCCAAAATCTTTGAGATTTACAAATTTTGTGACAGATCTGTCACAAAACATAAAACTGAAAATGGTAGAAAATATTGCTTGAAAATTGAAGACCTCCTTGTTTTGAGCATGCCCAAGACCAGGCATAACAGTATGAAATGCGAATATCTCCCGTTTTGGCATTATTGTACATTGCCGGAAATATTGGATACAAAAGTTGTTGCATTATGACGCATGTAGCACATGTTATTAGCTTAGCATTGGAACACTATATATATACAGTATGTGATCCAGTTGAGGTTGCTCAGGTAACATCAGGGGGGAAATTGGAAGTCAAACTGTACAGAGTGGAGGAGAAAACAGAAAATATATAGCAGTAGAGATGTGAATTATCATCAGTTTCGAGGGAGAGTATAGGACTTGAGATGTGTTGCATGCCGGATGTGTTGTATGCCGGATGTGTTGTATGCCGGATGTGTGTGTATGCCAGATGTGTTGTATGCCGGATGTGTTGTATGCCGGATGTGTTGTATGCCGGATGTGTTGTATGCTGGATGTGTTGTATGCTGGATGTGTTGTATGCCGGATGTGTTGTATGCCGGATGTGTTGTATGGCAGATGTGTTTGTATGCCGGATGTGTTGTATGCCAGATGTGTTGTATGCCGGATGTGTTGTATGCTGGGTGTGTTGTATGCCGGATGTGTTTGTATGCCGGATGTGTTGTATGCCGGATGTGTTGTATGGCAGATGTGTTGTATGCCGGATGTGTTGTATGGCAGATGTGTTGTATGCCGGATGTGTTGTATGCCAGATGTGTTGTATGCTGGATGTGTTTTATGCCAGGTGTGTTGTATGCCTGATGTGTTGTATGCCAGATGTGTTGTGTGCCAGATGTGTTGTATGCTGGATGTGTTGTATGCCGGATGTGTTGCATGCCGGATGTGTTGTATGCCGGATGTGTTGTATGCTGGATGTGTTGTATGCTGGATGTGTTGTATGCCGGATGTGTTGTATGCCGGATGTGTTGTATGCCAGATGTGTTGTATGCCAGATGTGTTGTATGCTGGATGTGTTGTATGCTGGATGTGTTGTATGCCGGATGTGTTGTATGCCGGATGTGTGCATGCCGGATGTGTTCCATGCCGGATGTGTTGCATGCCGGATGTGTTGCATGCCGATGTGTTGTATGCCGGATGTGTTGTATGCCGGATGTGTTGTATGCCAGATGTGTTGTATGCCGGATGTGTTGTATGCCAGATGTGTTGTATGCCGGATGTGTTGTATGCCGGATGTGTTGTATGCCGGATGTGTGTTGTATGCGGATGTGTTGTATGCCGGATGTGTTGTATGCCAGATGTGTTGTATGCCGGCTGTGTTGTATGCCGGCTGTGTTGTATGCCGGATGTGTTGTATGCCGGATGTGTTGTATGCCGGATGTGTTGTATGCCGGATGTGTTGTATGCCGGATGTGTTGTATGCCGGATGTGTTGTATGCCAGATGTGTTGTATGCCAGATGTGTTGTATGCCGGATGTGTTGTATGCCAGATGTGTTGTATGCCGGATGTGTGTGTATGCCGGATGTGTTGTATGCCAGATGTGTTGTATGCCGGATGTGTTGTAATGCCAGATGTGTTGTATGCCAGATGTGTGTATGCCGGATGTGTTGTATGCCAGATGTGTTGTATGCGGATGTGTTGTATGCCGGATGTGTTGTATGCCGGATGTGTTGTATGCCGGATGTGTTGTATGCCGGATGTGTTGTATGCCATATGTGTTTGTATGCTGGATGTGTTGTATGCTGGATGTGTTGTATGCCGGATGTGTTGTATGCCAGATGTGTTGTATGCCGGATGTGTTGTATGCCGGATGTGTTGTATGCCGGATGTGTTGTATGCCGGATGTGTTTGTATGCTGGATGTGTTGTATGCTGGATGTGTTGTATGCCAGATGTGTTGTATGCCAGATGTGTTGTATGCCG
>WNGS01165523.1:1504569-1529081 GCA_020271785.1 Procambarus virginalis
TAAGAATGTAACCACTCTTGTATGTATGTATGTAGTATATACTATTAATATATATAATACTATATTAGATATATATTATAGTATATTATATATATATTTATAGTATATATATATCTATATATATATATACTGTAATGAGACTGGCATTGGACAGCATTAGTTTACCCAAATGAACCTCACTGTGTGCTTAACCCAGTGGATTCATATGGTAATAAGATGCTGTTCCGAATGCATTCTCATTCATTTATATATATATTTATATATATATTTATTTTTTCCTTTCCGTTTGGTTTTCTTGTACAGCCACTAGTACGCGTAGCGTTTCGGGCAGGGTCCTGGAATACGATCCCCGCCCGAAGAATCGTTTTTAACAACCAAGTACACATTTTACTGTTGGAGTTAAACAGAGGCTACAGTTTACGGATTTGCGCCCGGTAAATCCTCCCCGCCAGGGATCGAACCCAGGACAAAGCGCGCGGAACGCCAGGCGAGTGTCTTACCACTGCACCACGGAGACTGGTTATATTATATATACTGTGTATAATATATAATGAATGAATATATATTTATTATATATTCATTACTCGTTGTGGACACTAAGCCAAGTGCAGTAACTTGAATTAATTGAAAATGAATCAACACATACCAAACACAGTGTGTTGTCCTGTATATTAATACTGAACCTTAACAGTCGGTAATTGCAAAAAAACGATTCTCTGAACGTTGACATTGTTGAAAATGAGATATGAACGTTTGTGAGCCTCTGGACACACCCGGCTGCCATTTCCCATAATATCAAATTCTAACACTTAGCACTTCTTGAGAAACAAACCTTCAAACATTGGGATACCTGGCACCCGACACTCCATATACTAATCTTTGGACAATAATGGCAAAGATCCTGGAATCAGATCTGTTTTCTAGAAGTGAAACTTAATAGTTAGAAACAAAGGCAGTTATAATATAGTCAATAATACTGTATCTTCTCCTCTTTTGAGATAATGTTTTAGCCGGCGCCGAAGCATCCCAAAGGCAGCCATGAAGCTGACTAACACCCAGGTACTATTTACTGTATATACAGGGCATAGGGAAAAGAAACTGCCATTGTTTCGCCGGGCCTGGGATCAATCCAGGACCACAAGTCCAGGGCTGTCGCTCGCTGAACCGGCTCTATACATGGTATACATGCAAATTCCCTTGCAAAAATTAATAATATAATTCATTGTGTAGAGGGGGACAGAGCAAGTGTATCATACACGTTGGCTTATATTGAGGCCCCTTCGATATAAGACCCCCCCCCCTAAGGTCGAATTACTGACTCCGCCCAGGATTCTACCCTCAACAAGCTGATAACTCCTGGGGCCTACTCAATTGCTGGTGAACAGGGATTAGGTGATAGGAAATGACCCAACCATTTCTGTCGTGCCTGGGATTGAACCTGGAATTTCGTTGTGAGTGAGAACAACCGACTGTACTGCCGGACCCCTGGTAGTAAGATGGTTGATATGTCTCTTTCTGACCATCACTAAAGTGGCCAAGACTTGGCTCTGTACAATCACTGGATGCTACTGTTTGTTTATATTATCCCGGTGATGTTGTAGTACTGGGTCCATTCTAATGTCACTTTATGGAACGACGTCTTCTTCAGTCATAAGAAAAAATGCAATGAGTGAATGTGACTATTTATAATCCTATTAGAATGTTAGCCTTTCAAATACAGTCATTGTCATTTGTTGCTATCCTAGGTTACTGTGGTCATTGCCATTTGTTGCTATCCTAGCTGGTTACCTGTTGTATCTAGATTACCGGTATTTGCATTATGTTGTATCTAGCTGAAGTTCTGTTGTTATCCTAGCTGAAGTTCTTTTGCTATCCTAGCTGAAGTTATTTGTTGCTATCCTAGCTGAAGTCATTTGTTGCTATCCTAGTTCTGGTCTTCATTTGTTGCTATCCTAGGTTACTGCGGCATTGCATTTGTTGCTATCCTAGGTTACTGGGCCATTGCCATTTGTTGCTATCCTAGGTTACTGTGGTCATTGCATTTGTTGCTTCCTAGCTTACTCGGTCATTGTCATTTGCTGATTATCCTAGGTTACTGTAGTCATTGTCATTTCGAGTTTCATATTATTGCATGGTTTTTTATACCAGTTGTGGGTCATAGGTTAATGCCATCTTATAATATACAGTATATGCAATGCAGTTAACCAAACTCACGAACAATATTCATTTTGTAATGTGTTTTGTGCTGTGGTTATTAGCAAATTACGAATTGATGCAGACGATGAGTCACAATAACAGGGGAAGATGTACCAGACCACAATGAGAAATTGAGAGAAACGACAGTAGTTTTGGTCCTCCAGAACCATTATCAATGTGTAGTATAAATAACTCGATAAGGTCCAAGACGGAGCAAAACATCTTGTTTCTATTTCTGATGTGTTTTTGGTCACCATGTGACTTGAACTTTCCCACTAATGTTTAACTCCTTGCCTGGGTAAACATTGCAGCAGAGGAGTGCATTGCAAGACACTTCTTCGAGCTGTGCAATATAGGTGACACCGTATTTGGTAGGCCTTTAGTACATTGCATTCCCACGTTTGTAACAATATTGTACGAATTGAAGTATGAACAAACTATAGTGTGACTATTACGTGAAGCCACGAACATAATATGAGCTAATCGACATTGATGCTTTTATGCATGAATATGTCGCACTCACCTGTGGTGTCAGTTGACACCAACCCTGCCACCGGCTTCTCCAACAGTCATGAAGCATATCCAGATTTATTTTGTGTTCTTTTTTTTTGTCTTTGCCTGTAAATGTATATTCTTTGAGAACAATTTAGTTTTATTTTATTTTTCACAGACAGGCTGACGGGGTGACAGTTGTATAACAGGTACACTGTAGTTTGCATTGTATGGGTTAATAGCTTTTATAAGTGTTCGGGGACAGTGACTTTCCCTAAATGATTTTGTGTTTGATATAAAGAAATTTATTCTCGAGTTTAGCTTATCTCTGAATACAGTATGATTAATAAAGTGTAGTCTTCAATAAAATGAAAGCGGTAATTATTAAGGAGATTGGTACTGTATATATGTTTAGTATGATGATGTTAGGCCTACTAAGGCGGGCCTAAATATGAGAACATTTGTTAGAAACACTGATGTTTAATCTTACATCTAACAGTGTTTAAGTTATGTTATACTATATACAGTTACAGTATTTGAAATTTTTCTAGTTTTTAATGGTAATGAGTTGATATATAAATTTCTCGTTAATGTTTTATTGCTTATATTTCTATAATTTAGACACTTGTTTGTTTCCCTTTTTTTGCTTTCATCATTGTTGCTGTGCTAATTATGTTATTTAGTGTTGCTTACTGACAATTTGTTTCCCGCACGTCCTGGCTGCCTGCGACGCCCTTCACCGTTGCTGCTCCTCAATTCGTAGACATCCTACACCGATGGACACTCTTTACCTTCTCCTGGCTTTGTTGTAGCTATGGGGTCAGTAAATAAGGGATTCAATAAATAAGCCAGAATCTAAGACTGGAAACTTGGAAAATAACCTAGCACCCTCCATTAGATCCCAGCAGGAGAGGAGAGGCTAAAATACTTGGAGCTTGCTCTAGGGTAACAGGCCACATTAAGCCTATGGCAAGTTATACCGTAACTGGTCCAGGGAGTGCACGTTCCACTACCCCACACAGCCTAGGGATTACTTTTCCTACACCACCTGGCAGAGGTGGTGCAAGCAACTCGAGGGAATCTAGGCTCAAAAGTATGCAAAGCAGGCCAGTAGTGCGGCCAGGGCTCAGAATGAGGGAGGTTTAGACGCCCGTCAGATGGATCGGCCAATCCAGCATCACACCTTCCTGGCAGATGTGGCAGATGTGCGGCAGATTGAACAAGGGCTCCTGCAGCTGATGGAAGACTTCCAGACAGGAAATCTACGAGCTTTTGGTGAGATTTTTTAGCATTGGTTGTTCACTATAGTTTAAATTGAATGCCATTATTTGTACAATGTATTACAGTATTTATATGAAAGTTATAGAGGGCCATGTATAATGTCTGACACTATGATATATAGTGATTGGACTGTAAAGGTAACGTGGATCTACAAGGACAGATAACCTACCCCATAGATGGGTTGAGTCAAATAAATGGGAGGAATAATTACATTGAGCATTTGAATGATAGTGAGGATTTCAGTCTCTCTGGAAGCAGTCTTCACTTTGTGACAATGAACACCAGTTTCTTTTTCTACTTTGTTTTAAATCTTATTGAAACTTAAAGTGGGTGAAGCTAAACTGACAGTGTTTGGTGAATTTCAAAAAGTGCCATTAGCATATATGGTTCTGGAATAAAAAGTAATTTCAGCATTTACTTTGTTTCCCATTTTAGGTTTTTATATCTGTTTTAATCTATATTTAGGCTAATCTAAAGTAGGAATCACTGTCATGTAAAGTCTTACAGGGCAAGAAAGAATGGCTTTGACTATACTTTAGTATCAGAATCAGAAGCAACAACTTTAGTTCTAGTTTACACACATAATGTAAAATGTTGCTAAAAAAAAACTAGCATTGAATGTGAAATTGCCTCTTTGTGGTAGAGCCCCTGTGCTCCTTGAAGCTATCTCACTGAGATTATTCCTAGCTACTAGGTCACATCTGTTGTGGAGAGTTGTGATTGGTCTGCTGGGGACCAGTACCAGACTCCTGGCAACCCTCGCAGAGATGCACAAAGTGAGTGACATTCCGCCACTCCACCAGGAAAGCGTGACTAAACACTAATGAACCACACACTGGTTTGGACAGGGTGTCAGGGGCCACCAGGGCTCTACTAGACAGAAGTGTTTCATACATAATTGCTGGGTTTCTTGGAAACCGCCTCTCTCCAGTAGCTCCCTAAAGCTACGTATTATGGAGACTTACCAGAGAGTGAAAGATGGAGGTACTTAAAGAGAAGAGGACGGCTGGGAAACATGGCCGAAAGCAACACAAGAATGATGAGGGGCCAGGACATTAACCACATACTGGTCTGCCATGACCCCGTTAGACCCTAAAACCCCTGTTCAGAATATCATCCTATACATGATATGTACCAAGTACATGAAAATATCATATTTTTAAGTGACAAGCTCCAGGTACTTAAGTATGGTAGAGAAATATAAGAAACTTCAACAAAATACAGGTTACAAGACAGTCAGATCTTATAGAAGGAAAGCAAACATGAAAGGATCTAAATCATGATATCAAGGGGCCTCTTGTTTAATGAGCATAACAATTTAAACATATCAAACTGGAAAATGATAAGGTGAATTATGAGAACCTTTAAATCCAGGATTGCATCACAATGCTCCCCATACTATTGCAGTCATTTGTGGTTTCTCTCCTGAGTCTCGCTCATCTTGCTTCCCTTTTAATGGAGAGATCCTGAATAAGGGAATATTGGGAATTATGGCTGCATAGCACGATTAAAGCACCTAAATTATTGGAACATCTCAAAACACTTAAAATGAACTCTAGTGAGGGACAGAAAGGTATCAAATAAATCTCATGTAGAAGATGCGGAAGGCCAGGTTTCTAGTGTGCCAAGCAAAATACAAATATAATTCAGGTAAAAAATAGTAAGGGAGGATGTAGAAGTGCCATAGGCAGACTGCCTATGCACTTTTGTGCACATGAGAGGTCCACGAGCTTTTGAATATTCTCCCAACAATATAAGAAACTTGCAGAGCAAAAGTGATCAGTTGAAAAACAACTAGATAAGTTCCTGAGGAAGTGCTGGACCAGTCTAGTTGTAATGGATATTTGGGCTGTGGCTGCCTATAGCCTTCTAGCATGAGGCCTGGCCCCAGACTGGGCCTATTAGAAGTAGAAGAGCTCAAGAACCAACTTCAGGTATATTTTAAGTATTAAGGTAGTAGGCACTGGGCACTCACTAGATAGCCTAAGCAACATACTACATGACACATAGGGTAGTAGGAGTACGACTCACCTGGTATCTTAAACAATGTACTGCTGGCACCTAGGATAGGAGGAGTGGTTGGCAACAATAGTAATTAAAGCACTTTATATCCGCATCCGGAGAAGATACAGCAATATGATACAGGGGGATCTAAAATTAGTACAAATGTTGAGCACAGTGGCTAGCTAGTGTAAGAAAAGCTGGTCTTGTGTTCTTTGTGCTCCAATTCATTCCAGTTAGTATCCTGTATGTTTCACGTTTGTACCCGTAAATACAGTAAATAAAAAAATAAAACTAAAGGAATTACAAAAGATGTATAATAAATAAATTAAAATTGCAGGGAAAAGTTTCCCGGTTACGAGAGCTGGAAGCCAATAAGGGAACAGCAAGATGAAACTAGCCAGACTTCCACTTTGATTTGGGAGCGAGCAGGTACACAAACCGGTATTCTCACCGTTTTAAGTTTTTCTTACTTATGCAAAGTCATTTTATCTCTGATACGGCCCAAGTAACATGATAACAGGGCTGAAAATTACACACCCAAACCCACAAATTTGAAAATAAAAGAATTGACAAGTTCGTCGTCCGTGTGGACCACTATCAAGTCATGTAGTGAACAGTGATAGAGAAAGAGAGAGATTGAAAGGTTAGAAGTAAAATATAGGAATAGGTTTAGGTAAAGGAGTAGGGTTTGAAGTAAGGTGAAGTTTGAGAATAACGAAGTATTGGAATGATACTCAAGCCACAAATAACATTGAGGAAATGACAACACTTTGGTCTGTCCTGGACCATTATCAAGACATGTAATGGGAATATGATTGAAGTACTGTATGGGAGTAAGGTAGAAGTATAGAAAAAGGAGAATAAACATGAAATAAGTATAAATATAGAAAAAGGTAGAAGTAAAGAATGAAGAAACTGCAGCAAGAAATTCATAGGGGAAAGAGAATTAGGTGAAAAGAGAGATAGCAACATAGAGAAAAAGGAAAGATTAGCTTGAATAGCTAAAGCTAAGTCAGATCATGTTAAGAAGGTGAGCATTGAATTATGTACTGTGATAGGGAAGAGTCAACAGCAACAAAGGCTCATATTGGTCATGTTGTGGATGAGAGCTGCTTCAACAAGAGGCATCTTGGAAGAAGGTAGAGGCAGGTAACAGTTCAACAGGTTATGTTTTAGGAGATAACCCATTCATAGCATGATCGAGAGTCCCTAACATGACAGAGAGCATTGTTTATGTCTGCAAACTTAACACTGCTTTTGGTTCTTTTTAGTTTGTAATTTATGTATCTTACAACCAGTTTCACCTAATGTACAGTGTACTGGATGGAGGACAAGAAGAACAGGATATAGAGTAACACACAGCAGCGTTGGAATACTGTAGTGTAGCAGCAGGAATCACATTACTCGAAGTAATCTGGTCGTTCACCATTTATGTTGTCTGTCTGCAGTATTCTTTAATGTTTACGCTACCTTTCCTATTTCACACCTTATTCCTTTACTTTTCTATGTTTTCCCTATGCTTCTACTTATTGCTATGCTTCACCCATATTCCCAAAATTCACCTTACATCAAATCTATTCCTTTATCTCAACCTTATTCCCATACTTCTACTTCTCACATTTCCTCTCTCTCTTCCTCATTCCTTAATAATTATTTGTCTCTACCACTTACAACTTGATAATGGTCCAGGGATGGACCAAACTGTTTGTCGTTTAATTTATTTTCAGGATTGTTGGGGTGTATCTAAAATAAGAACATAAGAACATAATAAAGATAACTGTAGAAGGCCGATGGCCCATACATGGCAGCTCCTATTTATCAACCACCCAATTCCCACTCATATACATGTCCAACCCACGTTTGAAAACAACGAGGCACCCACCTCCACCACGTTACGCAGCAATTGGTTCCACAAATCAAACAACCCAGTTACTGAAACCAAAATTGACAAGGTCTTTCTAATCTAAAGCTGTTCATTTTATCCATTGTTTCATGTTCTGTCTTGTGTTGATACTTAATACCCTATTAATATCCCCCATTTGTCAGTCCATCCATCCCTTTACACCCTATATCATGTTACCCCCTAATTCTTGCTTTTCTAGAGAATGTAATTATCTTTAAACAGTGCAATACATACAAGATATGATTTGACAAATAATTAGACATAAGTTTTAAAACTTACACAAAACACTTTCCATTTTTTTGTGCATAATACAACTAGGCAAATGCTCCAACTTTTTCTAAATGATCACAGCATAACTTGAAAAAAAAGAGAATCAAAAAATTTTAAAATTGAAGATTGAAACTTCAGATTTTCAATTCAGAATAAAAAATATGAGCTACACCCAATTGTTCATTTAATGTTTTATACTCTCAGAATAGCATTTATATCTTCAATTTTCATCAAATTTAGAATATAGGTTTTCATTACAGTTTACTTTAAAAAAACGTCAATATGGCATTGAAATTTGCCAGCAAATTAGACCAAAGAAATATAAACATCATATATATAAAGTTTATGAAAAACCATTCTGAAGGTATTGCAGTACAGTCATCTCTGAGCACATAGTCAAAATAGTGAGAATCGGTCAAAAACTGGATTTTAGAAGTCACTCAAAGTTGAAAACCTCTAGTTTCAGAGATAATTGAAGTTGAAGTTATCAACAATGAATAAAGGTAGTTTTAATGCGTTAATTTAATTGTATGTTTAATAAATTGTTGGGCATTCGTACTCGAATATGGTGAAAGTTGTAGGTCAATATGTGTTGAAATAAAGTCAAGAAAAAAATAACCCCCAAAACAACACAAAATAATAGGGATAATTATAATAATATTATGATTTGGGGATATATTAGGGGATATTTTATAATAAGTGAAAAACCCTCTATGGTTCTAACTTCATAACACACAAAGACAAAGAAAATAAAGTTTGAAATCAGAGAAAAAATCAGCCAAAAAAATTAAAAGTCCCAAGTTTTGTGAGTTGTGACTCTACTTATTTGTGACCAATTTCATTTTATCTTAACATAGTTAGGGAAACATATGCACTCTCCGGGATGTACAAGGTGTACACAACAAAACAGATAATAAACAAAGGGAGAAGGAAGAAAAATCTTAATACAAAAAATATTTTTTGGACATATGAAAGTAACATATATTAACATTGACAATGTATTGATAATATAACAAAATAGACGATATTAAATATTACTCTTGTATTTGTGTGTGTTATTTATGTATTACTCAGCAGTGATATAAAGGCACCAACCTGATTCCTTTGTGGAAACTCTTACTACTTTCCTTCTCGTTGAGCGTCGGTCAGGTGGCTTGCATCTCTTTAATCGCATTATCCTTCAGTTTCCAGTTATAGGAGCTGTTTCCCTTATCAACCAAAACTTTCTTATGTTTTTAATAAATTTGTCTAAAACAATCTGAAAATATTTTAATGAAAGTTTCACGACACTGAAGCCAATAGGTTGAGAGATTTTAAAAATTTTTTTTTTACAGTAGTTTGACATAATTTGAATATTTTTGCGCACCAGGCCCCAATATGATCTGACCAACCCTATGACTTGTGGTCTCTTATGTTTTTGTTTGTGTTTTTTTAAGCTTGTCCCCAGATTCATGTTTCTTCATATGATAGGTTTCTAACGCCTCCACCCCCCGGGGATTAACTTGCATCCTATGCTGGACGCATTCTACTGACCGCCCCCAATTTTACAAATTCTAAGTACTGGGACTTAATAACTGACTGCCATAAACCACACCCAATTTGAACCGATATGTATATAAAGAGTTCTTAATCTGATATTTAAGCACCACAAAATATCATATTTTACACAATGTTAACTGCGCAACGCGCCTGCACGCTCGCGTCTGTTTTGCGCAACGCGCCTATGGGTATTTGTATTTTTCACGTTCCATTCAAAACTCCTGCGGCTAAATGGGGTTCACATCAGCGTCCTCAGGGCGCTTGTAAGCAGACGCCATCTTTCAAAAAAAATCGTGGTCCACATCCCGGGTGTGGGAGCTCAGTAGTGAGGTTGGAGCAACCAAGGCTGGCGGTGTGTCTCGCTATGAGTGCGCACAAGCATGCTGTTCAGAGTTTGGTGTGGACATCCAGCATCTTATAATTGTTTTATTTTTTTTTTTGTTTTGTTTGCCTACTAATGCAAAATATATTATAACTGATATTAGCCATGCTAGTATTAGTAGAAGAGCCCCGAGTGTGATAAATGACTGGGTAGAAAGTTCAAATATCAGTGATTCATGATGTTCACGATGTACAGCGCTTGCCACAGCACAACAGCATTATTTTGTCATCTAGGAATCTTCCAATGATTTCTTAGGTTCATTTTCAAAATAAACGTATGGTCAATTAATCATTTACAAGATTTAATGACCAGGATTCTAATAACATGATTGTGGTGAGAATTAATGATGTGCATAGTATGGTGGAAGGAGTAATTTTGGTGGGGAGGGAGGGCGAGAATTGAGGTAGCCTCAGTGGTGTGTGTGTGTGTGGGTGTCTGCCACTCTTGTTTGCTAACATACTAGCTAGTGGTTTCGCTAGGGGCAAAAACAGTGTACATGGGTTATATTAGTGTGTACTATAGGGAAGAACAGCAACAGGAGAATGTTGAGAGGAGCTATTTTTGGTGAAGGGATGTGACGTAATTGTAGCGTCGTCTATGCTGTGTGATTTTCTGACCACGTGTCTGTTGGCACTGTACTGTTTGGACACAATACCCGCTTACTTGCATAGGTTATGGTGAATAAAACATGTATATAAGTATCCACTCAATTAACGGCCTCTTTTATACCGATCTGCCGGTATTAACGACCAGTTTGGGAGATCAATATCTGGAGCCTCATATACCAATCTGGCGGTCGATATTACCGACTGTCTTTATTGGGTTTGTATTGGAATCGGCAGCCCCTCACATGGCGACCCGGCGATCATCCAGAGTGGTATTATTAAATCTTTAACTTCCTTCAAAAGATTCATTTTATGAAGAAAGAAAAATTCGAAAAATATTATTAATTAAAATATTTTACAACAATTGTTATAACAACATTCTTTGTTTTTTATTAAATACCTTTTATAGTACACGCAATAGGTATTTTTTTTCCAACGGACCTAGAACGTACTGCGACTGGCCATGTGACCCGCTTTGTTTACTGTTAACTGACGCGGCTGAGAGCAATGTCTCAGAATCTTAGCCAGAGAAAATCAGATTCAGACAAAAAAAGATTAAATTCATGATTTCTACGGTTTGTGAAAGCACCCACTGGGAATTCAACACGTCATGCAGCATCCGCGGCACGTGTGGCCCTCAAGCCATGCTGCACCCGCCGATGCTGAATTCACATCAACAAGTTGTGCAGCCTCCGTCAACGAATGGTCTGCAAGCTATTCTGCACCCGCCAATGCGAATCATCGACAAGTTGTGCAGCCTCCACCGTCAACGAATGCTCTGCAAGCTAGCTTCCCCGCCGATACTGAGATCCCATTCAACATGTCGTGTAGCCCTACGCTGGCAACGAATATGCTCTGCGAGATATGCTGCACCCGCCAATGCTGAATTTCCATCAGCATGTCGTGCAGCCTCCGCTGGGAACGAATGGTCTGCAAGCTATTCTGCACCCGCCGATACTGAACTCCCATCAGCATGTCGTCAGCCTCAGCTGGCAACAAATGCTCTGCAAGCTACGCTCCACCCGCCGATGCTGAACTCCCAACAACATGTCGTGCAGCCCCCCCCGGCAATGAATGCTCTACAAGACATGTTGCACCCGCCGATGCAGAATCACCATCGACAAGTCGTGGAGCATACGCCGACAACGAATGCTCTGCAAACTATGCTGAATTCCCATCAAAATTCGTGAAGCCTCCACTAACGATATAAAAATATGATTGAAAGGCATACAAATTAGTGTAAAAAGTGTTGAAAGAGTACAGTATTGTAAGTGGTAATGATTCTATTAAGCCTTGACAAAACGATACTATACAGTGTAAATATACAGTAGAAACACATCTTCAACTGTGAATTAGAATTAGAAGCTGTCATTTGAATTGTGATGTAAGGTAGCTGTTGTGTGAAGGAATGCCTGAAAATAAGTGATCATACTGTATGTACCCTGTTTATAGTACTGAACAATATAAAACAATACGCTGCAGAGGAGACGTAATCTTCAGCTTCATTTAAAGTAAGTCAATTTACCAATGTTATTATAGTATTACAAGATAGTAATTTTTTTTCAACAAAAGTTACATATAATCTCAGCAAATTATATTCTATCATTAGCAGAGGAAAGGTGAGCTCAAAATATTTAGTCTTGGCTAGCTCTCGGTGACAAGTCTCGATCGCCATTGATATGGCCTGGCCGCCACAGTCTGTCATAACTTAAATTCTTGTACAGCCACTAGTACGCGTAGCGTTTCGGGCAGGTCCCTGGAATACGATCCCCGCCGCGAAGAATCGTTTTTACCACCAAGTACACATTACTGTTGAGTAAACAGAGGGCTACAGTTAAGGATTTGCGCCGGTAAATCCTCCCCAGCCAGGATACGAACCCATGACAAAGCGCTCGCGGAACGCCAGGCGAGTGTCTTACCACTGCACCACGGAGACTGGTTATATATATATACTGTGTATAATATATATATGAATAGATATATATATTATATATATTCATTACTCGTGTGGACACTAAGACCAAGTGCAGTAACTTTGAATTAATTGAAAATGACATCAACACATACCAAACACAGTGTGTTGTCCTGTATATTAATACTGAACCTTAACAGTCGGTAATTGCAAAAAAAACGATTCTCTGAACGTTGACATTGTTGAAATGAGATACTGAACGTTTGTGAGCCTCTGGACACACCCGGCTGCCATTTCCATAATATCAAATTCTAACACTTAGCACTTCTTGAGAAACAAACCTTCAAACATTGGGATACCTGGCACCCGACACTCCTATACTAATCTTTGGACAATAATGGCAAAGATCCTGGAATCAGATCTGTTTTTCTAGAAGTGTAACTTAATAGTATAGAAACAAAGGCAGTTATAATATAGTCAATAATACTGTATCTTCTCCTCTTCTTGAGATAATTTCGGGCTTTTTAGTGTCCCCGCGGCCCGGTCCTCGACCAGCCTCCACCCCCAGGAAGCAGCCCATGACAGCTGACTAACACCCAGGTACCTATTTTACTGCTAGGTAACAGGGGCATAGGGTGAAAGAAACTCTGCCCATTGTTTCTCGCCGGCGCCTGGGATCAAATCCAGGACCACAAGTCCAGCGTGCTGTCCGCTCGGCTGACCGGCTCTGTATACATGGTTATACATGCAAAATTCCCTTGCAAAAATTAATAATAATAATTCATTGTGTAGAGGGACAGGCAGCCAGAGTGTATCATACACGTTAGGCTTATATTGAGGCCCCTTCGATATAAGCCCCCCTCCCCCCTAAGGTCGAATTACTGACTCCGCCCAGGATTCATCCTCTCAACAAGCTGACTAACTCCTGGGGGCCTACTCATTACTAGGTGAACAGGGCATTAGGTGATAGGAAATGCACCCAACCATTTCTGTCTTGCCTGGGATTTGAACCTGGAATTTTCGATTGTGAGTTGAGAACAAACCGGACTGTACTGCCGGGACCCCTGGTAGTACAGATGGTTGATATTGTCTTGCTTTCTGGGACCATCACTAAAGTGTCCAAGGACTTGGCCTTGTTACAAATCACTGGATGCTACTGTTTTGTTTTATTATCCCCCGTGGATGTTGTATGTACTGGGTCCATTCTAATGTCACTTTATGGAACGACGTCTTCTTTCAGTTCATAAGAAAAAAATGCAATGAAGTGAATGTGACTATTTTATAATCCTATTAGAATGTTAGCCTTTAAATACAGTCATTGTCATTTGTTGCTATCCTAGGTTACTGCGGTCATTGCCATTTGTTGCTATCCTAGGTTACTGCGGTCATTGCCATTTGTTGCTATCCTAGGTTACTGCGGTCATTGCCATTTGTTGCTATCCTAGGTTACTGCGGCCATTGCCATTTGTTGCTATCCTAGGTTACTGCGGTCATTGCCATTTGTTGCTATCCTAGGTTACTGCGGTCATTGTCATTTGTTGCTATCCTAGGTTACTGCGGTCATTGCCATTTGTTGCTATCCTAGGTTACTGCGGTCATTGTCATTTGTTGCTATCCTAGGTTACTGCGGTCATTGTCATTTGTTGCTATCCTAGGTTACTGTGGTCATTGCCATTTGTTGCTGTCCTAGCTTACTGCGGTCATTGTCATTTGCTGATATCCTAGGTTACTGTAGTCATTGTCATTTTCTGAGTTTCACTATTATTGCATGGTTTTTATACCAGTGGTGTCAATATGGTTATAATGCATCTGTATATATATACAGTATATGCAATGCAGTTAACCCAAACTCACGAACAAATTATTTCATTTTGTAATTGTTTTTGTGCTGTGGTTATTAGCAAATTACGAATTGATGCAGACGATGAGTCACAATAACATGGTGGAAGATATGATACCAGACCACACATGAGAAATTGAAGAAACGACAGAGTTTTGGTCCGTCCAGGACCATTATCAAGTTGTGTAGTATAACATAACTTGATAATGGTCCAAGACGGAGCAAAACATCATTGTTTCTCTATTTTCTGATGTGGTTTGGTCACCATGTGACTTGAACTTTCCCACTAATGTTTAACTCCTTGCCTGGGTAAACATTGCAGCAGAGGAGTGCATTGCAAGACACTTCTTCGAGCTGTGCAATATAGGTGTACACGTTATATGGTAGGCCTTTAGTACATTGCTCAGTCACTGTTTGTAACAATATTGTACGAAATTGAAGTATTGAAAACAAACATTATAGTGTGAACTATTACGTGAAGCCACGAACATAAATATGAGCTAAACTGAACATTTGATTGCTCTTCTCATGCATGAATATGTCGGCACTCACCTGTGGTGTCAGTTGACACCATAACCCTGCCACCTGGCTTCCTCCAACAGCTCATGAAAGCATAATACACAGATTTATTTTTGTTCTTTTTTTTTGTACTTTTTGCCTGTAAATGTATCATTCTGTGAGAACCAATTTAGTTTTTATTTTATTTTTCACAGACAGGCGAGGTGACAGTTGTTATTATACAGGTACACTGTAGTTGCATTGTATGGGTTAATAGCTTTTATAAGTGTTCGGAGACAGGTGACTTTACCCTAAATGATTTTGTGTTTGATATAGAAGAAATTTATTCTCGAGTTCTAGCTTATCTCTGAATACAGTATGATTAATAAAGTGTAGTCTTCAATAAAAATGAAAGCTGTATTATTAAGCAGATTGGTACTGTATATATGTCTTAGTATTGATGATTGTTTATGCCTACTAAGGCGGCCTTAAATATTGAGCACATTGTTAGAAACACTGATGTTTTAATCTTACATCTAACAGTGTTTAAGTTATGTTATACTATATACAGTACAGTATTTGAATTTTTCTAGTTTTTAATATGGTAATGAGTTATATATAAATTTCTCGTTAAATGTTTTATTGCTTATATTTCTATAATTTAGACACTTGTTTGTTTCTCCATTTTTGCTTTCTCATTGTTGCTGCTAATTTTGTTATTTAGTTTGCTTACTGACAATTTGTTTCCCCGCACTGGTCTGCATGGCTTGTCCTGCGCCCGCCCTTCACCGTTGTCTGCTCCTCAATTCGTAGACATCCTACACCCGATGGACCACTCTTTACCTTCTCCTGGCTTTGTTGTAGCTATGGGGTCAGTAAATAAGGGATTCCAAATAAATAAGCCAGAATCTAAGACTGGAAACTTGGAAAATAACCTAGCACCCTCCATTAGATCCCAGCCAGGCAGAGGAGAGGCTAAAATACTTGGAGCTTGCTCTAGGGTAACAGGCCACATTAAGCCTATGGCAAGTTATACCGTAACTGGTCCAGGGAGTGCACGTTCCACTACCCCACACAGCCTAGGGATTACTTTTCCTACACCACCTGGCAGAGGTGGTGCAAGCAACCGAGGGAATCTAGGCTCAAAAGTATTGCAAAGCAGGCCAGTAGTGCGGCCAGGGCTCAGAATGAGGGGAGGTTTAGACGCCCGTCAGATGGATCGGCCAATCCAGCATCACACCTTCCTGGCAGATGTGGCAGATGTGCGGCAGATTGAACAAGGGCTCCTGCAGCTGATGGAAGACTTCCAGACAGGAAATCTACGAGCTTTTGGTGAGAATTTTAGCATTGGTTGTTCACTATAGTTTAAATTGAATGCCATTATTTGTACAATGTATTACAGTAGTTTATATGAAATGTTATAGAGGCATGTATAATGTATGACACATGATATATAGTGATGACTTGTAAAGGTAAAGTGGAATCTACAAGACAGATAACCTACCCCATAGATGGGTTGAGTCAGTAACATGGGAGGAATAATTACATTGAGCATTTGAATGATAGTGAGGATTTCAGTCTCTCTGGAAGCAGTCCTTCACTTTGTGACAATGAACACCAGTTTCTTTTTCTACTTTGTTTTAAATCTTATTGAAACTTAAAAGTGGGTGATAGCTAAACTGACAGTGTTTGGTGACATTTCAAAAGTGCCATTAGCATATCGGTTCTGGAATAAAAAGTAATTTCATCATTTACTTTGTTTCCCATTTTAGGTTTTTATATCTGTTTTAATCTATATTTAGGCTAATCTAAAGTAGGAATCACTGCCATGTAAAGTCTTACAGGGCAAGAAAGAATGGCTTTGACTATACTTTAGTATCAGAATCAGAAGCAACAACTTTAGTTCTAGTTTACACACACATGTAAAATGTTTGCTAAAAAAAAAACTAGCATTGAATGTAATGAAATGCCTCTTTGTGGTAGAGCCCCTGTGGCTCCTTGAAGCTATCTCACTGAGATTATTCCTAGCTACTAGGTCACATCTGTTGTGGAGAGTTGTGATTGGTCTGCTGGGGACCAGTACCAGACCCTGGCAACCCTCGCAGAGATGCACAAAGTGAGTGACATTCCGCCACTCCACCAGGAAAGCGTGAACTAAACACTAATGAACCTACACAACTGGTTTGGACAGGGTGTCAGGGAGCCACCAGGGCTCTACTAGACAGAAGTGTTTCCATACAATAATTGCTGGTTTCTTGGGAACCCGCCTCTCTCCAGTAGCTCCCTAAAGCTACGTAGTTATGGAGACTTACCAGAGAGGAAAGATGGCAGGTACTAAAATGAAGAGGACGGCTGGGAAACATGGCCGAAAGCAACACAAGAATGATGAGGGGCCAGGACATTAACCACATACTGGTCTGCCATGACCCCGTTAGACCCTAAAACCCCCTGTGCCAGAATATCATCCTAGTACATGATATGTACCAAGTACATGAAAATATCATATTTTTAAGTGACAAGCTCCAGGTACTTAAGTATGGTAGGAATAAAGAACTTCAACAAAATACAGGTTACAAGACAGTCAGATCTTATAGAAGGAAAGCAACATGTAAAGGATCTGAAATCATGATATCAAGGGGCCTCTTGTTTAATGAGCATAACAATTTAAACATATCCTCAACTGGAAAATGATAAGGTGAATTATGAGAACCTTTAAATCCAGGATTGCATCACAATGCTCATACTATTGCAGTCATTTGTGGTTTCTCTCCCTGAGTGCTGCTCAGTACTTGCTTCCTCTTTTAATACAGGAGAGATTCCTGAAATAAAGGGAATATTGGGAATGTATGGCATGCATAGCACGATAAAGCACCTAAATTATTGGAACCATCTCAAAACACTTAAAATGAACTCTAGTGAGGAGACAAGAAAGGTATCAAATAAAATCTATGTAGAAGATGCTGGAAGGCCAGGTTTCTAGTGTGCATAGCAAAATACAAATATAATTCAGTAAAAAATATGTAAGGAGATGTAGAAGTGCCATAGGCAGACTGCCTATGGCACTTTTGTGCACATGAGAGGTCCACAGCTCTTGAATATTCTCCCAACAAATATAAGAAACATTGCCAGAGCAAAAGTGGTCATGTTGAAAAACAACTAGATAAGTTCCTGTAGGAAGTGCTGGACCAGTCTAGTTGTAATGGATATGTGGGCCTGTGGACTGCTCTAATAGCCTTCTAGATGAGGCCTGGCCCCAGACTGGGCTTAAGAAGTAGAAGAGCTTCAAGAACCCACTTCAGGTATATTTTAAGTATAAGGTAGTAGGCATACTGACTCACTAGATAGCCTAAGCAACATACTACATGACACATAGGGTAGTAGGAGTACTGGCTCACCTGGTATCTTAAACAATGTACTGCTGGCACCTAGGATAGGAGGAGTGGTTGGCAACAATAGTAATTAAAGCACTATCTTATACAGCATCCGGAGAAGATACAGCAATATGATACAGGGGGTATCTAAAATTAGTACAAATGTTGAACATGCAGTGGCTAGCTAGTGTAAGAAAGTGGTGTTTGTCTTTGTGTCCAATTCATTCCAGTTAGTAATCCTGGATGTTTCACGTTTGTACCCAGTAAGAACAGTAAATAAAATAAAATAACTAAGGAATTACAAAAGATGTATAATAAATAAATTATAATTGCAGGGAAAGATTCCCGGTTACGACAGATGGAAGCAATAAGGGAACAGCAAGAGAAACTAGCCAGACTTCACTTTGATGTGGGAGCCGAGCAGGTACACAAACCGGTATTCTTCACCGTTTATAAGTTTTTCTGTATTATGCAAAGTCATTTTATCTCTGATACGGCACCAAGTAACATGGATAACAGGGCTGAAAATTACACACCCAACCCACAAATTTGAAAATAAAAGAATTGACAATGTTTCGGTCTGTCGTGGACCACTATCAAGTCATGTAGTGAACAGTGATAGAGAAAGAGAGATGAAAGGTTAGAAGGTGAAAATATAGGAATAAGGTTGAGGTAAAGGAGTAGGTTTGAAGTAAGGTGAAGTTTGAGAATAACGAAGTATTGGAATGATACTCAAGCCACAAATAACATTGAGGAAATGACAACATTTGGTCTGTCCTGGACCATTATCAAGACATGTAATGGGAATATGATTGAAGTACTGTATGGGAGTAAGGTAGAAGTATAGAAAAAGGTAGAAATAAAGGAATAATGTATAAATATAGAAAAAGATAGAAGTAAAGAATGAAGAACACTGCAGAAAGTCATATGGGGAAAGAGAATTAGGTGAAAAGAGAGATAGCAACATAGGAGAAAAAGGAAAGACAGCCTTGAATAGCTAAAGCTAAGTCAGATCATGTTAAGAAGGTGAGCATTGAATTATGTACTGTGATAGGGAAGAGTCAACAGCAACAAAGGCTCATATTGGTCATGTTGTGGATGAGAGCTGCTTCAACAAGATGGCATCTTGGAAGAGTAGAGGCAGGTATTATTGTTTTAGGAGATAACCCATTCATAGCATGATCGAGAGTCCCTAACATGACAGAGAGCATTGTTTATGTCTGCAAACTTAACACTACTTTTGTGTTCTTTTTAGTTTGTAATTTATGTACTGTACAACCAGTTTCACCTAAGTACAGTACTGGAGAGGACAAGAAGAACAGGATATAGAGTAAACACCAGCAGCGTTGGAATTACTGTAGTAGTAGCAGCGTGAATCACATTACTCTGAAGTAATCTGGTTCACCATTTATTTGTCTGTCTGCAGTTTTCTTTAATGTTTACTGCTACCTTTTTCCTATTTTTCACCTTATTCCTTTACTTCTATGTTTTCCCTATGCTTCTACTTTATTGCTATGCTTCAACCATATTCCCAAAATTCACCTTACATCAAATCTATTCCTTTATCTCAACCTTATTCCCATACTTCTACCTTCTCACATTTCATCTCTCTCTTCCTCATTCCTTAATAATTATTTGTCTCTACCACTTACAACTTGATAATGGTCCAGGATGGACCAAAATGTTTGTCGTTTAATTTATTTTCAGATTTGTTGGTTGGGTATCTAAAATAAGAACATAAGAACATAATAAAGATAACTGTAGAAGGCCTATTGGCCCATACGAGGCAGCTTCTATTTACAACCACCCAATCCCACTCATATACATGTCCAACCCACGTTTGAAACAATCAAGGGACCCCACCTCCACCACATTACGCAGCAATTGGTTCCACAAATCAACAACCCAGTTATTAACCAAAATTGACACAGGTCTTTCCTAAATCTAAACTTATTCAATTTATATCCATTGTTTCATGTTCTATCTTGTGTTGATACTTTTAATACTCTATTAATATCCCCCTTTGTTATGTCCATTCATCCCCTTTACACCTCTTATCATGTTACCCCTAATTCTTTTGCCTTTCTAGAGAATGTAATTTATCTCTTAAACAGTGCAATACATACATATATGATTTGACATAAAATAATTGAACATAAGTTTTTAAAACTTACACAAACACTTTCCAAATTTTTTGTGCATAATCAACTAGGCAAATGCTCCAACTTTGTCTAAATGATCACAGCATAACTTGAAAAAACAAGACTCAAAATTAATTTTAAAATTGAAGATTGAAAACTTCAGATTTTCAATTCAGAATAAAAAATATGAGCTACACCAATTGTTCATTTAATGTTATTATACTCTCAGAATAGCATATGATCTTCATTTTCATCAAATTAGAATATAGGTTTTCATTACAGTTTACTTTAAAAAAATCGTCAATATGGCATTTGAAATTTGCAGCAAATTTAGACCAAAAGAAATTATACTCCATATATATATAAAGTTTATGAAAAATCCATTCTGAAGGTATTGCAGTACAGTCATCTGAGCACAATTGTCAAAATAGTGAGAATCGGTCAAAAACTGGAATTTTAGAAGTCACTCAAAGTTGAAACTCTAGTTTCAGAGCTAATTGAAGTTGAAGTTATCAACAATGAATAAAGGTAGTTTTAATGCGTTAATTTAATTGTATTTTTAATAACATTGTTGGGCATTCGTACTCGAATATGTGAAAGTTGTAGGTCATATGTGTTGAAATGAAGTCAAGAAAAAATAACCCCCAAAAAAACACAAAATATAGGGATATTATAATAATTATTATGATTTAGGGGGATATATTTAGGGGATATTTTATATAAGTGAAAAACCCCTCATATGGTTCCTAATCATCAAAACAACCTAAAGAGACAAAGAAAATAAAGTTTGAAATCAGGAAAAAATCAGCCAAAAGAATTAAAAGTCCCAAGTTTTGTGAGTTGTGACTACTTTATTTGTTGACCAATTCCATTCTATCTTGACATAGTTAGGGAAACATATGCACTCTCCGGGATGTAAAGGTTACAACAAAAATCAGTAATAAACAAAGGAGAAGAAGAAAAAAATCTTAAACAAAAAATATTTTTGGGACATTATGAAAGTAACATATATTAACATTGGACAATGTATTGATATATATACAAAATAGAGCATATTAACATAGTTACTCATTGTTATTTTGTGTTGTTATTATGTATTACTCAGCAGTGATATAAAGCCACCAACTGCCTTGTGGAAACTCTTACTACTTTCCTTCTTCGTTGAGCGTCGGTCAGGTGCTTGCCATCTCTTTATTACTGCATTATCCTTCAGTTCCAGTTATTAGGAGCTGTTCTCCTTATCAACAAACGTTCTTATTTTTAAAAATTTGTCTAAAATCAATTTCTGAAATATTTTAATGAAAGTTTCACGACACTGAAGCCAATAAGTTGGAGATTTTAAAATTTTTAATTTAGTTTTACATAATTTGAATATTTTCGCTACCAGCCCCCAATATGAGCGGCCATATGTGTGGTCTAAGGGTTAACTTTGTCAATCTTTCTTCATATGATAGGTTTCTAATTTGGGTGATTAACTTTGCATCCTATGCTGGACGCATTCTAGCGAATTTTTACCCATTCTATAGTACGGTGACTAAAACTGAACTGCATGCATAAAACCAAAACTGAACTTGCATATGTATATAAAGAGTTTTAATCCGGCTTATTTAAGCAACAAATATAATATTTTAACCCTTTAACTGCGCAACGCGCATGCAGGCTCGCGTCTGGTTTGCGCAACGCGCCTCTGGGTATTTGTATTTTTCACGTTCCATTCAAAACTCCCGCGGCTACAGTGGGTTCACATCAGCTTCCTCAGGCTCTTGTAAGCAACGCCATCTTTAAAAAAAAATCGTGGTCCACATTCCCGGGTGTGGGAGCCTCAGTAGTGAGTGAGCAACCAAGGCTGGCGGCTCAGCATGAGCGCACAGCAGCTGCTGTTCCAGCGTGTGACCACAGCATCGCCTAATAATGTCAAAATATATATATACTTGTATTATTAGCCATGATAGTATTATAGAAGAGCCCGAGTGTGATAATGATTGTGTGCAATGTTCAAATATCAGTGATTCCCAATGCTGTTCCCGATGTTCACAGCGCTTGCCACAGCACCCACAGCATTATTTTGTCCATCTAGGAATCTTCAAATGATTTCTTAGGTTCTTTTCAAAATTAACGTATGGTCAATTATTCATTTACAGGAAATTAGTGACCAGGATTGTGGTTATAATTAGCATTGTGCGTATTATTGTGGAGGAGGAATTTTGGTGAGGGGGGAGGGCGAGAATTGAGGTTAGCCTCAATTGTGTGTGTGTGTGTGTGGTGGCTGCCACTCGTGTTTTGCTCACCATACTAGCTTAGTGGTTCGCTATGGGCAAAACATGTGTACATGGGTATATATAGTGTGTATATAGTGTAAGAACAGCAACAGGAGAATGTTGAGAGGAGCTATTTTTGGTGAGGTATGTGACGTAATTGTAGCGTCGTCTGCTGTGTGATTTTTCATGCAGTCTATGGTGGGCCACTGTACTGTTTGGACACAATACCCGGCTTACTTGCATAGTTCTGGTAAATAAAACATGTATATAGTATCCACTCCATTTAACGGCCTCTTTTATACCGATCTGCCGGTATTAACGACCGGTTTGGGAGCCTGGTATCTGGAGCCTCCTATACCGGTCTGGCGGTCGATATTACCGACGGTCTTTATTGGGTTTGTTTGGGCATCGGCAGCCCCTCACAGGGCGACCAGGCGATCATCCAGAGTGGTATATTAAATCTTAACTTTCCTTCAAAATGATTCAGTTTTATGAAGAAAATTCGAAATATTATTAATAAATATTTTAAAACAATTGTTATTAAACAAAATTCTTTGTTTTCTTATTAAATACCTTTTATGGTATACGCAATAGGTATTTTTTTCCCACGGACCTAGAACGTACTGCGCCTGGCCATGTGACCGCTTAGTTTACTGTTAACTCGCGCGGCTGAGAGCGATGTCTCAGAATATTAGCCAGAGAAAATCAGATTCAGACAAAATAGATAAATTCAGATTTCTACGGTTTGTGAAAGCACCCACTGGGAATTCAACAAGTCATGCAGCATCCGCTGCAACGTGTGCCCTACAAGCCATGCTGCACCCGCCGATGCTGAATTCCCAACAGCATGTCGTGCAGCCTCCGCTGGCAACGATGCCCTGCAAGCTATGCTGCACCCGCCAATGCTGAATTCCCATCGACAAGTTGTGCAGCCTCCACGGCAACGAATGCTCTGCAAGCTATGCTTCACCCGCCGATACTGAATTCCCATCAAACATGCGTGTAGCCTCCGCTGGCAACGAATGCTCTGCGAGCTATGCTGCACCCGCCAATGCTGAATTCCCATCAGCATGTCGTGCCAGCCTCCGCTGGCAACGAATGCTCTGCAAGCTATGCTGCACCCGCCGATACTGAACTCCCATCAGCATGTCGTGCAGCCTCCGCTGGCAACAAATGCTCTGCAAGCTATGCTGCACCCGCTGATGCTGAATTCCCATCGACAAGTTGTGCAGCCTCCACCGTCAACGAATGCTCTGCAAGCTATGCTGCACCCGCTGATGCTGAATTCCCATCAAAATTCGTGAAGCCTCCACTAACGATATAAAATATTAAAAGGCATATAAATTAGTGTAAAAGTGTTGATAGAGTACAGTATTTTAAGTGTTAAGGATTATTTAAGCCTTGACAAAACGATACTGTACAGTGTAAATAGACAGTAGAAACAATTTTCAACTGTGAATTAGAATTAGAACTCATTTGATTTAGTAGTAAGGCTAGCTGTTGTGTAAAGTGAATGCCTGAAAATAAGTGTTCATAGTGTATGTACCTGTATATAGTACTGAACAAGTATAAAACAAACGCTGCAGAGGATGACGTAGTCTTCAGCTTCATTAAAAGTAAGTCAATTTACCAATTTTATTATAGTATTTCAACATAGTTTTTTTTTCAACAAAAGCTACATATTAATCTCAGCAAATGTATATTCTATCATTAGCAGAGAAAAGGTGAGCTCAAATATTTCGTCTTGGCTAGCTTTCAGTGACAAGTCTCGATCGCCATTGTTATGGCCTGGCCGCCACAGTCTGTGTCATAACATTAAA
>WNGS01165523.1:1542162-1583313 GCA_020271785.1 Procambarus virginalis
TATATATATATATATATATATATATATATATATATGCAATTGACGATCACTAAACACTGATCATTTGTATGTGGAAAACCACAAAGAAATGGGTTAGAGAGATGAACGTTTCGGCCTGTTAAAAAGCGTTGTCACACCAGACTGACTAGGGTTGGTCAGTTCCACGTGCTGGCCTGTATCCTCTCTCTCTTCTCTAGTCAGTCTGGTGTTGACAATGGCTTTAACAGGCCGAAACGTTCATCACTCTTCCCCATTTCTTTGTGGTTTTCCGCATATATTATATATCTATATATATATATATATATATATATATAGATATATATATATATATATATATATATATATATATATATATATATATATATCTATATATCAATATGGAAGGGAGTACCACTCTGGCTGGAAGAAGGGGGACCCATAGCCTCGGAGGAAATCACACATAACGCATTGGAGGGAAATATATATATAATATTATATATATATATATATATATATATATATATATATATGTCGTACCTAGTAGCCAGAACGCACTTCTCAGCCTACTATGCAAGGCCCGATTTGCCTAATAAGCCAAGTTTTCCTGAATTAATATATTTTCTCTAATTTTTTTCTATGAAATGTTAAGCTACCCTTCATTATGTATGAGTTCAATTTTTTTTATTGGAGTTAACATTAACGTAGATATATGACCGAACCTAACCAACCCTACCTAACCTAACCTAACCTATCTTTATAGGTTAGGTTAGGTTAGGTAGCCGAAAAAGTTAGGTTAGGTTAGGTTAGGTAGGTTAAGTAGTCGAAAAACAATTAATTCATGAAAACTTCGCTTATTAGGCAAATCGGGTGTTGCATAGTAGGCTCAGAAGTGCGTTCTGGCTACTAGGTACGACATATATATATATATATATATATATATATATATATATATATGCAACAGAAAACTCTTGATCCCTGAAGGATTCGAACCCAGTCAGCCAGGGCCTTCATATGCTCCTTAACAATCCAGTACTGTAAGCACTCAGTGTTGTTCCTCTACTACCCTTCTACCGTATAAATATATAGGTTAATCTATATATTATTGTCTATAAAATTAATTATATAAAATAAAAACTAGGAGGGTAGTAGAAGGGGTTCTAATAAATACTCTGAATTTTGTTAAAAACGTTAAAAAATTGGAAAATAAAATTAGGAAAGCTAAACACGTAATTACGAAGATGAATGTAAAAAAAATAACAAATAAAGCAATATGTTTAGAGAGAGAGCAATAAAAATGGGGAAGAGAAAAATGATAATTTACTGAAGAGACGATAAGACATCAGGGTAGGAGAGAGGAGAAGAAGAAGCAGACGAGACAAGATGTATACAGCAGGACAAATGTGGAAGATGTTAACTATAAGTATTATAAAGAGAGGCGCGAGAGAGAGGGAAATAAATATTGTGGTTAACAAAATCTTTCTCGATATTGGAAGTGGCTATAAAGAGAAACGACGCCGTAAAAGCTTCAGAGAAAATGTTGCGAGGGTGTTAGGGTAAACTATAATAATGAAAATATTACAGCATTCTCCGTCAATCATGTCGATAATAGTGCATGGTTGAGCGTTACTTGATGATAATGGCAACAGTGTGTGAGTGTTACCTGATAATGGCAACAGTGTGTACTCACCTAGTTGTGTTGGCCTAGGTTGAGATGCGACTCTTTGGTCACCACCGTACCCCTGTACTCCCCGTGGGCAATGTCTTCGTGGTGAAGTGGTAACACACTCGCTTGGCACTTCGCGAGCGCGTTGGCCTGGGTTCGTATCCTGGCCTGATATACGTGAATGATCTTCCAGAAGTTATAGACTCATTCCTCTCAATGTTTGCTGATGATGCTAACATTATGAAAAGGATTAAGGCAGAAGACAGCAAGAGGCTACACGATGACCTGGACAGACTGAAGGAATGGTCCAACAAATGGTTACTAGAGTTTAACTCGAGCAAGTACAAAGTGATGAAGATAGGCGTAGGGAGCAAGAGGCCAAACACAAGGTACCAGCTGGGAGAGGAAATCTTTGAGGAGTCAAGAAGCTAGAAAGGTCTGGGGGTTGATATAACACCAGACCTGTCCCCTAAAGCCCACATCAAAAGGATATCAGCGGCGTATGCAAGACTAGCAAAAATATGAAATGCCTTTAGAAACTTGTGTAAGGAATCATTCAGAATCTTGTATTCATCATATGTCAGGCCAACACTGGAATATGCGGCTCCAGCCTTGAGAACACACATCTAGTCAAACACAAAACGAAGCTGGAAAAGGTTTAGGGGTATACCACCAAGCTAGTCCATGAACTGAGAGGACTGAGCTACGAGGAAAGATTACTGGAACTAAACCTCACGACACTGGAAAACAGAAAAGTTAGGGGAGACATGATTACTACCATTAAAATTCTCAGAGGAATTGATAAATCGAAGATAAATATCTGATTTACCTTTGTCAGACAAGGTAGATAAAGATAAACTGTTTAGCACGGGGGGGTGGGGGGGGGTACGCGAACATGGGGACACAGGTAGAAACTTAGTACCCCAAGTGTGCCACTGAGACGTTAGAAAGAACTTTTTCAGTGGCAGAGTAGTTATCATATGGAAATGTACCCAAATTCAATGTAGTACCTTCCCTTTCACTCCTGCCTTCATCTCCAGCTTGTGCACTAGTCTCCTATGGCGTACTGTGTCAAAAGCTTTCTGGCACTCCAAAAATACGCAGTCTGCCCACCCCTCTCTTTCTTGCCTCATTTTTGCAACCTAGTCATAGAATTCAATTAATCCTGTGAGGCAAGGTTAGCCATCCCTGAATCCATGTTGATGTTGTGTAACAAAGTTCTTTCCCTCCAGATGTTCCACTAGTTTTTTTCGCACAATCTTCTCCATCACCTTGCATGGTATGCAAGTTAAGGACACTGGCCTGTAGTTCAGTGCCTCCTGTCTATCCCCCATCTTGTATATCGGGACTACATTAGCCGCCTTCAAATTTTTGGCAGTTCACCTGTTACCAGTGATTAGTTAAACACCATGGAGAGTGGCAGGCACAGTGTTTCTGCTCCTTTTTTAGTATCGATAGTAAGATTCCTTCCGAGACTATAGTATTTGTCACAACCAATTACTAGCAAATGCTTCGACTAGAAATCTCAAACTTCTCTAATGGTGCCTAGTTAGATATTCCCTCTCTTATCTCTGGGGCCTCTTACTCTAATGTGAAAACCTCTTGGAACTTCTTGTCGAGTTTCTCACACACTTCCTTGTCGTTTGTAGTGAATCTCTCTGCCCCTATCCTCAGTTTCATTACCTATTATTTCATTGTTGTTTTCCTTCTGATGTGGCTGTACATCAATTTTAGTTGAGTCTTTGCCTTGCTTGCTATGTCATTTTGCATTGTCTTTCTGCCTCTCTTCTCACCTAACGTATTGAATCCTGGCACGCTGGTATCTTTCTCTGCTCTCTGGTGCCCTGTTATGTTTATAGTTTAACGACTAACCAGGCATATCCCAACTCTTGTAGTCTGTCCTCATATCGTGAGGTCTTGGCCTCACATTCCTTTCGTGTGCTGTTATCAATACGAACTATATTCTGCTAGTATTCTTACATATTTGCAATGTGTAACGTTACATAGGTAATCATTATTGTTTCCCTTCGAGTTTTGCACGGATACGAGAATTTTTCCTCAAGATTGCCCTGAGGTTACGTTTTCTAGATCTCGTTTTCTTTGATTCATTCTCTATTCTGGTACTTATGGGTAACTATTATGATATGATTACTATTATTAAAATAATAAATTTTTATAATAATAGTATTTATTAATAATAACTAGTTATTAATTATAGCTAATTTTAATAATAAATAATTAATAATATTAGGATTATTATTAATATTATTTGCTTTGATAATCTATTAGTTACTCTGAAGGCTGCCAGGTGGAGCTGAACCTTTGTTCCTGTTGACTGTACCTGTGTTGGGACTGTTTAGTACTCACCTAGTTGTGCTTGCGAGTGTTGAGGTTCGGCTCTTTGGTCCCGCCTCTCAACACGTGTAGAGGTGAAACACCAGCATCGTGTGCCCAGCCACAGCCTGACATGTTATTAATGGTGGAAGTAAGAGTGTGATTGGACGCCAGACTGCTGACGTCATGCGGTCCATAATTGTGAGTATTTTGGGAGGTAATTAAGACCGTGGAGAATGTTGGTTCTGTAAATGGAACCTGTCTGGTACTCGCCTGATTGTTAGTGATATGCAGCACCATATGTGTGTGGTTGTGTTGCTGAGCGAGGCAGTTGTAGAGCTCAGTTGGGATATGCAACTGTGAACTATGAAGAACCCAGAGAGAGAGTAGCGACCTGTGTGAGTGTCCATGGATGGTGTTGGGTGAAGCACATCAAGGTTCCTCCTCACTGGTGTCCACCGCTGTCTTGACCTGTGTCTAACAAGTTAAGACTCGTGTAGATCATGTATGGGACTTGTAGAGTTATAGTCCCCGTTGTCGTGGTCAGGAAGTCTGTATATAGGCTTACCATAGGTGTGAGTGTAGTTGACTGTCAATGACCTGGTTAGCAGCCTTGACAAGCGTGAGGGAGGACACATGGAAAATGATAAGGAACTATGTGAGGAAATTTACAAAAGCTTTCAGGAAGTATTCAAGCTGAAACGTAATTTGCCATAAGAGCTTAGAGCCCAAACTGAGCGGGTAATTTGAGAGGAGCGCCTCACTGAAGTAACAGTGACACCGGAAGAAGTAAAGCAGCAACAACAGCATATGGAAGTGACAAACGCCGACGTGCGACCATAGACAAAATATCGCCAGGATCCTGACAGTAGCAGCTGAAGCATTGCCTGGTAAGCTTGGGGTCTGAGGGGCAGTGACTGGACGGGTGACCTCATCTATAACAATCATGTTTCCCTGGTTACCTTCATGTCTTCCTCCTCCTGGTAGGAGGCCTCCAGCACCTCTTGTCGTATTGCTTGTCTGGTCATCATTATCGGTCTCTTTTACCATATCTTTATATTTCATTTTTTTTTTACCCTTTTTTCTTCCTGGTTCTTTGGGTTATTCTTCCGTTAACTTCACTTGTGACTCCGTCATGTCTTCTGTATTGTCTTGTGGTTCCTCTGTTCCTTTATGTGTTTGTTCTGTTTCTCTTCTTCGTTTGACACCTGAGGTGTGTTCTCCCAGGGCTTTGTGCCGCGGGTATTGTTCATGCAGTGTCCACGTCCTCCTCTCCTCCTGGCCCCGCCCTCCTCCCCTCCTGGCCCCGCCCTCTTCTCCTCTTGGCCCCGCCCTCCTCCCCTCCTAGCTCCGCCCTCTTCTCCTCCTGGCCCCGCCCTCCTTCCCTCCTGGCCCCGCCCTCCTCCCCTCCTAGCTCCGCCCTCTTCTCCTCCTGGCCCCGCCCTCCTCTCCTCCTGGCCCAGCCCTCCTTCCCTTCTGGCCCCGCCCTCCTCTCCTCCTGGCCCCGTCCTCCTCTCCTCCTGGCCCCGCCCTCCTCCCCTCCTGGCCCCGCCTTCCTCCCCTCCTAGCTCCGCTCTCTTCTCCTCCTGGCCCCGCCCTCCTTCCCTCTTGGCCCCGCCCTCCTCCCCTCCTGGCCCCGCCCTCCTCCCCTCCTAGCTCCGCCCTCTTCTCCTCCTGGCCCCGCCCTCCTTCCCTCCTGGCCCCGCCCTCCTCCCCTCTTAGCCCGCCCTATAATACAACTGGTTTAAGACCTGAATCACAACACTCTCTCAAGCGAACAATATATATATATAGTGAGCCAGTTGTATGTTTACCAATCAAGCGGGCGGCAGCCATCCCGTGGGCGGCGGTGAAAGGTAATTACTGGCCAGTATTCACTTCCGGCCGTTACCAAACTCTGCAGAATTGAGTACAATTTCTGGTAATAGATAATTTTGAATGGAATACTTACTCATTTCACTAACATTTGTTATAGCGTTATCCATAAAATATTTATATTTTATTTTCGCATTCAATCACATAGTAATGTTGGCAGTGGGAATAATTTTGCTGCCACAGGGTAAACAGTCTTCGTGGTGTAGTGGTAAGACACTCGCCTGGCGTTCCGCGAGCGCTTTGTCATGGGTTCGTATCCTGGACGGGGAGGATTTACTGGGCGCAATTCCTTAACTGTAGCCTCTGTTTAACTCAACAGTAAAATGTGTACTTGGTTGACCAGACCACACACTAGAAGTTGAAGGGACGATCGACGACGTTTCGGTCCGTCCTGGACCATTCTCAAGTCGCCTCACAAGCGACTTGAGAATGGTCCAGGACGGACCGAAACGTCGTCGTCCCTTCAACTTCTAGTGTGTGGTCTGGTTAACATACTTCAGCCACGTTATGTGACTCTTCGCCTGCATGTGTACTTGGTTGTAACAACGATTCTTCGCGGCGGGGATCGTATTCCAGGGACCTGCCCGAAACGCTACGCGTACTAGTGGCTGTACAAGTTAGTTAGTTAGTTTAGTTCATTTATTATGCACCCCATACCCATCCCGTGGGCGGTAGTGGAAAGGGTTACAGAGGAAATAATGGGCTCAGGGACTTAACCCCACAATTCATTTAGCTAAGCAGTTACGTATCTTGATGAGCTAGTTACAAAATTCAATATAAGTCGTCACATCAACAATGGGTCGAGATCGACCTCAAGTACAGGTTCTAAATTAAGCAACTGACATATGTGGAGAGCTAGTGTCAAAATTTATAGGTTTGTCCTGCACACCGCCCCCCCCCCCCCTCCAGTGGGCGCGGTGGATAGGTTACAATCACTCAGTACTACCTACAGTTAGCAAACTGGGGATATTTGGCTAAAATTTCTGATAGCAGAATGTAACAACTCTTGATATATCTCAACAAAAAAACAAAATATTGTGAAGTTTTCTTAAGGGTGTTATGTTTAACAGTTTTCTTTGAGACCGTTTTCTCTGCCAGCCTCTTGTGTTGGAGACTAAACTAAACTATGTAAACATTTTGTGGAGCTTTAACATATCTTCACTTGCCATTCTTGATATGTTTCTGGAGAACCTTGGAGGTGACCTCGGGCCAGATTCAGGAAGCAGTTACGCAAGTACTACGAACGTGTACATCTTTCCTCAATCTTTGACGGTTTGGTTAATTTAATAAACAGTTTACAAGCATGAAACTTGCCAATCAACTGTTGTTATGTTATAAACAGCCTCCTGGTGCTTCCGAGCTCATTAACTGTTTAATAATTGTAAACAAAGCCGCCAAAGACTGAGAAACGATATACAGGTTCGTAAGTGCTTGTGTAACTGCTTCGTGAATCTGACCCGAGGCAATTAGTAGTGGGGTGAGGACGGCGGTAGCATTGTAGGCTTGTTCAGTGGTGTTGGGAGAGCTGGGGTTCTTCCCTCACTAAGGATTCAGGGGTTTCTTTAAAGGTAAGTTACGGTTATTTGGCCTCGTTCGTGTTAGCCGGAGACACTCCATCAATCTTTATCTTACCCCCTTTGTCTTACCCCCTTTGTCTTACCCCCTTTGCCTTACCCCCTTTGTCTTACCCCCTTTGTCTTACCCCCTTTGTCTTACCCCAGACCCTCGGGAGAGTCGAGTCTGTCACCAGAGACAACATGTAACCGTTGATACTCTATAAACAAACTTATCTAAACCTGAACACGACCAAACCTAACCTAACATGATGATAATATGTGTTGTACTCACCTAATTGTGCTTGCGTGGGTTGAGCTTTGACTCTTTGGTCCCGCCTCTCAACCGTCAATCAACTGGTGTACAGGTTCCTGAGCCTACTGGGCTCTATCATATCTACATTTGAAAGTGTGTATGGAGTCAGCCTCCACCACATCACTGCCTAATGCATTCCATCCGTTAACTACTCTGACCCTGAAACAATTCTTTCTAGCGTCTCTGTGGCTCATCTGGGTACTAAGTTTCCACCTTTGTCCCCTTGTTCGTGTCCCACCCGTGCTGCAGAGTTTGTCTTTGTCCACCCTGTCAATTCCCCTGATAGAACAAGAACCCGGCAATGTGATGTTATAGTGGCCAGAATACGCCTGGGATACAGACGTATCTGGCAGCTTTCTCTAAACCCAAGTGTCGAGTACACTATGTGTCAACTTTGTGAAAGAGAAAACATGCACTCTCTTGAACATTATATTGTAGAATGTCCCATACTGGCTGACTTTCACCCCCCTGGGCTAAGGTATGCTGAACTCTGTAATTACTATATGAGTACTGGAACACTTGATGATATATTGGACTTGTATCCAAGATTGACCATGTAATAGATTAATTATACAATGTATATGATGTAACTATATAACCTGAGCTTGTAAAAGCACCTTAATCACCTTCAGTGATTAAGTGCTTAATTGCACACTAGTTTCTTTATCAGCTATCTCACCCTGTCAGAGTAAATGAGATAAATGTCTGTGAATGCATGTGTGTATATATGTATATGTATGGGTATAAAGTATATATGGAAGCTGATCAGAATTACATTTCACCTTTGTAAATGTACATTAATGACACTGTGTAGAAGACACATCGAACACTTTATGTAAGGCATACGTAAATCTGTGTATCTATGTATTTACGTATATAGGTTAGCTTAGCATTTTTAAAGCACCGACTCGCCTTCAGATGTTGATTGTTCAATAAACCCTTGAAATATATGTTTAACACATCTCTAACCCTGTCCATGGAGGACAGAATAAAATGTATATATGCTGATTAGCATTGTAAATGTGTGGCCACGTCTGTGGTAGAAAACAATAAAAAAAAAAAAATTCCCCTGAGAATTTTGTAGGTGGTTATCAGGTCTCCCCTTACTCTTCTGTTTTCCAGGGATGTGAGGTTCATCTCCTTTAGCCTTTTCTCGTAGCTCATTCCTCTCAGTTCCGGGACCAGTCTGGTGGCATACCTCTGCACCTTCTCTGACTTTGTCTTGATTTTAATTAGGTATGGACTCCAGGCTGGAGCTGCATACTACAGGATTGATCTTACATAAGTGATATACAAGATCCTGAACGTTTCTTTGTACAAGTTTCTAAAGGCAGTTCTTATGTTGGCCAGTCTTCCATATGCCGCTGATGATATCCTTTTGATGTAGGCCTCTGGGGACAGGTTCGGTGTGATATCAACCCCCAGATCTTTCTCTCTATTTGACTCTTGCAGGATTTCACCTCCCAGATGATACCTTGTGTTCAGCCTCCTGCTCCCGTCGCCTAATTTCATTACATTACACTTTCCAGAGTTGAACTTTAGCAGTCATTTTCTAGACCATTCCTCCAGTTTGTCCAGCTCATCCTGCAGTCTCTGTCTATCTTCATCCGTCTTGATTCTTCTCATAATTTTTGCATCATCAGCAAACATTGAGAGGAACGAGTCTATACCCTCCTGAAGATCGTTTACATATATTAGAAACAGGATGGGTCCAAGTACTGAGCCCTGTGGGACTCCGCTGGTGACATCTCGCCACTCTGATATCTCCCCCCTCATCGTTACTCGCTGTTTCCTGTTGCTTAAGTACTCCCTTATCCACTGGAGCACCTTCCCTTTTACTCATACCTGTTGCTCCAACTTTTTAACAGCCTTTTATGGGGTACTGTGTCAAAGGCTTTCCGGCAGTTCAGGAAAATGCAGTCAGCCCACCCATCTCTTTCCTGCCTAATTTTTGTTGCCTGGTCATAGAATTCTATTAAACCTGAGAGGCACGATTTACCATCCCTGAACCCATGTTGGTGGTGTGTTACAAAGTTATTTCCTTAGATGCTCTACGAACCTTTTCCTCACGATCTTCTCCATCACCTTGCATGGTATACAAGTTAGGGAAACTGGCCTGTAGTTCAGTGCCTCTTGCCTGTCACCCTTCTTGTATATTTGGACTACGTTAGCTGTCTTCCAACTTTCTGGTAAGTCTCCTGTTTCCAGCGACCTGTTATACACCATAGAGAGTGGCACACTTAGTGCTTCTGCACCTTCCTTTAATCCATGGTGAGATTCTGTCAGGCCCAACAGCCTTTGTCACATCCAGCTCCAGCAGACATCTTTTGACCTTATCACTGGTGAGGTCAAATTCCTCCAAGGTTGCTTGGTTTGCCTCCTCCTCATTTAGTGCAGGGGCTTCTCCTTGTTCTATTGTGAAGACCTCCTGGAATCTCTTTTTGAGTTCTTCACACACCTCCTTGTCGTTCTTTGTGTTACTGTTCTCCCCTTTTCTCAGTTTCATCACTTGTTCCTTCACTGCTGTTTTCCTCCTGATGTGGTTGTGGAGCAGCTTTGGTTGGGTCTTGGCTTTACTTGCTGTCATTTTCAAACTGTCTCTCTGCTTCCCTCCTCACTCTGAGATACTCATTTCTGGCCCTCTGATATCTCTCCCTGCTCTCCAGTGTTCCTGTTATTTCTGTAGTTTCTCCGTGTTGTTTCTCTATGTTTCTCCATAAATGTGACCATGGTGTTATTGCACATAAAATGCGTTCAAAAGGAATTACCGGGAAAATAGGCAGATGGATCTACAATTTCCTGACCAACAGAACCCAATGTGTAATAGTCAACAAAATAAAATCCAGCCCATGAACCGTGAAGAGCTCAGTCCCCCAGGGTACTGTGCTTGCTCCAGTACTTTTTCTCATCCTCATATCGGACATAGACAAGAACACAACCTATAGCACTGTATCATCCTTTGCAGATGACACTAGGATCTTCATGAGAGTTGGCAACATAGAGGACACGGCAAACCTCCAATCAGATGTAGATCAGGTCTTTCTATGGGCTACAGAAAATAATATGGTGTTTAACGAGGATAAGTTCCAGCTCATGCGCTATGGAAAAATTGAAAATATAAAAACGGAAACCACGTACAAAACTCAGGCAAATCATAACATAGAACGAAAAGGCAATGTAAAGGATCTGGGTGTACTCATGTCGGAAGACCTTACCTTTAAAGAACACAATAATGTAGCCGTCACAACTGCAAGAAAAATGACAGGTTGGATAACAAGAACTTTTCACACTAGAAATGCTATACCGTTGATGATACTTTTCAAAACGCTTGTGCTCTCTAGAGTGGAGTACTGCTGCACAATGACAGCCCCTTTCAAAGCTAGAGAAATTGCTGACCTGGAGAGCGTGCAGAGATTCTTTACTGCTAGAATCCACTCAGTAAAACATCTAAATTACTGGGACCGACTAAAGAGCCTAAATCTGTACTCCCTTGAGCGCAGGCGGGAGAGATACATAATAATTTACACGTGGAAAATAATTGAGGGGCTGGTCCTAAACCTGCACACAGAAATAACATCACATGAGACCAGAAGACATGGCAGGATGTGCAGAATTCCCCCGTTGAAAAGCAGAGGTGCAACAGGTACTCTGAGAGAGAACTCTATCAACATCAGAGGCCCGAGACTGTTCAACACGCTTCCATTACACATAAGGGGCATAACTGGCCGATCCCTCACAGTCTTCAAGAGAGAACTGGATAAGCACCTCCAAAGGATACCTGATCAACCAGGCTGTGACTCATACATCAGGCTGCGAGCAGCCGCGTCTAACAGCCTGGTTGATTAGTCCAGCAACCAGGAGGCCTGGTCGACGACCGGGCCGCGGGGACGCTAAGCCCCGGAAGCACCTCAAGGTAACCTCAAGATATGTTCTTTTACTCAGTTACTTCGCTACCTTGCATTCCTGTTTTTTTTTTTTCGTTTTTCTCCTTTTGGACGGGGATAAACCTGTCTGCAGCTTCCTGGTACTTCTGGGTGACAACTTCCATCATGTCTTGCACTTCCATCATGTCTCTAAGTTCTGTTTCCCATGGTATTCCCCTGAGGAAGTTCCTCATCTCGTCATATTTTCCTCTTCGGTAATTTAGTCTTTTTCCTTCCGATCCCATCCTTGGATAGGTTATCCCTACCTCCACCAAGTACTCAAAACTCAGTACACTGTGGTCACTCATTCCTATGGGGGCTTCCACTTTGACTTCCCTTATTTCTGACTCATTCAGGGTGAATATCAAGTCGAGTCTAGCTGGTTCATTATTGCATCTCACTCTTGTGGGTTCCTTGACATGCGGGCTCAGAAAGTTCCTTGTTGCCATTTCCAAGAGTTTAGCTCTCCATGTATCTGCACCACCATGTGGGTCCCCATTCTCCCAGTTTATCTTTAATTGGTTGAAATCGCCCATGATTAAGAGTCTTGAGCTATTCTTGCAGGCAACTGAAGCTGCTCTCTCTATTATATTATTGGTTGCCATGTTGTTCCTATCAAACTCCTCTCTAGGTCTTCTGTCATTTAGGGGAGGGTTGTAAATGACTGCCACTATTATCATAGGTCCACCCATTATTATAGTTCCTGTTATGTAATCTCTGAACCCATTACAGTCCGGAATTTCCATCTCATCAAAACTCCAGTCCTTCCTTATCAGCAGGGCTACTCCTCCACCTCCTCTCCCTTCCCTCTCTTTCCTTACTATATAGTAGTCCTTTGGAAACACAGCATCTGTTATGTCTCCTGACAATTTTGTTTCCGTGAGTCCTATTACATCAGGGTTTTCTTCTTGCGCCCTTTCACTACGACATCCGGTGTGACGTCGTAATGGTGTGATGCTGTAATGATCATTCAGCTACAGGGTCATCATTGTCCCGGGTCATCATTGTCCCGGGTCATCATTGTCCCGGGTCATCATTGTCCCGGGTCATCATTGTCCCGGGTCATCATTGTCCCGGGTCATCATTGTCCCGGGTCATCATTGTCCCAGGTCATCATTGTCCCAGGTCATCATTGTCCAGGGTCATCATTGTCCGGGTCATCATTGTCCCGGGTCATCATTGTCCCAGGTCATCATTGTCCAGGTCATCATTGTCCGGGTCATCATTGTCCCGGGTCATCATTGTCCCGGGTCATCATTGTCCCGGGTCATCATTGTCCATGGTCATCATTGTCCCGGGTCATCATTGTCCATGGTCATTATTGTCCCGGTTCATCATTGTCCGGGTCATTATTGTCCCGGGTCATCATTGTCCGGGTCATCATTGTCCCGGGTCATCATTGTCCCGGGTCATCATTGTCCATGGTCATCATTGTCTATGGTCATCATTGTCCATGGTCATCATTGTCCATGGTCATCATTGTCCATGGTCATCATTGTCCATGGTCATCATTGTCCCGGGTCATCATTGTCCCGGGTCATCATTGTCCCGGGTCATCATTGTCCCGGGTCATCATTGTCCAGGGTCATCATTGTCCTGGGTCATCATTGTCCATGGTCATTATTGTCCCGGGTCATCATTGTCCAGGGTCATCATTGTCCAGGGTCATCATTGTCCCGGGTCATCATTGTCCCGGGTCATCATTGTCCCGGGTCATCATTGTCCATGGTCATCATTGTCCCGGGTCATCATTGTCCCGGGTCATCATTGTCCCGGGTCATCATTGTCCATGGTCATCATTGTCCCAGGTCATCATTGTCCCGGGTCATCATTGTCCCGGGTCATCATTGTCCCGGGTCATCATTGTTGTGGGAAATTTTTACCCACCATATCTAATAATTATCTAAGAAATGTATTATTTCTATATCATATCTATATCATATCAAATCATATCTATATCATATCTATATCAAATCAAAATCATATCAGAATCACAACAGATTCACAATATAGCTTGATCCTAGATGATGCCACTATGATCACGTACGCCATAGGGCCCTATAGATGCCTACGTGACTTTGTGCATGATCTCTCAAGGATCCAGAAGCTTCTAGAAGGATTCGTTAATTAAAAATTTATTGGAACACTGACGTAGTATCCGGTAGAGATAAAATTGAATCCTTATTAAGAGTCAGTGGTATTATCAAGTACTACTTATAATCTTTAAATCCTATATCATATTTTATTATAATCACATCTTATCTCAATCATAAGTCTAGACTGTAAAAATAATCAATCAATATTCATTCAAAGTAACCCCTTTCAAGGGAGATGGGGGGGGCATCTCGGGAGAGAAGCGCCCACCACAGCCCGAGGGCAGAATGCGTATGTTTACACAACTGTGAACAGTGACGGTCCCTTAGCGAACATTTTTGGCTGAGGACACCTTATCTAATATCATTATCACCAGTGAACACTCTCTAGAACTGGGGGAGTACCTGGACAATATATCAACAAGGAAAATCCTAGAACATTTATGTAAAATAAGAGTGAAGTGGAGCATTTAGTGACACGGTCTCCACCTTCATCCCTAATCTCATTAATCTTCATTGTTATCTTCTGCAATGCAGTCCAATATCCGTAGCAACGCTACTAGATCATACAGCAACGCTGTTTTATAAAATATCATGCCTAAACTCGCCAAGAGAGTTTATTCAGTCTGGCACACTTGTCAGACAGGCACCCGACTGGCAGAGAAGTATATTGAATGTTATTTTGGTATATGATTGGCCAATTGTATGCTTGTGACTTTAATATTCTATAAATCTGTCTTTCGGTAAAAAGGCGAGGCAACGCCTCATATTTCTGTGAGTTTATTATTAATATTGTGGTACAGCAGAATCTTATCCAAGCTCTGAACCTCATGAGTGTCCACGGTCAGAAAAGATTGTCACAATAAGTAAACAAATACTCATGAGTGTCCAGAGTGTAGGAAGAGATTCAACAAGCTGACTGTATTTAATCATATACATTGATCATATACATTGCATATACTTGAATATATAAATTAAGTTAACAATTGCTTGCTTAGTTATTTTTTAAGTAATCATATAAGTTCATTTAATTGAATATAATTTTAGTACTCAGTAACAGTACTCAGACCATATTTAGGTCATTTATCATACTTTACAATTTACAATTTAAGTTGTTTAAAGTATAAGTGTATTGGCTGTTAATTGCTAAGGTGCTAGGCTAGACTGTGTATGTTTAAATCTCTGATTTAAACAGAGCCAGTGTTCAGTTATATAACTGAATTTATAAATCTTATCCTTGTATAAAATACAAGCTGATGTGAGATACCTGTTGGCAGGTGGACGTGGAACTGCAATCAACCTATCAACTAATTCACTCACCCCACCTGCCCCTTACAGCCCATTATCTGTCATTAGGAAAAGAGGAGCTAGGATTTACGACCCTAGCTAGAGATTTTAGTTGAATTAATTTGCATACAGTAATTTTTTAATTTAGTTCAGTACAAGTCTCTGGTAGTCTCCTCTTATATCAATCACAGCAGGTTTTTCCCACATTTTTGGTCCTTCGAACCGGATAGTCTAGAAACTAGATAATTATTGGTCCTTTAAACCTAGATAGTCTATAAACTAGACTATATTATTCCAGCAAATACATAAGAAACTTCTTGATTTTGCATTGGAATAATTTTTACATATTCTAGCCTAACCTAGCTATCAGCCAATATTTATCATAGCTATATATCTAAGTAAACAAATTGTTTGCAGTGGCTTAAGCCACCATATCCATTAACTAGTAAGCATTCATATATTAATACTGTTCTGTGTTAAGAAACCACAGTACTTAATCTATCAGTGTCAAAGACAACTGCATATTAATCATATATACTATTATTTACCTCACTTGTGGTAACATACATACATATTTAAGTGTATTATCTAACATTATCTCTAATCAACTGATTTTCAGTGCTGCTCATTACATAATATTCTTTAAAAAAGAATTTTTATCACTGTATGAGCATTTCATTACAAATTATCCATAATCAACTATATCAAACCCTATTACAGGTAAAACCAGTAGGCATTCTACTGTATTTTATCAAGCAACTATTAGGGTAACAGATCTTGTAATAACTTTGCAAAAATAGTGACATTTACTATTTTTAAAAAATTATTACAGGATTTACCAACTTGGTGCATTCGGGTCACAAATCAAATTATCACAGTACTTTTGATAATTGAACACCTGCTACAACCAGATTCCAGGGAGGAAATGAAGGACGATCTTTGGAATCATTACCTAAGTAGACAGGAAAGCTCATTTATCAAAACTCATTAACATCACACATATTTATCAGAAAAAAGAAAATATCTCGGAATCTCCGAAACTCGGAAAAGGTCAAAATGACTAACAGTATTCCACCAGCTACTGAAACTGAAAAAGAAAAGGACACAAAGTGTCTAAAAAATCACTTGAATCTACAGCCTACAGACCATTTAAATCAGGTGATAGACAAATGTCATCATCACTTGGCTACAATAGTCTACCATTGGGGATTAAGACCAATCTTAATCTCACATCACAATCTGAATGGCTAAACAGCCCCTCATCACTAATCCACAATCTGAATGGCTAAACAGCCCCTCATCACTAATCTACAATCTGAAAGGCTAACAGCCCATTGACAATGTCAATACAAATATTATCATCCATCTAAGATAACTATCTTAATCCAAGAATATAGTCTTGATCACCTAATCTCATGCTTTCACTGGAGTGAAAGCAGCCTCAGAAAATCTGAAGGCAATCAAGCGTCTCAAAGAGACTTACTTAATAGAAAAGGCAAAGCCGAGAAAATAAAAAGCAAAATGCTTCATCACATCATGAATAATGTAGATACACATTATTACAGATACAATTCATCCTTTAAGGAAATCCTTGGAGGAGTACAAGTGTTACATGCTTGTATGACCTACTTGCATGTAATTACTTACCTACAATGTTACATACTTGTAACAACATCTTATCACAAAGCCAAATCTTTGATGGACTTCGAGCTTACGTACAAAGATTACGAAGCCGAGGAAAACTTAGATCTCAAGAAAAAATCACTAAAAGTGAATCCACGGACAAAAACAAAAATGTCCAAACTGGCAGTCCAAAATCAAGGCAACAAAACTCCTCTTCTGCAAAGTGGAAAAAGAGTAATGTTGGCTCTTATGCTATATCCTCCACAGTTAACAGAACTGTAGGAAATCAAGCTCCCAAGACAGATAAGACAAAAGGAGCAGCAAGTGTCCCAAGATGCTTATTCTGTCAAGAAGCACATAGCATTTATCAATGCACAGTTTATGAAGGCCGTGCCAGTCGAATCAATCGACTGAAATCTCTGAACAGGTGCATCCGTTGTCTACGGAAGCACGATACAAGTGAGTGTAACACTCAATTGCAGAACTGCCAATATTGTAATAAAAGTGTACATCACACAGCACTCTGTGGTGATATCAACACTCAATCCAGATCACTTGCTTCCAATAATCAATCTTCATCTCAGGCAAAGCCAAAAGATGATACCACAACAGCAGTACAATTCTGTACAGTAATGAGTAATGTCAATGCCTCAGATACAGAAATTGTTACAACTGCCATATTGCCTACAGCACAGCTAAAACTGTGTAATGAAGGAGTTTGTATTCAAACTAGAGGCTTTTTTGATCAGGGTTCACAGAAAACCTTCATCAGTAAAAAGATGGCAGAAGATTTACAACTTAAATCTTCAAAGCAAGTATCTACATCCATATCAGGGTTTTTTACCAGTTCAGGTCATAGAACCTTTCCGGTAGTACAACTCATGGTCTGCCTGGGTACATCCCAAAGGACAGTCGAAGCCATAGTAGTTGATAAAATTCCTACTGAAATGGAAGTGACTGGTCTGGCAGCCACAATTAAATTCCTAAAAGAAAAAGGAATTCAATTAGCAGATCCTCGGCTCGATTCGGATTACATAGGAGATATCGGAATCCTGATTGGAGCTGACTATTATCATCAATTCATTCTGTCAGAAGAATGTATGGGTATGAAAATACTCAAATCAGCAGGAGGCATATTGTTGACAGGACCTATACTAGATCTTGAACCTTCAACTCCTGAAAAATCACATCATACAGAAACTGTAATCATGGCCTGACTAGGCAAAGATCAATCACCCCTTAAAATCCCCCACATGATTGATGATGGATTGGAATCTGTACATCAATTGTGGGAACTTGATGCTATAGGAATAATTCCTGATCAACCAAGTCCTGATGATGTCTGTGCATACAATCAGTACTTAGAAACTGTACAGTATCATGATGGACAGTACTGGGTAAGGCTACCATGGAAAATCAACCATAAAACCTTACCTACCAATTATCACATGGCTTATAGTCAATTTAAATCTCAATTAGCAAAGCTAAGAAAAAGGCCTGAGCATTTAAAACTCTATCATGAGATTATAGCTCAACAATTACAGAATAAATTCATAGAAGTCGTGAAACACGACAATAAGCAAACAGGCCATTTTTTACCACACATGGCTGTAATGAGAGAATCAAAAACAACTCCTTTACGGATAGTTTTTAACTGTAGCTCTAAATCTGGACCCCAAGGAACCAGTCTAAATGATTGTTTGCAAACAGGTCCAAGTCTAACTCAGAAATTGTATGACATACTGTTGAAGTTTAGACTTAATAAATATGCATATTCAGCAGATATAAGTAAGGCCTTTCTAAGAGTCGGCTTGCAGGAAGAAGATAGAGACTTCACTAAGTTTCTATGGGTAGAGAACCCAGAAGATATCAATAGTCCTATAGTGACTTTCAGATTTTCATCAGTACTTTTCGGCGCGACAAGTAGTCCATTTCTGTTGCAAGCAACTCTAGATACTCATCTGAAAAAATCATCAAGTCCCTATAAGGCTGAAATCAGTCAGAATCTATATGTAGATAATTTTCAAGGGACAGTTAACAGTACTACTGAACTGTTACAATTATATCAAGAGGCCAACAAGGAGCTACAAGGTGCCAACATGCCACTACAATCTTGGGCCTCTAATAATGCAACATTGAATAATCAAATAGCAAGAGATTACCCTGAATATCACGTACCAGAATCACAAAAGGTGTTAGGTATGGAGTGGGATTTAATCTCGGACATGATCTCGATCAAATCCGTGCCAGTAAATTATTGCATTGCTACAAAAAGGGATTTGCTTTCACAAGTTAGTAAAGTATTTGACCCACTTGGTCTACTAAATCCTTTAACTATCAAGTGGCGTTTACTGGTGCAAGAAGCTTGGAAGTCTAAAGTTGGTTGGGATGATCCACTACCACTCCAGTTACAAAAAGCTTGGATGGAAATGGCTCAAGAACAAACTTTAGTCGACAAGATAATCTTTCCGAGACACATAGTCGAGGAAAATGATGAAGTAACACTACATGTATTCGCAGACTCGTCAGCCAAAGCTTTTGGAGCTTGTGCTTACTTAGTGACTTCTAATCAATCATATCTTATCACCTCTAAGGCCAGAGTCGCTCCATTAAAAAAGAGGACTTTGCCTCAGATGGAACTAACAGCACTGCTAACAGCCACACGCTTAGCTGTGCATATCAAACAAGTCTTGTCTACCATGAACATCAAAGATGTCATTATATGGTCTGACAATGAAGCTGTTTTACAATGGGTACGAAACGACAACTGTCCGACTCCCTATGTAAAAAATCGCGTCTCGGAAATTAAAGAAATTTCCGCAGGCTTTCAATTGTTGCATGTACCAACAAAAGATAATCCAGCTGATCTCTTATCAAGAGGTATGACGTTTAAACAATTTGCAAAGGCAGATATTTGGTTTTATGGGCCTAGATGGTTAGTGAATGGCAGTTGGCCTGAACAAAAGCCGCACGTCATCACGACACAAACCATAACTACCACCAGGCAGCAAGCTCAAATATCAGTCTTGGATTGTACTCGTTACTCCTCGCTCATCAAATTAATCAATGTAACACAGAACGTGTTTCAATATCTCAGGAAAAAAGGTATAAAATACACTTTTCCTGATGCACTTATCTATTGGGTAAGACAAGCCCAGACAGAAACTTATGGTAAGAACTATGAAAATCTTCCGCATAAGTTAAAACACAATCTCGGTCTGTGGATAGACCAAGAAAATCACAACATTCTGCGTTGTGGAGGGAGACTTAAACACGCAGATGTTAATCTAGATACCGTGCATCCATGGCTTTTACCAAAAAATCATTGGATCACCAGGTTGATTGTGTTACATACACATCAACAAATCATCAAACATGGAGGAGTGTTAGACACACTCACACAAATCAGACAACAGTACTGGATTCCTCAGGGAAGACAGTCAGTCAAATCAATCTTGAAAAATTGCATGATATGCCGAAGGTACGATGCAAAAACTTGCTCTTATCCAGGGCCACCACCTCTACCAAAAGAACGTGTGGTCCATCTACATCCTTTCGAAACGACCGGAGTAGATTATACAGGAGCAATATATCTAACAGGGACTCCAGATAAGCAACCTATCAAGGCATACATCTGTCTGTTCACCTGTGCTACCACCAGGGCAGTACATTTAGAGGTAACACCCGATATGACTGCTCAATCATTTATTCAAGCTTTCCGCAGATTCGCAGCACGCCGATCATGCCCCAAGCTGATGATTTCAGACAACGGAGCAAACTTGGTAGCTGGAGAAGCATGTCTACGGGAAATCTGTTCCCATCCTGCAGTTACTTCCACACTGGAAACAGCGTCATTGCAGATGGAAANTATAAGTTTAGAGACTTGTACACATTCAGTGCAAAGAAGCAAGGAAAATAGTTGATTGAAGGGGGTAGAGGCCAGTGTTATACGGACTTCCCACTCATAATATAAGCTTTTGATACAGTGCCACATAAAAGACTGATTAAGATAGAGGGTTCACTATATTGTGGATTCTATATTAAGCTGAATTAGGGCATGGCATACCAAAGGAAACAAAGATTTAGAATCAATGGAGTTAAGTCGCAACACATGGTTTACACATGGCCGTTCATGTTTACAAATTTACTCTCTTTTTATTCCAGCATAGTTGAGGCAGTTGATAGTGGTAAGGAGTGTGTGTTTGTTTCTTGACTTTAGCAAAGCTTTTGATACAGTGCCACATGAAACAATGTGACCTTCAATAAAGACATTCTGGAGGGCTTCTGTGCAAGAGTTAGGATGAGCTAGCCTTAGCATTTTATACCAATTTGACAGTTAATTTCAGTAACACGATAAACAACGCTCGGAATATTAAGTTCCTTCCTCATGTTAAGTATCTTGTGGTACGAGGGGCATCCAAAGATTATTCAAGGCTTCGTTCTGCAAGTTTTCAAGCCCTTAAGCTTTCTTTCAGTCATCAAGGCAAGCAGAGGTGCAGCATAATCACTAAAGATCTGAATTATAAAGGTACATCATTTTGACAATTGTGACATTGGCACGATAGCCTGAGTGATAACCTGCAACATCTCCAAGAGGGCTATGGAGCCTCTCATTATACTGACGACCGAGTTTGAATATAAAGGACAATACAAGGCAAATTTTAAGGTATTTGAATCTGTTAACATAGTCAAGCTGGGAGCCATCAGACAGTTGCATCTTGTGAACAGCTCCTCCTTGCCTGGGTGGACACCCGTTTAGTATCTTTGTTTCCTCTGCTGAGATATGACTAAACCGAAGCCTGACATGAGACTAATACAGAGTTAAGAGTGTTCTGCAGTTAGCATAACAAGTAGTGGGTATCATTATATCATCAGCATACCCAGTAGTGTGTATCATTATATCATCATGTATGATGATACATGATACAAGGAGGTTTAAATTGATCGATCGAACGATCTAAATTGGGTACTGAAATATGGTCAAAAGATTGGCAGATGCCGTTTAATACTGACAAATGTAAGGTTTAAAGGATAGGTAATGACGATAGATCGAGTTACAAGATATAAGTGAGATGCTGCATGGTGCTGAGATTGTGAAGTCGAATTATAAAAGGGATCTGGGAGTTATGATTAGTAAGAATTTAAAAAAATCAATGAATAAATGTTCGTAATAAGGCAAAGAAAACACTGGGATTTATGTATTGAAACATTAGTAATAATTAAGATATCGGTTCATTGTTCTTCAGACATATCTTGCTCTGGGTAGGCTCCATTTAGATATATATATGCACTTCACTTTTGGTCACAGTATATCCACAGCATGGATATAAATATACTAGAATGCGTCCAGCGGAGGATAACAAAGTTAATACCCCAAAATAGAAACCTGTCATATGAAGAAAGATTGTCAAAGCTTAAATTACATTCTCAAGAAAGACAAAGAATTATAGCTAGGTGACATGTGGTTTATGTTTTTGTTGATTTGTTTCTATATTTTCATAAATAAAGCATGCTTACTGTCTATTCCAAGTTTTACGACAATTTTACAAGGTTTAAAATATAAAGCTCAATATTTTCAGCTTTTTTATACAGGAATTATACGTTAATATAACATTATAATAACGTAACGATGTCGTGTAAATAACGTTATATTGACGACATATAAATGTTATATTTATGTTATAAGAACGTAAATTGGATAGGTTTAGATAGAGTAAACAAAAAAAACGAAATGTTGATTGAAAATTGTTTATTTTTATATATAAAGCATGAAAACATTATAATTCCATAGCATTTACTATTATTTTTAAATTTTTACATAAATCTTAAAAAACTGTGTCTCAAGAATACATGTTTTTAGTTATATCTAGTGGTTTTAAGAACGTCAGAAATACGTATTTATGTCAAATGTTAGAGTATTACCTTTGTGGCACCATTTAAAAACGTTCACAAACGTTCTGTGTTTGCTGGGTTTATCTGACCCATGGGGTCCTGACCATCAGAGTGACAGACAGACTAGTGAATTTGACCACGTGTCATATTTAGTATATTATTCATAACGTCTAGATATCCTTGTCACGTCTACTTGTTATCGATCTACTTGTTATCACGTCTACTTGTTATCGGTCTACTTGTTATCGGTCTACTTGTTATCATATCTACTTGTTTTCACGTCTACTTGTTATCGGTCTACTTGTTATCACGTCTACTTGTTATCACGTCTACTTGTCTGAGAGACACAAGCGTGTTGTTAACCTTGTGACGAGCAGGTGTTGTGGGTCATCATTACCTTGTAAATGTCAGCAGGATGACCCTACGGGAGCTGAGTGGAGGGTGGAGTGTTGATTGAGACCCAACATGAGACAATCAACAATCTTTAAACAGGAAACCAAACTGCGGAAGGCCGCTTAATGGCCGCCTTAATTTGCATAAATGCTTGAAAGGAACTCGGAGCCATTGTGATCCTAATATAACAAGTCGTTCGTTCAGAACGCGTTGCGTGAAGTAGCTATGAAAGCAGCTACTTCATGGGAAGCATCAAGGTGCCCTACCTTGCTCTAGAATGGTCAAAAAAAGAGCTGTGGAAGCGGGAGGAGTTTAGGAAAAACAATGCTTCAGTCTGGAGTGGAGAATATGGATAATAATATATTAATACATTGTTGAAACACATTTATTAATAATAATTCTATATAACTGACTGAAAAATGGAAGGACAGGAAGGGAAGGTGTAGATCCGTCCTGTGTATTACACTACACTGCTCGGGACCTCGACAACTTCCCACTTCCCAGCAACGTCGACATTATTAGCCACTCTGGATCATGTAGATATCTTTATTAATAAATCATTAATGCGTTGACAGCTACAATAATTACGTTCCCTGATTCTCCTTCATACCCAAATATTATGTAGAAATTTGTTTGGCGGAAGCCAAGAAAAGTTCTAAAAGAGAGTTATGAGACTACATGAAGATATTCGCATTGTGGCAGAGTTATTACCTGAACATTGTGGCAGAGTTATTACCTGAACATTGTGGCAGAGTTATTACCTGAACATTGTGGCAGAGTTATTACCTGAACATTGTGGCAGAGTTATTACCTGTACATTGTGGCAGAGTTATTACCTGTACATTGTGGCAGAGTTATTACTTGAACATTGTGGCAGAGTTATTACCTGAACATTGTGGCAGAGTTATTACCTGAACATTGTGGCAGAGTTATTACTTGAACATTGTGGCAGAGTTATTACCTGAACATTGTGGCAGAGTTATTACCTAAACATTGTGGCAGAGTTATTACCTGAACATTGTGGCAGAGTTATTACCTGAACATTGTGGCAGAGTTATTACCTGAACATTGTGGCAGAGTTATTACCTAAACATTGTGGCAGAGTTATTACCTGTACATTGTGGCAGAGTTATTACCTGAACATTGTGGCAGAGTTATTACTTGAACATTGTGGCAGAGTTATTACTTGAACATTGTGGCAGAGTTATTACTTGAACATTGTGGCAGAGTTATTACTTGAACATTGTGGCAGAGTTATTACTTGAACATTGTGGCAGAGTTATTACTTGAACATTGTGGCAGAGTTATTACTTGAACATTGTGGCAGAGTTATTACCTGAACATTGTGGCAGAGTTATTACCTGAACATTGTGGCAGAGTTATTACCTGTACATTGTGGCAGAGTTATTACCTGAACATTGTGGCAGAGTTATTACTTGAACATTGTGGCAGAGTTATTACTTGAACATTGTGGCAGAGTTATTACTTGAACATTGTGGCAGAGTTATTACTTGAACATTGTGGCAGAGTTATTACTTGAACATTGTGGCAGAGTTATTACCTGAACATTGTGGCAGAGTTATTACCTGAACATTGTGGCAGAGTTATTACTTGAACATTGTGGCAGAGTTATTACCTGAACATTGTGGCAGAGTTATTACCTAAACATTGTGGCAGAGTTATTACTTGAACATTGTGGCAGAGTTATTACCTGAACATTGTGGCAGAGTTATTACCTTAACATTGTGGCAGAGTTATTACCTGAACATTGTGGCAGAGTTATTACTTGAACATTGTGGCAGAGTTATTACCTGTACATTGTGGCAGAGTTATTACCTGTACATTGTGGCAGAGTTATTACCTGTACATTGTGGCAGAGTTATTACCTGTACATTGTGGCAGAGTTATTACCTGTACATTGTGGCAGAGTTATTACCTGTACATTGTGGCAGAGTTATTACCTGTACATTGTGGCAGAGTTATTACCTGTACATTGTGGCAGAGTTATTACCTGTACATTGTGGCAGAGTTATTACCTGAACAATGTGGCAGAGTTATTACCTGAACATTGTGGCAGAGTTATTACCTGAACATTGTGGCAGAGTTATTACCTGTACATTGTGGCAGAGTTATTACCTGAACATTGTGGCAGAGTTATTACCTTAACATTGTGGCAGAGTTATTACCTGAACATTGTGGCAGAGTTATTACCTGTACATTGTGGCAGAGTTATTACCTGAACATTGTGGCAGAGTTATTACCTGAACATTGTGGCAGAGTTATTACCTGTACATTGTGGCAGAGTTATTACCTGTACATTGTGGCAGAGTTATAACCTGAACATTACTCCATAAAACTGCGTTAACAAAAATCCTGTTTTCTGAATAATTCCAACTACCAGATTTTACTAATGATATATATCATGGCAGCAGCAGGGATGGCAGCTGCTGCCATCCCTGCTGCTGGCTCTACTTCTTATATATGTATGTATATATATATATATATATATAATATATTATATATATATATATATATATATATATATATATATATATGTATATATATATATATATATATATATATATAGATATATATATAATATATTATATATATATATATATATATATATATGTCCCCCGAATCTGAGGTGAGGAAATAGGCCACCTACACAATGCTTTAATATATAATAATACCTATTGAATGTTTGCCGCCTGGAGAACCGTGGTGTTCCTATCAACGGGGTCAACTGGGTGTATATCCTGGCCACTATCACTATTATTATCCCGTCATTATCATCATTAATATCTACAATACTTACCACTTGTAGGAGGATACCTGCTTCCGCAGCTGGAGCAGGAACTGCAGCTCCTTAATGACTCCAGACCTTATGTCAAGGGTAACAACGTTGGTTTTTGTGGTGAGCTGTCAATGTTAGTGTGTGTGTGTGTGTGTGTGTGTGTGTGTTGTGGTGTGTGTGTGTGTGTGGTGTGTGTGTGTGTGTGTGGGTGTGGTGTGTGTGTGTGTGTGTGTGTGCGAGTGTGTGTGTGTGAGTGTGTGTGTGGGGTACTTGTTACCCCTTACCTCTTGTGGAGGTAATTTCAAGTATAAAATGTGGGTGCACACAGTGGAGAATTTTTTATAAGAAAATATCTACAACTGATTTCTAGGAGGCCGCGAGTCACCAGTAATACTCCGCCCAGTAAAGTAGTACCGTCTCAGCTGGAGATAGGAATAATGTGAAGTGGAATAGTCTGACTATGTAAGGGAAAAATGTACTTAATCAAAAAGCATGCATTGGGGCATAGGGTAAATAAAATCAATAAAGGGTTTGATTGCAAATGTAAAGAATAGAGTATTAAGGGGCGATGATGCAAGAGAGGTGGACGCCATCTTGACTGGAGGGGGAGGTGTATCGCTGCCGACCGATCCTGCTATTTGAGGGGTTTTCTCCGGCCGTACAATCAGATAAGCCTATCCTTATATATAAACAGGGTTGCAAGATAGGGTAGAGCAGATATACAGATTTTGGAGATGTTTGTAAGAGTCCAGGTTTCCTAGAGGGTAAATATATGTGTCACTTGGTTGACGGCAGTGTGTACGGCTCCAGGTTTGGGACGGTGAGCTTAGGGTATGTAGAACTAGCTAGGGACTTTCCCATAATACTAAGCGACCATGTAGTGTAAGGATATATCACCTTTCCAATATGTTTGTGTGTCTTTCGCATATAAATTTGTGTATGTACTAGGCTGCTTTCCTTACTCCTTGACTTGTCCTAGGCTCAAGTATAATCATCTATTCCCCTAGACAAATTATAAAGGTTCCACCACTAATAAATTCTTGACAGGTCTCTCAGACCCAGCGATGACAAACGTTCTTGACCCACCACCCACGACAGTACTCACCTAATTGTGCTTGTGGGGGTTGAGCTTTGGCTCTTTGGTCCCGCCTCTCAACTGTCAATCAAATGGTGAACAGGTTCCTGAGCCTACTGGGCTCTATCATATCTACATTATAAACTGTGTATGGAGTCAGCCTCCACCACATCACTGCCTAATGCATTCCACCTGTGAACTACTCTGACACTGAAAAAGTTCTTTCTGACGTCTCTGTGGCTCATGTGGGTACTCAGTTTCCACCTGTGTCCCCTTGTTCGTGTACCGCCAGTGTTGAATAGTTTATCCTTGTCTACCCTGTCAATTCCTCTGAGGATTTTGTAGGTAGTGATCATGTCTTCCCCTACTCGTCTGTCTTCCAGTGTCGTAAGCTGCATTTCCCGCAGATTTCCTTATAACTGATGCATCTTGGTTCTGGGACTAGTCTAGTGGCATACCTCTGAACTTTTTCCAGCTTCGTCTTGTGCTTGACAAGGTACGGGCTCCATGCTGGGGCCGCATACTCCAGGATTGGTCTTACGTATGTGGTGTACAAGATTCTGAACGATTCCTTACACAGGTTCCTTAAGGCAGTTCTGATGTTAGCCAGCCTCGCATATCCCGCAGACGTAATTCTTTTTATGTGGGCTTCACGAGACAGGTTTGATGTGATATCAATTCCTAGATCTTTCTCTCTTTCCGTTTCATTAAGTACTTCACCTCCTATTCTGTATCTTGTGTCTGGCCTCCTGTTTCCACTGCCTAGTTTTATTACTTTGCATTTACTCGGGTTGAACTTCAACAGCCTTTTGTTGGACCATTCATTCAGTCTGTCTAGGTCATCTTGTAGCCTCCTACTATCATCCTCTGTTTCAATCCTCCTCACCCTCTAAGACCACCTTCACCCCCCTCTAAGACCACCTTCACCCCCTCTAAGACCACCTTCACCCCCCTCTAAGACCACCTTCACCCCCCTCTAAGACACCTTCACCCCCCTCTAAGACCACCTTCACCCCCTCTAAGACCACCTTCACCCCCTCTAAGACCACCTTCACCCCCCTCTAAGACCACCTTCCACCCCCCTCTAAGACCACCTTCACCCCCTCTAAGACCACCTTCACCCCCCTCTAAGACCACCTTCACCCCTCTAAGACCACCTTCACCCCCCTCTAAGACCACCTTCACCCCCTCTAAGACCACCTTCACCCCCCTCTAAGACCACCTTCACCCCCCTCTAAGACCACCTTCACCCCCTCTAAGACCACCTTCACCCCCTCTAAGACCACCTTCACCCCCTCTAAGACCACCTTGACCCCCTCTAAGACCACCTTGACCCCCTCTAAGACCACCTTGAGCCCCTCTAAGACCACCTTGAGCCCCTCTAAGACCACCTTGAGCCCCTCTAAGACCACCTTGAGCCCCTCTAAGACCACCTTGACCCCCTCTAAGACCACCTTGAGCCCCTCTAAGACCACCTTGAGCCCCTCTAAGACCACCTTCAGCCCCTCTCCACCACTCCTTTAATGAACCGGCAACATGGGGCGTCCTGTCACTGGAGCCATTAACCCTTACGCTTGATCACTCTGTGCCCCCCCCTCCCCCCCCTCCCCCCTCCTCCCCTCTCTCTCTCTATACTTAAGCCTAGAACCAATAGATCTTATTTAAACAAAAAAACTTTAGTTTCAGCCTGAAGCCTGCCCGAAGAGATTCATTTGTTTTCGTGAGATTAAGTTTATCATTTGGAATTAATTTCATTTATACCCAAGTAACACTCATATAAGGAACAGGACGAGCCAGACGCCATCTGTGTGCCAGAGCCTTCAGGGGATCAGTTGACCTGATCTCCCGTGTATCAACCGGTTGAGTGAAACAGTTCCAGGTGCGAGTCAGCTTAAGAATGAAGGATCGCTGACGAAGTGATGTTCTTGAGAATGACAGTTCCAGCATGAGACTCTTGATGTCTGAGAGCCTTGTGTCGTGGCTGCCGCCAGCTGGTCCTCCACGAAGCTGTGCAAGGTACGGAGCCGAGTTACCACTCCATCACCAGCGACATGCTCACACACCACAAAATAATCAACAGATACAGCGACAACACAAGTCTGGACCTGGCGACGCGTTATACATAAACAACACCAAGACACGCCAGTGGTCAACCACCACACGACACCCTGCCACCCTGCACAACACCACGGTGCACACAGCACGCTCCACCACCCCTCATCCCACCCAATACTCTGGTCCTAGACGTCACCTGCTTTTCTCCTCTCATACCATACACCTCATCCCATACACCTCATCCGATATACCTCATCCCATACACCTCATCCGATATACCTCATCCCATACACCTCATCCGATATACCTCATCCCATACACCTCATCCCATATACCTCATCCCATATACCTCATTACATTCACTTTATCCCATTCTCCTCATCACATTCACGTCATGCTCGTGTACATATGATGCAGCAAGACAATGTGTAACCTTATGGGGTACTGATGACCGGGCCAAATAACCTTTAAAAATCAACTTTGGAGTGAGAGAGAGAGAGAGGAGGAGAGAGAGAGAGAGAGAGTAGAAACAAGAACATAGGGATTTAATGGCTTATTAATATCCATTACACATTCATCCACTTGTTCCTCTCAATCACGTCCTGTACCACCTCAACCCAAGCAGATATAAGCTTTGGCAGAGCATGGACAAATCAACACAGTAGCGCTCCTGTGCCAGGTAAGTCACTACGGGCTTACCATTGCCCGTGCTACTTGGAACTTGTGCCGAGTAGTTGAATCTATAACAATATGGAAAATTTGTCATTGAAAATGCAAGGAGTGCCTTGCGAAATGCATCCCTAGGCGTCAGACCATAACATAGTGTGAAAATGAGCTTTGGAGAGTTAATTTTTCAACTATATATGTATATGTATATATATATGTATATGTATGTATGTATATATATATATATATATATATATATATATATATATATATATATAGATATATATGTCGTACCTAGTAGCCAGAACGCACTTCTCAGCCTACTATGCAAGGCCCGATTTGCCAAATAAGCCAAGTTTTCATGAACTAATATATTTTCACAAATTTTATTCTTATGAAATGATAAAGCTACCCATTTCATTATGTATGAGGTCAATTTTTTTTATTGGAGTTAAAATTAACGTAGGTATAAGACCGAACCTAACCAACCCTACCTAACCTAACCTAACCTATCTTTATAGGTTAGGTTAGGTTAGGTAACCGAAAAAATTAGGTTAGGTTAGGTTAGGTAGGTTAGGTAGTCGAAATATAATTAATTCATCAAAACTTGGCTTATTAAGCAATCGGGCCTTGCATAGTAGGCTGAGAAGTGCGTTCTGGCTACTAGGTACGACATATATATATATATATATATATATATATATATATATATATATATATATATATTATATTATATATATATATACATATATAGTTGAAAAATAACTCTCCAAAGCTCATTTTCACGCTATATTATGGTCTGACGCCTAGGGATGCATTTCGCAAGGCACTCCTTGCATTTTTGTTGGAGAAAAGCACACAGAAATTGTATTGGAGGGGACCTACATTCCCTCCAATGCGTTATGTGTGATTTCCTCCGAGGCTATGGGTCCCCCTTCTTCCAGCCAGAGGTGGTACTCCCTTCCATTAAAAAAAATATATATATATATATGTGCAGAAAATCCACAGAGAAATGTGAAAGGAAGTGAACGTTTCGGCCTGTTAAAGCCGTTGTCAATACCAGACTGACTAGAGGAAAGAGAGAGAGGATACAGGCCAACGCCTGGAACCTGACCAACCCATCTCTAGGAAAGAATTAACCAGAAACAGGTATAGCTTAGCTTAGAATGGTCAAAGAGGATTAAGCAGTCAGAGAATATAGATTAAAGATTAAAGAAAAGCCTCATAAACACACAATATATGAATATAAAATTGTAATGAAACATTGTAAGCCTCCCTATCAGAGTTTTTTCTTAAACTGTTGTGCAATATTATAACTCAAAAATGGGTCAAGTTTGTACATAACAGTACTAACATTAAGAAGATTTAGACACTGGCTGATTAGAGCAGACTCAATCAAATTCCGTTCCACGAAACCACCACAATTGGTAATACTTTTCGCCCCATTCCAGTTAATAGTGTGATTGCATAAACTCGTGTGCAGATACAATGCGTTAGACGTTTGGGCAGTTCTAATACTATAAGCATGTTGTGACAAACGCAATTGTAAGGACTTTCCTGTTTGTCCAAGGTACACAGAATCACAATCATTGCAGGGAATCGAATACACACAACCTGCTGTATCAGGGGAGGTTTTTTATTAAATTGGACTTGATCGCACTATTAGTGAACACCAAATTGATATTAAGTTTCTTAAAAATCGGAGACAGTTTTTCAAGTCCACTCGCATAAGGTACCACCAATGAGTTATTAATTTCTGGTTTCGCTTTGGGGACGTGATTACAAAACGTACGCTTGGCTTGTTCAAACGAGCAATCCAAAAACCTCTTAGGATATTGTAAACTCTTCCCAATTTCATATATTTTAGCAATCTCTTCATCAAAAAACTCAGGGCTGCATACCTTCAAAGCTCGTAGAAATATTCCTGAAAATACTGCCTGGTTAACTTTATTATGATGATTCGAATAAAAATGAACATAGGACCCCACGTTGGTAGGTTTCCTATACACATTAAATTTGAACTTTCTAGTGACTCTATGAATCATAATGTCTAAAAACGGAAGAATTCTCTGAAATGCATTTTTTAATTGTCTGACGCCTGAACGCGTTTTGTAATTCGTATTTCATTTTCAAAGACTTAATTTACACACAAATTCTTCGTACTTATACTCTATTGGATGAGGTGATATGGTACAAAGCTTTGGGTGAGGTGACAAACACAAGACAGAACACGAAACAATGGGTATAAATTGGATAAGTGATACATATGAATGGAAGTAACTGCAGAAGGTCTATTGGCCCATACTTCCTCTTGCTCCTTCCATATTGGTTCGGGGTCTTGAAGTGGGTAGAATATAGTTGTGCATTAATTGGCTGTTGATTGCTGGTGTTGACTTTTTGATGTGTAGTGCCTCGCTGATGTCAAGCCGCCTGCTATCGCCGTACCTATCGATGATTTCTGTGTTGTTTGTTAAGAATTCTCTGGTGATGGTCTGGTTGTGAGAAGAGATTATGTGTTCCTTGATGGCTCCCTGTTGCTTATGCATTGTTAATCGCCTAGAAAGAGACGTTGCTGCCTTGCCTATATACTGATTTCTTTGGGGCTTACAGTCCCCAAGTGGGCATTTAAAGGNACTCTGGTTCGCCCATGCGTCTGTGTTGACGCATGTGATCACCATATGTTATACTCACCAGTATAGACTACGCACCATTATAGACCTACGCACCATTATAGACCTACGCACCATTATAGACCTACGCACCATTATAGACCTACGCACCATTATAGACCTACGCACCAGTATAGACCTACGCAACCCGTATAGACCTACGCACCATTATAGACCTATGCACCATTATAGACCTACGCACCATTATAGACCTACGCACCAGTATAGACCTACGCACCATTATAGACCTACGCACCATTATAGACCTACGCACCATTATAGACCTATGCACCAGTATAGACCTACGCACCAGTATAGACCTACGCACCATTTAGACCTACACACCATTATAGACCTACGCATCAGTATAGACCTACGCACCATTATAGACCTACGCACCATTATAGACCTATGCATCATTATAGACCTACACACCATTATAGACCTATGCACCAGTATAGACCCACGCACCATTATAGACCTACGCACCATTATAGACCTATGCACCATTATAGACCTATGCACCATTATAGACCTATGTACCAGTATAGACCCACGTACCATTATAGACCTACGCACCAGTATAGACCTACGCACCATTATAGACCTATGCACCATTATAGACCTATGCACCAGTATAGACCCACGCACCATTATAGACCTACGCACCATTATAGACCTACGCACCATTATAGACCTATGCACCATTATAGACATATGCACCAGTATAGACCCACGCACCATTATAGACCTACGCACCAGTATAGACCTACGCACCATTATAGACCCACGCACCATTATAGACCTACGCACCCGTATAGACCTACACACCAGTATTGACCTACGCACCATTATAGACCTATGCACCAGTATAGACCCACGCACCATTATAGACCTACGCACCATTATAGACCTACGCACCATTATAGACCTACGCACCAGTATAGACCTACACACCATTATAGACCTACGCACCAGTATAGACCTATGCACCATTATAGACCTACGCACATTATAGACCTATGCACCATTATAGACCTACGCACCAGTATAGACCTATGCACCAGTATAGACCTACGCACCATTATAGACCTATGCATCATTATAGACCTACGCACCATTATAGACCTACGCACCATTATAGACCTATGCATCATTATAGACCTACGCACCAGTATAGACCTATGCACCAGTATAGACCCACGCACCATTATAGACCTACGCACCAGTATAGACCTACGCACCATCATAGACCTATGCACCAGTATAGACCCACGCACCATTATAGACCTATGCACCAGTATAGACCCACGCACCATTATAGACCTATGCACCAGTATAGACCTACGCACCCGTATAGACCTACGCACCATTATAGACCTACGCACCATTATAGACCTATGCACCAGTATAGACCCACGCACCATTATAGACCTACGCACCATTATAGACCTACGCACCAGTATAGACCTACACACCATTATAGACCTACGCACCATTATAGACCTACGCACCATTATAGACCTACGCACCATTATAGACCTACACACCATTATAGACCTATGCATCATTATAGACCTACACAGCAGTATAGACCAACACAACACTATAGACCTACGCACCATTATAGAGCTACGCACCAGTATAGACCTATGCACCAGTATAGACCTACGCACCAGTATAGACCTACGCACCATTATAGACCTATGCACCAGTATAGACCTATGCACCATTATAGACCTATGCACCAGTATAGATCTACGCACTTTCCTCTTCTCTCGGATCTCATTCCGTCAGGAATTAATGGTTTTTCTGAAGTCAAAAACTTTATCACAGAATGTCATAAGTCACTCTAATGTAACAAACAGCATCACTCAGGTCGTGTGAACTTATGAACTTTTTGGATCACATTTCTAACTCAAATTCCAAAGCTTTTATATAAAAAAATTCTACATATATTTGAGCTTGTATATATAAAATTTCATTTCATTATTTATTTAACGAAAAGTAATATTAATAGTAAAATGTGTTTTATAATGTACATTTAGATCTAGAGGCTGTATGTATAGGTTACTGAGTCCGTGATGTGATCATTCCAGCCAGACCTGACTCTATATATATTTTAGGAAGAAAATTCTCTTCCTGCGCCCTAACTACCATTGACATGACGGATGTAAACAGTCATTGAGACTTTTCTGGTGCAAATTGCACTCAAGATGAGTGCAGACAATGACGTCACAAACAATTGTAATACAGTCAAGTTTTCCGTTAAGCAGAAACTGAAAGTTATCAAGGTGAACAGGAGCGAGGTCCAGGCCCCTGGCACCACCTGGTGCCAGGGGCCTCGGGAGGGTTCTGGCGCCAGTGGTGTAGGGAGGGTTCTGGTGCCAGGGGTGTAGGGAGGGTTCTGGTGCCAGTGGTGTAGGGAGGGTTCTGGCGCCAGGGGTGTAGGGAGGGTTCTGGTGCCAGGGGTGTAGGGAGGGTTCTGGCGCCAGGGGTGTAGGGAGGGTTCTGGCGCCAGAGGTGTAGGGAGGGTTCTGGTGCCAGGGGTGTAGGGAGGGTTCTGGTGCCAGTGGTGTAGGGAGGGTTCTGGTGCCAGGGGTGTAGGGAGGGTTCTGGTGCCAGTGGTGTAGGGAGGGTTCTGGTGCCAGTGGTGTAGGGAGGGTTCTAGCGCCAGGGGTGTAGGGAGGGTTCTGGTGCCAGGGGTGTAGGGAGGGTTCTGGTGCCAGTGGTGTAGGAGGGTTCTAGCGCCAGGGGTGTAGGGAGGGTTCTGGTGCCAGGGGTGTAGGGAGGGTTCTGGTGCCAGGGGTGTAGGGAGGGTTCTGGCGCCAGGGGTGTAGGGAGGGTTCTGGTGCCAGGGGTGTAGGGAGGGTTCTGGTGCCAGTGGTGTAGGGAGGGTTCTGGTGCCAGGGGTGTAGGGAGGGTTCTGGCGCCAGGGGTGTAGGGAGGGTTCTGGCGCCAGGGGTGTAGGGAGGGTTCTGGTGCCAGTGGCGTAGGGAGGGTTCTGGCGCCAGTGGTGTAGGGAGGGTTCTGGTGCCAGGGGTGTAGGGAGGGTTCTGGTGCCAGGGGTGTAGGGAGGGTTCTGGTGCCAGTGGTGTAGGGAGGGTTCTAGCGCCAGGGGTGTAGGGAGGGTTCTGGTGCCAGTGGTATAGGGAGGGTTCTGGTGCCAGTGGTATAGGGAGGGTTCTGGTGCCAGGGGTGTAGTGAGGGTTCAGGTGCCAGTGGTGAGTGGACAGGAAGGTGCCAGGACAAGTTGTCACCATCCCATGACACAAAGTTATCAATATCAGACCCGTCCTCTCCCATCCCATGAAAGATTTGTGTAAAATTCCAGCTTCCAAAAAGTATAAAAGTAGACGGCTGGTGTTGGTGAGACAAGACATACACCGCATACATCCATACACACACAAGGTATACACAGTAATCACAGCCTTGCGAGCCCCCTTAGAGGACGGAGAGCGGCAGTGCGCCCCATACCGTACCGACAACATCAACTTTAATGGCCGTGTATGATAGAGCGTACTCACCTACTTGTGCCTGCAACATCTCAACAACTAATGGCTCATTAGTCGTTGAGTTGCAAGTCTCGTCCTCACAACTCCCTCAAACCTTGACAAGGCACTCAGGAGAGTGCCAAAGACTTGGAGTAAATCTTTACATAGAATTCACAAATACATGTGTGGGGTTTAATCCTATTATTTGTATCAGCGCCGGAGGAAACGCCTCGGGATCCGATGGGACTGAGTAACGAATGCACAAGTTTAAAGCGGACATTGAACAAGTGTAGGAACAAGGACGGGTGCCAGGCGGCCGCCTTGCAAGAAGGGCGAGTTGAAAATTAATGATTTTCCGGTGCAATTGGGGTCATTTCCCGAATTAGACGAATATTGCAAATCAAATGCGATATAATTCATTGATAATTGGGAAACCTTCCATGGAAAGATTATGTCTCCCAGGGGACCTGGTTCTCTCCTCCTCCCCTCCCCCCTCACCTCGCCCCCCCCTCCCCCAACATAACCTATCACAACTAAGTCAGTAATTCATGTTCCTAATATACTTATTATTATTATTCCAAAAGAGTGGACCAAGCTGAGAGAGGGATCTCCTCCCCTGCTTACTGTACTCTGTTGTTGACCAATATTGTGACTCCCGACACCAGAACTTTACACGCAATATTTCAGCAGAATTAACTAGTATTTAATGCTGCCGACTGATGATTGAGATTTAGATCAATATGTTATCTATCTTGTAGTTATCTTTCGATGATTTCGGGGCTTAGCGTCCCCGCGGCCCGGTCCTCGACCAGGCCTCCTTTTTGTTATACACCCCTAGAAAGCAGCCCGTAGCCGCTGTCTAACTCCCATGTACCTATTTACTAACAGGGTAACAGGGGCATCAGAGTGAAAGAAACATTTTGCCCATTTGTCTCCGCCTCCACCGGGGATCGAACCCGGAACTTCAGGACTACGAAACCGAAGCGCTGTCCACTCAGCTGTCAGGCGCGTTACAAGTACAGTTGTTGCACACTACCCAAGAGGTAACTTCATTTGGTAGTTTTATCTTCCAACGTGGTACTCCCAGTAGACCTTGTCCATGTACTCCCAGTAGACCTTGTCCATGTACTCCCAGTAGACCTTGTCCATGTACTCCCAGTAGACCTTGTCCATGTACTCCCAGTAGACCTTGTCCATGTACTCCCAGTAGACCTTGTCCATGTACTCCCAGTAGACCTTGTCCATGTACTCCCAGTAGACCTTGTCCATGTACTCCCAGTAGACCTTGTCCATGTACTCACAGTAGACCTTGTCCATGTACTCCCAGTAGACCTTGTCCATGTACTCACAGTAGACCTTGTCCATATTAATGCCTGCAATAATTACTCAGAAGGTGCAGTTGCAAGTGTAAGTTTTGTTTTATTTGGAAACTGGTGACTGTGCTTGTGTACAATGTGCAAGATGACCTGCAGTTGTTCTTCATGACTCCTTGTCACACGAGGGTTGAGTGACTGGGTGGAAGCAGCTGGCCTCGCTGCACTCTTATTAACAACGGTCATTTTGTCGACATTCTGTTTGACTTTATTGTAGCCATCATTTCCAGTCCATTTGATGGATCCAGTCGCAGAAATGACATTGAAAGTGACAGTTTTCCAAAGAATATTCTACTTTTGCTGGACGGTAGAGCGACGGCCTCGCTTCATGCAGGTCGGAGTTTAATCCCCGACCGTCCAAGTGGTTGGGCACCATTCCTTCCCCCCGTCCCATCCCAAATCCTTATCCTGACCCCTTCCCAGTGCTATATAGTCGTAATGGCTAGGCGCTTTCCCCTGATAATTTCTTTCCTCTACTCTTGCCATGATAAAACTTGCAAAGATTTTCTGTGATAATCGCCCTATGCTAAAAGAGCGCCTGACAGCTGAGTGGACAGCGTTTCGTATTCGTAGTCCTGAGGCGGAGACAAATGGGCAAAATGTTTCTTTTTCTGATGCCCCTGTTACCTAGCAGTAAATAGGTACCTGGGAGTTAGACAGCTGCTACGGGCTGCTTCCTGGGGGGGGGGGTAACAAAAAGGAGGCCTAGTCGAAGACCGGGCCGCGGGGACGCTAAACCCCCGAAATCATCTCAAGATAACCTGCTGATAATTGGGAACAATTTTGTTACTGGAAGTTTCAGTAGCAGGTTCCTCAATAGGGTGAATCAATTGTTGCTTCACATTAGGTCTCACGGCGTCATCAACGACTGCAAGAGTCTCCTCCTCTTTGTTGAGGCCCCACAAGTGACGACAGAGATCTCTGCTGCAACTGCAGATAAATCTCCGTAGTCATAGTTCTGCGGTTGTTGCAGACACTTCACGACTGTTCTTGCAACTTCAGGTGCAATAGGTGCTGGAAACAAGTTTCTCACATAGAAAGCAACAGCAAAAAGCAGCGAATCATTGCATTCAACGTTGTTCTTGTTCAGTCATTTTGAACTGTGAGTGAAACAATACCATCATCATCATCACTACATATATCACTCGAGCCATCCATCTTGTACGACGTCCTGTGCCTGGCCCCTGGGGGGCGCACACCTGATCCGCGCTCTCCGAACTGCTTGGTCGGGTTCTGGGAGTTCTTCTACTCCCCAAGCCCGGCCCGAGGCCAGGCTTGACTTGTGAGAGTTTGGTCCACCAGGCTGTTGCTTGAAGCGGCCCGCAGGCCCACATACCCACCACAGCCCGGTTGGTCCGGCACTTTTTTTTAGAAAGAGTGACGTAAGGCATGTGGTGTGGTAACCTACTAGTACTGTGTGGTTTATCTCCATGGTTTATAATTGTTAATTCAATCAGCTCAAGATACTCTGCTCTTGGGTTGTTCATCTCCAGTTCTGCCTTGTATCTTCTTGAGGTTATCTTCAGATGATTTCGGGGCTTAGTGTCCCCGCGGCCCGGTCCATGACCAGGCCTCCACCCCCAGGAAGCAGCCCGTGACAGCTGACTAACTCCCAGGTACCTATTTATTGCTAGGTAACAGGTGCATCAGGGTGAAAGGAACTCTGCTCATTGTTTCTCACCGGCGCCCGAGATCGAACCCGGGACCACAGGATCACGCGTCCAGAGTTCTGTCCGCTCAGCCACCCCCCCCCCCTGTTGCAGAACACAACAATAACATGTTTCACCGTAAAGTGGGAATGTTCAGACTCATACTACTCTTTATTAAAGCCCAATTGTTTCTAAAACGTTGAAATAAATGTATAGTCAAGCAGAGTCACCATGACATTGAATACGTCAGAAATAATTATTCCGTTAGTATAAGGTCGACATGCTGAGGGAAGAAGGACAGATTTCCCAAGTTGAGAATCATCTATGATGCAAACCCCGTCCCTAAGACCAGTACTGCCGGCAGCTAGTGCCGTCATAACACGTCTCCTCTACATTATTTGACAAGTTCCAGCCTTCCCAAAATTCCATCACAGCTCCTGCAATGTTAATAACTTTGCTTTTGCTTGAACGAAGTTTTGGATCAGCAGGGAGTCTTGAACTTCCTTCTGTTGGTGCCAGAATAAGGAATCTCTATGTATTGTTGCAGGCAGGTCTTGCTTGGAAAATTATTATAACCCAGTGTACACTGTACAGTGTACATCCCACTGCAACCTGTCCTCGCAAATTCGTATAGTCAATATTGACTTATTAAATACGTGCATAGGTGATATACTAAACATAATAGTTTACCTTGAAAAGCTTCATAGAAAACACCGACCTTACCTTACCTTGTTAGTATGTTAAGATAAGCATCTTATTGCTTCGTAATTACAATTATTACTTAACCTATACCTATAATAGGTTAAGTAACAATTGTAATTACGAAGCAATAAGATGCTTATTTTAACATACTAACAAGGTTAGGTAAGGTCGGTGTTGTCTATGAAGCTTTTCAAGGTAAACTATTATGTTTAGTATGTCACCTATGCGCGTATTTAATAAGTCAATATTGACTACACGAATTTGCGAGGACGGGTTGCCCACTGTACAGTATACATCCCAGTGTACAGTGAGTGGACATCTCTGGCAAAGATTTGCTTGATATCCTCAGCTACCTCCTTACGTGCAGCTCTCCCTTCTCCCTGCAACCTGATCATTCTCAGAACACCGTGATCAATATCAACTCCTGCATGACCCCTTCCAAGTGCTGCATAGTCTTAAGGGCTTGGCACTTTCTCCTGATGGTTCCCTTCCCCTCTAAGAGGCAGTAACAATTGATGTTACAACTTTAGAAGCCTAATATGACTTGCTATCATGTTATCTATCAGTTTAAACAAAATGTTTTGTTAAACTCTCTTCGTCTCCTCCTCCCTTCCAGCTGGAGGACCTTAGCGTGGGAAGGAGCTCTCCGCGGCTCCACGACTTCCTACACCGCCCACTAAACTTCCACCACGACACCTGCACTGCCCAACCTGTTCCGCCCCTTCCCATTACGCCCATCCCACCTAGCCCCCGGTCATGCCAGCGGCTGCCTGGGTTCACGTCCACCTTCATTCTTCAGCACGTGGAGAACCCAACACGTGAACACCTTGGCACCTAGGCATGTGCTAATTACCGTAGGCCTGACTGAGGGAAGTACCGACAGACAGACGGGAAACAGTCACAGTAGGAGGGTCCTCGGGGCTCGGTCCTTCCTCCCTTGTTCTTCATGATAAAAATGAAGCTGTTTAGTAATTAAAAGAATTGAGGTGAATGTTGATATTTCTGGAGCACCTGACCCAAGTGTATCTGACCCAAGTGTACATGACCCAAGTGTACCTGACCCAAGTGTACCTGACCCAAGTGTACCTGACCCAAGTGTACCTGACCCAAGTGTACCTGACCCAAGTGTACCTGACCCAAGTGTACCTGACCCAAGTGTACCTGACCCAGGTGTACCTGACCCAAGTGTACCTGACCCAAGTGTACATGACCCAAGTGTACCTGACCCAAGTGTAACTGACCGAAGTGACAGGAGGGGACGGAGAGTGTCAGGAGGGCAAGGAGAGTGTCAGGAGGGCAAGGAGAGTGTCAGGAGGCAAGGAGAGTGTCAGAAGGGAAGGAGAGTGTCAGGAGGGCAAGGATAGTGTCAGGAGGGCAAGGAGAGTGTCAGGAGGGCAAGGAGAGTGTCAGGAGGCAAGGAGAGTGTCAGGAGGGCAAGGAGAGTGTCAGGAGGGCAAGGAGAGTGTCAGGAGGGCAAGGAGAGTGTCAGGAGGGCAAGGGAGAGTGTCAGGAGGGCAAGGAGAGTGTCAGGAGGGCAAGGAGAGGTGTCAGGAGGGCAAGGAGAGTGTCAGGAGGGCAGGAGAGTGTCAGGACAGTATTGCACAACAGTAACAAGTCAGTTTTATAACGTGTGAAAGAGAATGATACAGAGCCGACCTAACCAGAGCCAAGATATGCAGGTACCTTATCACACAACAGTAATATGTACCAGCATTTATTTCTAACGAGCTAATTGTCTTC
>WNGS01165523.1:1597553-1627938 GCA_020271785.1 Procambarus virginalis
TATATATATATAGGAGCGGAGGAGCTTCAAGAGATCCATAACCTTTAGGCATTTGTCTTGTATGTTTTGTAACCTTTAAATACACAATAAAGCATAAAAAAAAAGAAGGGGGTGGTAGGAGAAAAGCACACAAAACTGTATTGGAGGGGACCTACATTCCCTCCAATGCGTTATGTGTGATTTCCTCCGAGGCTATGGGTCCCCCTTCTTCCAGCCAGAGGTATATATATATAATATATATATATATATATATAGTATATATATATATATATATATATATATATATATATATATATGTATATATATATATATATATATATACATATATACATATATATATATATATATATATATATATATATATATATATATATATTTATATTCGTTCTTGACATTGTTGCATTTATTTGAACATTCTTCTGTTCTTTGACCTTTGTAGGTTGTGAAGGTGTACTCATCTAGTTGTACTTGCCAAGTTGTGCTTCCGGGGGTTGAGCTTTGGCTCTTTGGTCCCGCCTGTCAACTGTCAATCAACTGGTGTACATATTCTTGTCTAATGAACCTACCATATGTGTGTGTAAGTGTTCGTTTGGATGTGTGTGTGTGTATGATGTATTGTGTGAGTATGTGTATGATACATCAACTAAAACCAGTCAATAAATTGGTCTTTTATGAACTTATCTTGAAAAAATAGGAACCTAATTTTAAATTAATTGATACACGAAGCTAAAACATTATATTTCTATAATATCAAATCATGTATGAATCTCGCAATATGATGAGAACAACTTCTTATTTCCATGCCTGGTTCAGTGCCCGTCTTTCATTAGTCAGAATGAAGCAAACAGAAAAATGTCCAACAGCAACGATTCCGAACATAATTGGCTTGGCCAGAGAAAACTTGTCATATTTGTACCCGAATAAATTATGCAACTTATCAGTGGGAGGAATCGACAGCTTGATTTCTCAAGGAAAAAATAAAATAGTGTCAGTTTAGTTAGGGAGCGTGAGGAGCCTCGGACACAAGCGAGGCGACAGTTGCCCCAATATACGCCGTGATAAGAGTTGGTGTTAATTGAGGAAGCTGCCTGAAGCAACGCAGTTGCCCGCTGCTCTGATACCCGCCCACCACCGCCAACTCCCACCAATCACACTCTTAATGGGCAGCATTTATCACTGTCGAGCATCGGTATGGAGACAGTGAGGTGGTGTGGGGGTGTGGTGGGGGTGTGGGTGTGGAGTGTGGGGGTGTGGAGGTGTGGGTGTGGTGAGGTGTGGGTGTGGTGGGGGTGTGGGTGTGGAGGTGTGGGGGTGTGGTGGGGGTGTGGGTGTGGAAGTGGTGTGGGTGTGGAGGTGGTCGAGGTGTGGTGGTGGTGCGTGAGCCACCTCCACACACTCCTGTGAGTGGGGGTGGTGGAGGTCGGATGACTACAGAGTATGGGGGGGGGGGATACCGACCCCCTCTCACTAACCCATCTACCTGCCCCCCCCCCCCACCAGCTGTGTCGCTCAAAAAGGTGTCGTCTTCTCCCCAAGTCATGAAGTCTTAACAAAACAGTCAGAATACGGAGACAGTCGCAGGAATCAAGAGTGTTCTGAAACGGCCAACCAATCAGGTAACAAAGATTAAATTTTAATGGATTCCCTCGCCTTATAGGACACTGGAAATGAGCTAACAGATGTGTTGACTGTTGACTGTGCTAAAGCAGTAAGTCTCTCCCAGCTAACACCTGCAACAGAGGTGTTGCATTTAACGTTCAGTGGCACTCATTATAGCTCCAAGTGCAGAAGTTTGCACTTGCAGACTTCGATTACATAGTGACGTATAGTGTGTGCGAACAGTTCTGCTGACAGAGTCTACATTTCCTCAGGTCTACTCCAGGTGGTAGTGAAGGCTCTCAACGGCACCTGTAGATAGGCCTAAGCCTATCAGTAGCAACGTCAGGAAGTCAAGTGACCTTACTGGAAGGCTCGTAGATATGTAGTTCCCCTACTGAGCAGTAAGTCGATGGTAGATAAAATAACTGGTGTGAATTTCACTTTGTACTAAATTGTGTTTTATAGTCATGTCTTATTATATTTTATTTTGACATTTTTTTACTTGAACTTAAAATGGGGTGGCATTGTTTTACAAAACTGAACGATTAATTAGATTAGTTTATTCATTATGTACCCCATACCCATCCCGTGAGTGGTAGTGGACCCCATACTCATCCTGTGAGTGATAATGGACCACACACCCATCCCGTGAGTGGTAGTGGACGCCATACTCATCCTGTGAGTGATAATGGACCACACACCCATCCTGTGAGTGGTAGTGGACCACACACCCATCCTGTGAGTAGTAGTGGACCACACACCCATCCTGTGAGTGATAATGGACCACACACCCATCCTGTGAGTGATAATGGACCACACACCCATCCTGTGAGTAGTAGTGGACCACACACCCATCCTGTGAGTGATAATGGACCACACACCCATCCTGTGAGTAGTAGTGGACCACACACCCATCCTGTGAGTGGTAGTGGACCACACACCCATCCTGTGAGTGATAATGGACCACACACCCATCCTGTGAGTGGTAGTGGACCTCACACCCATCCTGTGAGTGGTAGTGGACCTCACACCCATCCTGTGAGTGGTAGTGGACCCCACACCATCCTGTGAGTGATAATGGACCACACACCCATTCTGTGAGTGGTAGTGGACCCACACCCATCCTGTGAGTGATAATGGACCACACACCCATTCTGTGAGTGGTAGTGGACCCACACCCATCCTGTGAGTGATAATGGACCACACACTCATCCTGTGAGTGGTAGTGGACCCCACACCCATCCTGTGAGTGATAATGGACCACACACCCATCCGGTGAGTGGTAGTGGACCCCACACCCATCCTGTGAGTGATAGTGGACCACACACCCATCCTGTGAGTGATAATGGACCACACACCCATCCTGTGAGTGATAATGGACCTCACACTCATCCTGTGAGTGGTAGTGGACCCCACACCCATCCTGTGAGTGGTAGTGGACCCAACACCCATCCTGTGAGTGATAATGGACCACACACCCATCCTGTGAGTGGTAGTGGACCACACACCCATCCTGTGAGTGATAATGGACCACACACCCATCCCGTGAGTGGTAGTGGACCACACACCCATCCTGTGAGTGGTAGTGGACCCCACACCCATCCTGTGAGTGGTAGTGGACCCAACACCCATCCTGTGAGTGATAATGGACCACACACCCATCCTGTGAGTGGTAGTGGACCCAACACCCATCCTGTGAGTGATAATGGACAACACACCCATCCTGTGAGTGGTAGTGGACCCCACACCCATCCTGTGAGTGATAATGGACCACACACCCATCCTGTGAGTGGTAGTGGACCCCACACCCATCCTGTGAGTGATAATGAACCACACACCCATCCTGTGAGTGATAATGGACCACACACCCATCCCGTGAGTGGTAGTGGACCACACACCCATCCTGTGAGTGGTAGTGGACCACACACCCATCCTGTGAGTGATAATGGACCACACACCCATCCTGTGAGTGGTAGTGGACCACACACCCATCCTGTGAGTAGTAGTGGACCACACACCCATCCTGTGAGTGATAATGGACCACACACCCATCCTGTGAGTGGTAGTGGACCACACACCCATCCTGTGAGTGGTAGTGGACCGCATACCCGCCTTGTGAGTCGTGATGGAGAAGGATACAGAGGCACATAATTGGCTCAGGATCTGATTCGTTTAGCAAAGCAAGTTGCAGCATTGAAGAACTAGTTGTAGAGGTGGTTAACATTTAGATCAATAGCCTCTTCACAGTGTTGGTTAGTTAGCTTAATATGAAAGTTACAGTCAGAGTTACAGTCACGTTGTCTGTGTCCAGATCGTCCAGGTGGACAACGCTTGGATGTCTTCACATTCCGTTCCATAGGTGGTACAAGGTGTGTGAACAGTGTGTGTGACAATGTTCACATTTGGACTGGTCCACTTCACCTCACCATGTGGTGTCAACTCGTACATGTGCGTGAGGGACTCGTCTATCCAATCAACAATATCAAGGCGTTTTCATCTCTTGCTCTCCGTCGACTTGCTGGGGTCAAAGGTCACGATAAACACATGCACAGAACACGGCGGGTGTGTGCACAACAAACAACCGCCTGAGCGAACACAGAAACCATCAGGAGTCAAAGGAACACACGGCGCCACATCGGGGAAATTAATGTCAACAAACTATCTTTATTGACTGAGGCTCAGCGCAGCTTAAAGTCTCGTCAGGAAGACTTAAGGTGCAGCCTCTAGTTTACCTCGTCAGTAAGACTAGAAGCTGCTCTAAGAGGCTCTTGTAGCACTTTGCTGAATATCATTTGATGTGAAAGAAAGATGTCACGTGATGCTAGACTGCAAGCTCCACTTGATTATGTTGACACTCAGAGCGTTGAGTTGTGCTCTCATTATCTCAGTAACAAACTCCAGAACCCTCAGTTCTCGCAAGAGAAGTAATGACCCTCCAGCTTTCAGAGTCAATACTCCAAACACTGACACGTGTGGCAACAGTAATACTTCAGAGATGGTGTCACCAGAGACAATGTGAAAGACTTACATTATAGACTTCAAAAATGACTTCAACCCCCCCAAAAACATTGTATTAACATTAAATATGCCAGCCAGACCATTTTACATCCGTCATGCACGAGAGATAATGAAAATATTGATCTTCTAAAGGCTGTCACACTTAAACAATTTGTCTCCAGTGTGAGAAAACTCAGGTTTCACATGCATCATTTTTCCCGGGGGAAAGATTTGCTCCCGCCGTCAACACGACGCTTGGCAGCGCTCTTTATCACAAAAGCAATACTTGTTCAAAAACTGTGTGGGGCTATACATCTTGCTGCACTGTAAACAATGAGAGTTAGCTACACTACAGTTAGCTACCACAACACACACACAAAGATGTTGACCAGACCACACACTAGAAGGTGAAGGGAGGACGACATTTTGGTCCGTCCTGGACCATTCTCAGGTCCATTCTCACAATAGACTTGAGAATAGTCCAGGACGGACCGAAACGTCGTCGTCCCTTCACCTTCTAGTATGTGGTCTGGTCAACATATTTCAGCCACGTTATTGTGACTCCTCGCCTGCACACAAAGAAGATGATCGCCAGACGATGACTCACAATAACGAGTCTGAAAATATGATGACAGAACCACACATCAAAAAATGGAGAAACGACAACGTTTCGGTCCGTCTTGGACCATTATCATGTCATCACACGACATGATAGTGGGTTACAACTGACCGAAATATCGTCGTTTTCTCCATTTCTGATGTGTGGTTTGGTCACCAGGATGAGAAGTGGTTTGTGTGACTCCATGTCAGGTCATCAGGTTCTTGGAGACTTAACATGCAAGAGAGACAATAAGAACAATATCTGGAAAAACATCTTCGCTCCGCTGAGGTCAGTGCTCACCATTTCCTTGCAATAGGCATCATTGGAATAGTCTTCCTTGTAGACATGACCTTCAGCAGAGGATAACGCAACTCTTCAGTAGGGAGAACCCCAGCTGGATATCAGCAATGATAAGGAACTAATGTCACAGAGAGATGGATTACTGGCAGCCATTTTGAGAACAACTGACGTCAGTGTTGCTAAATTAGCTGTGTGTTTGGAGTAATTTTGAGCCAGGATAACCCCAGAAACTGTTAACGCAGAAGGTGTACCATGAACAACATAATAGTATGGTTAGTTTATATTAATTTTATTGCTGTTTGACTGATCCAAATTATGATATATGTGAGAGAATAGACCAGACCAGCTGTCTTAATCTGCGTAAGAGAGTGCACAAGCGCCAGTTGAGTCTCTCACAAGTGCAGAGCGTGTGTGCACTAAGTCGAGTTTCGTTAATACAAAACTCATCTATACCTTGTTGGGTATCCTTAGATAGAGTATGTCAATAGAATGCCATTGCTGCCACGATGGCCGTCGTGTGTATCACCATTCAGTAATTACAGCAAGGTTAAGTATGTATAGTAACTGGTTAACTCCAGGGAGTTACAATCTAAAATCACAGTCAGAGTGAACTATGAGAGTGTTGCCAGGGGACAAGGGGCCATGGGAACAAGGTCCCCTTGTCTGGACTTGGCCTCTCCCGTGACGTATCATGACGTCACGGCATCACGCCACCAAAAGGGGACTGCTCTGATTGGCTAGGCCTCCGTGCCTAGTGCCAATTGGCAACTTTGAGGATCTGGGGAAAGAGTAAAAAGGAGGGCCGCCATCTCCTCATTCAGTCCGAGTCGTCTACCTGTGAGGACGTGGCGATCTTACGCTGCTGGCCAAGGCTAAGAAACTCAGTTTGTTCAATGTTATTTAGTTAAAATCGTAATCCATCTGATTCCTTCTAACTCTGATTGCAGCCAGAGACCAGTTCGTGATAGATTGGAAGATTATCTGAGATACGAGAATCAAGAGAAACAAAGAGAAGTGCCCACCACGTGATCACAACAGAAGCGACGAGACTGCCTAAGTGTATCAATCTGTCATTATCATCATCATCCGTGGAGATATTGCCACCAGATGTAATTGAGTGTGGAGTGCACTGATTCCCCATTGTTGCTGTAAATTTCTCTGAGGGAGGTAACAATATTTTGTCGATATTTGTGGACTCTGTTTTCCCGTCAGACAACGTGCCGCTTGTTTACACTACGGGCAATGGCGGTATGTCCACTCACAGGATGAGTGGCGCTGCCCAATAAACTCGCCCCTCGGGGCAAAATTAAAAAAAAAAAAAACATGACTCGCATGTTAACCACGTGTGGTCCTTGCTTTTGTTGATGCACTGACCACTGTTACGTACCCCTATTGGATACGTATATAAATATTCAATAATTATTATTTCCATGCATCATTGCTTGTATGTGCTTATATATTATATCATTAATTGTATGTATATTATATTATTACTTGTATGCTTATATCAGTACTTGTATGTTTATATCATTACTTGTGTGTGCTGATATGTTATATTGTGATGGTGATCAGTGGGCGGACCAAACCATGGGAAACCGTTATTATATTTTTTTCTGGTGGTCAGCTTCTCGTGAGAAAGTTATATTTTGTGCTGATCACTTAGTGGCAAGACTGTGGGAAACCGTTATTATTTGTCCACCTAGACGGCAATATTTGTGGGATATTATTTCCTGCCATGATGGGCAGTTGCCAACAAATTCTTTTATTTTATAATTATATCACTATTATATTAATAACTACATTATTTCTGTTTATGCATGTAAATCTGATCATTCCTTATTTTAGTTAAGTAATTCCCATTATATGGCTCCATGTAAGTAAGATTTATATTAATTACAAAAACTGTCACTCAAAATGTTGTGCAGAAGCGACATCGGCTCCTGCCGTGAGAACATTATTCAGTAACTGTTTGGACACTGGAGGGATCACATCTAGGAGTAAAGTCTGTAACATTATATCTATTATGTTCTCTTGTAATATGTTAGTCTGTGGAGACATAATTTTATTTTGATTTACATGTGATTATCCATCTGTTGATTAACAGATTATATTGATAATTAACTGAAGTATATTTATAATATATATTTATTTTTATTTGAGTGATTACTTAGTCCTAAGGGGGTGATTAATTTTAAATCATGCCTGTACAAACCATGGGATTATACTGGTGACCCGCCTTGAGATTGCAGCATCGGTAACTGTCCCTAGACTACAATATTATGTTGCTGTACCGGTCACGAGCATTAATGAACGGTTTGTAACAGCCACCATGTGTCAACTTTCATTACTCGGATGTTGCCACGTGCAGAGATTGCTGGAGTATTTCACTGGGTCATCTACAGTCCAACTTTGTATGTATGCAAGGCGTGAGTGTGAGGCTGGTCTTTAATGTGCATACAAATGTTTATCTTATGTATAAATTAGTGTTTCTTTGTGTTGATTGAGGATCAACTGTTCGATCTGACGTTATCTCGTTACTAGATGTAACAGGTCAAGGAGACAGTAAGGAAGTTGTTGTTACAGCCGTCAGCGTGACGCTGTATACGTCATTGTCTTGGGTATAAGTGTTACACCCCGCCACACATTTAGTATTTGTATACTTTTGTGCCTTCTAATTGTACGGTGGTATTATTATATTGATTTCTATGTATGTGTGATACCGTGTATGTTTTTGTTCTTTCCAGACACAAGTGGAAGAGTAGGTCATTGAGTGTTGCGTCAAGATAACACTTATTATTATGTTGTTACTTATTTGAGTAGTGTGTTGTGTTGTACTTGAGTGCTATAGTACCGTGTTGAGTATAATTATTCATCTTCATTAACTATCTTAGTGATAGAAGGATTAACATAATTATCAGCTTGATTAACTGTGTTGGTGACAGAAGACTTAAAACAGAGAGTTAAAGTTTTTATTGTTACTGTCAGGTGAAAGAGTGTTAAAATAATTACTCATTGATTAATACTGTTGATGTGACAGAAGGATTAACATAATTTATTAATTGTATATTTGATTTATTTGCAGTTCTAGGGACAAGTCTTAACGTAATGATTCGCTGCTCGCCCGCCAGGGGATGAGCTGGTGGCCGCAGGTGCTCCAATCAACCTGTCCTCTTAAAAATAACGTCACTTTTCGCCGTTTGCCTGTATGGCCGAAAATGGACGTAATTTGAAAATTAAAAAAAAATGAAAATAAATTTGGGATTTTTTTTTCAACAACAGTAAGTTAAGGGTCCTCTGATAGGTTAGGTGGGCATGAAATTCTCATAAAGTTTCAAAATGTTATGAAAAACGTTAATTGAAAGCTTCCTCTTTTAACCTTACCGCATAAGCCGGACGACTCAAACAGAAAACGGAACAGTACGTCACTTTTGTGAGTCGATTTCATTTCAAATTACGTCCAAATATGGCCATAGCGCACATACGAGCGAAAAGTGACAATATTTTCAAGAGGACGGGTTGCGGCTGGTGGTGGGTGGAGTGTTGTGTGCCCTAGCGCCGGGGTGTCAGCCGTCATGATGTCGTTGCCGTAGTGAACTGTTCAGCGGGCGAATTCTGCTGGTATGGAATTTTTGGCGGTGGTTGACTGGCCTTTCATTAAGGAGGCTTTATTGTACGTCCTTGGTGTGGATGTCGCTGATATCTGTGGCCTTGAAAAGATTTCAGACCACCGTGTGATGGTGAAGTTCCTGTCGCCGCTGTTTACTTGGCCTTTGTGCAGAAGTTTGAAAACCAGGCCCTGCTGCTACCTGGAGATGCCGGAACTGTCACTGTCTCTGACCAATGTACACTGCCAACCTTTGTGAGTCTACATGGTGTTCCATTTGAATTCCCGGATTACCTCCTCGTGAGATTTTTCAGCAGGTGCGCGTCCTGTCTCTACGGGACAACAGGCTTCTTTCTTGTCGGCTGCAGGGCGTCCGTAATGGGGTACGGACCTTGACGATGCATCTGAAGGGTGACGTTCCTTCTTCTAAGGAGCTTCTCGGCTGGCGTCTCTGGTGTTACTACGCTCAACAGCCACGCACTTGTTTTTGGTGCTGGTTGCCAGACCATGTTGCTGCAATGTGTTGTGCCCAGTCTACAGGAGATGTGAATCTGTTTCATGAAGTTGACTTCCCTCCTTTGGAGGGCCTGGAGGCCTCTGCGCATGTGGCGGGTGTGGCTGTGTCTCCGGCATCGAATGTACCTGTACGTGTGTTGTCTGCCTGCCCGGGGTCTGCTGATCCCTTGGTGCCTGTGAGTGGCAATGTTGGGATGGTGGAGGTAGTCTCGCCCTTGCGTCCAGTTGAAATTTCCCTTCCTTCCCCGGCGAGTGTCTCCTTGGTAGATATGGTGCTCATTTCCTAATTGCTGTGCATGTCCCAGTGGAAGTCCATGCGTCACAGTCTCCGTTGATGTGTGGTCTGGTGCCCCCGGCGATCGAGGCTGATTCGGTGTTGCGGAGCCGGTCAGTGAGAGACCCTGTGCAACCTCTCGGTGTTCCTTGTGTGGCGTCTGTAGGGGGGGGGAGACCGATAGTTCCCAGGCTGTGGGTCCAGTTTCGAAGCGTTTGCGGCGGGCTCCTAACTTGTCCATTCCTTGTGGTGAAGCCTGGGTGGACATGGAAGACTCCGCAGGGTCGGTTTCCCACTGACGAGGTTCATCCTGCTGTGTTTGAGGTTTCTGCGAGCAATGAGGCTGTTGCGGTGGCGGGCGTCCTGCAGCCCTGTCTTGGGGCCAGCTGGCCCTGTTAAGGCTGGTCCTGTTCTGATAGTGGCTAGAGGTGGGGGCCTCCGTGTCGGCCCCTGTGCCCCCCTCCCCTTATCCCTGTGCGACAGTTCCCTGGAGTAGGGGATTGTTCAGTCTATGGTGCCCACTAGTGATTCTCGGGACTTGGTAGCTGTGATGAAAAAGGATTCAGAACAGAAGGAAACCAAGAAAGTTGTATGCTGTGGGAGTTCTGTGCCTGTGCCGGGTCAGCTGTGGAAAGTTGGGTGTCCTTCCCTAGTGGTGCCACTCCCTTCTGGGGGCGGAGGGAGGGCGGTTGCCTCATTGACGGGCGCTGTGGTGGGGGTGCTGTGCTTCCGGTTGCGACTGAACGGGTACTGCCGGTCCCGTGGTATTCATCTATTGTGTGGGTGCGTGATGCGCGGAAATTCGTCTCTGGCTTTTCTGAGTATATGTTGCACCCCTAGGAGACTCCTGTGGATATTCCCGACGATGAGTGGCTAATGTGGGAGGCGTACTTTTTGCAGTTTCCGAGGGCCCTCTTTCTGCAAAAATTTGTTAAGTGATGTGGGTTCTTGTGTCTGTTTCGTTTAATTGTCATTATGTTTATGTGTGTACATTTTATGTTTTTCAATTCTTGTCATGGGTTCCTGTGGTTTTTTGTGTATGATTTTGTTGCTTTTGTATTTTTATGTTTCACTTGCTTGTGTTTGTGTGGCCCTTCAGGCATGTCCCCCTTGTTTTTCATGGTCATTCCCCTGTTCATTATATTGTTTCCCTTTGTTACTCCAAGTGCATGTATCGCTGTTGTCGGCGGCTGCCCTGTGTGTGTGTTCTTGTATGTAATCTTATTTCTGTTTGTAATATGTTTATGGTAGCATTGTATGTCTAGTTTCCCTGCTCTTGTGGTGGGTTTACTTATTTTACTGTGTATTTTATTGTTGTGCACGGTGTTTTGTAGTGATGTTTTATGTTTAATGTTGTGTTCACTTGTGTGAACTATTTTGCTTATTTATGTCTTTGCTCATGTGTATTGCTTTTGTTGTGTGGCATTTTCCGTGTTTTGTTCTGTTGTGTTGCGAATGTTACGTTGTTCATGCTTTCTGTTCTTGCTGTAGTCCGATGTTGTAATGTTTTGCTTGTTCTTGCATTTCCTAAATATGCATTCTACCTTTGTTTCGTGTGCCTTTCTGTATTTTGTTTAAATTGTGTTGGGCTGTTCCGTTGTGGGGCTTTGGTGCCCTTTTTTATATTGTAGTTCTTATCTGGCTTATTAATTAAAGAAGAAAAACAAAAGTAACGTAATTAATTAATTAACTGAAGATTACCTTAGTGACAAGTCTTACATTGTTTTGTTATTGTTTTGCATTTTAATCATAGTGGAATGCCACTGGAGGAGTTAAGCGCAGATGAGTTCAAGTGATCACTAGTGTTCAGTTAGTTCACTGTGTTCTTCTTGGCCATGCAAGAGGGTTCGAGACCAGGTCTCATTAACCAGGAGTTAACGTAACGTAAAAGTTGTTATTGCCGTGTATTAGTAAGTTTGTTGAATCAATTGTTATTGTTGCAAAAGTGTTTGTACGTCAACAACCTTTGAAGAGTACTGCCCCATTATTGCTACTGTTACTGCTAAAGCTACTTCTAAAGTCTTGTAATTAACTGTTTAAATTGGGATCAAACCCAAACATCCCAAACACTATATATTAAATTTGGTGTGTAAACCCATTTGCTACCCTCTAGATTACTTGTGGCATTGAAGAGCTATAACGACTTAGTGATTGGAGGACCAAGTAATTCGACCTCGGCGTTGGCTCTCGCCTTCTCCAAGTTGAGTAATTTTTAAATCTGGCTCCCACTCTGGGGCTAGTTAGAGTTCCTTCTACTAAGGTCAATAATCTCACCTCATGTGCCCAATGAGAGGCCCAGATTTGGTGTAGGGAACTTTGAACTATCACAATATAAAACGTGTCAGTACCATATACCAACCTTCTAGTTCTTAGCTAAATGTCACTCACTTTATGTCAAAAATGTAATTTATTATTTACATTTACATACACCTGTTAAGTCTAGGCAACACTGAAATGATTTTAATTAGTTGTTACCAATTAATGTTTCTATTAATAACAAAGTTTAGTTGGTATGGTTTTATGGCGTATATGTTATTAATGTACTGTGCTCTTTATGTTCACTTTCCCAATTATAAATATACAGTATTTATCAATAAAGTCTGACAGCTATTTCCTGAAAGAGTTAGATCATTTTTTTTATAGCACGAATTTCTATGTTTGGTGTGTTCGGTCTTTTAACTCTCCAAACTCGTTTATTGGGCCAGACGGCACGTGTTGGCGAAGGACGCGTTTAGTTCAAACTCTCCCGAACATCTAAGGAGTCAGAAGGAAAATGAACACTGATTAACTGATGAAGATTACACCACCCAAGAGGTGGCACAGACATGAATAGCCCGTAAGAGTGAAGACATAGAAGGGAAAGCGTTACATACACCATGTAGGGTGAAGTGCTACACCACGTAAGGTGAAAGCCAGTCGTTACTTGCCCGAATAAATTGCATCTGGAGCTGGCGGCTCCCTGGTGGTTTGCTGATGTGGCCTGAGTGATGGGGGGGGGGGTACCCTTCCCCCAGGTTAGCTGGCTCATTCGGTGGGCGTGAAGTTTACTGGCAGAGCTGATTATCCGGCGGTGGAGCTGGTGATGTGTGACATGCTGCGGGTGGATGTGGCTGTGATCTGTGGAGTGGAGTTGGCATCTTCCCATCAGGCTATAGTGAAGTTTGCTGCCGAGGATGTTTACAGGGTGTTATTGCGCCATTTCCGCTGCCGGACGCTGCTGGTATGGTCGTTATCTCTGACCGGAGTGGTGCCCTTACCTGTGTGAAAGTGCGCCCCCCTCTGCACTTCCCGTGCTTCTGGTTCCGCCTCAGGCTCTGAAGATGTGTGGCCGGGTCCCAAGCGCTCGAGGCGTTCTTCTCCTATTGCCTAGGCTGATGTGAGCGAATTTGATGCCTACGAGTCTGCACGTGTCGGTGAGGTGGTCTTTGGGCGGCGGTGTCGACTACGATGGTAGTGGCAGAGGTTCACATGCCTGCTGCTGCCGCTGATGGCCATGTGTCTATGTTAACCTCTATTTCTTCACTTGCAGGGGGTTCCCCGCAGTGGGGGGTGGTCCCTCCTGTGGTGAATGGTGCAGCTCATAATGTTGGCCAGGGCCTTGTGGTGGTCTTGAGGAAGGATGTTCGACAGGGTGATTCTGTGCCGGTGCCCGACCCTGTGGATGTTACTCCGGATGTGGCCCCTGTGGTGTTGCCACCTGTGACGCCGCCTCCAGTGGCCCAACCCACAGCGGCCGTGTCTGGCGATGATGACCTAGACGTTCAGTGTCTTAGTGCTTAGTCAGAGAAATTTGTGCTCGCGACGAGCCCTCGAAGTGGGAGCGGGTGTTGACGATCACTGTGTGCCCAGATATTGTTTGGGTGCCTAATACTCATGCATTTATATCCGGATTTCCGGGTGTGATGGATTGTCCTCGTGCGCTTGTTAATACTGCTGTGGCGCTTCTTTGGTAGGGGTATTGCATCCGGTTTCCGGTGGCGGACTTTCCAGAGGAGTACGGGTAGGCGTGGAGTTGCTTGCTCTCGCATCCCGCTTGTTAGGTCTCCTGTAGGCCCTGCAGACTTATGGCTGTGTGCCTCGGGGTGTCTTTATGTTCCAGGGTTTTGAACTTTTTTGAATTTTTGTACCAGTGCTGTATTTTTATGTTTGGGGTTTTTCCTGTTTTATTGATGTTGTTTTGTTTCTATCCGTCGTGGACAGGCTGCTATAATGTGTTTTGTGTGTTCCCTTCCATTGGAACTTTTACGTTTGTGAGTGCTACACCATATATGGTGAAGTGCTACACCATATATGGTGAAGTGCTACACCATATATGGTGAAGTGCTACACCATATATGGTGAAGTGCTACACCATATATGGTGAAGTGCTACACCATATATGGTGAAGTGCTACACCATATATGGTGAAGTGCTACACCATATATGGTGAAGTGCTACACCATATATGGTGAAGTGCTACACCAACCCGTTCTCATTTTGATGTATAATTTCCCTTATGGCTAAAAACAGACGTAATATATATGGTAGCGGCTCGCGAAATTGAGGTGATGTCCCGTTTTCAGTTTATGAATCCTCTGGTGGGATAGGTTCGGGCACTTTAGTACAGCAATTTAGTGAGGTTGTGAAGGCTGGGGAGAGCGGGCTGGCTGCATGTGTCTGCAGGGGCAATATTAGGGGGAGTCCGAGGCCCCCAGGGGCCAGATTCACGAAAGCACTTACGCAAGCACTTAAGAACGTGTCCATCTTTCCTCAATCTTTGACGCCTTTGGTTACATTTATTAATTAAACAGTTTACAAGCATGAAAACTTGCCAATCAACTGTTGTTATTGTTATAAACAGCCTCCTGGTGCTTCGGAGCTCATTAACTGTTTAATAACTGTAAACAAAGCCGCCAAAGATTGAGAAACGATGTACTGGTTCGCAAGTGCTTGCGTAACTGCTTCGTGACTCTGGTCCCTGGAGTCTTCAAGCATTTACACAAGTAATTACGAACCTCTACATTTTTTCTCGGTCCATGGCGGCCTTGTTTACATTAAGCAGCTCATAGACCGCGAAGCACTAGAAGGTTGTTGATGGGTTTCGATGCTCATCAGCTGTTAAATAAATGTAAACAAAGCCGCAAAAGATTGAGAAAAGGTGTAGAGGTTCGTAAGTAGACGCATTAATGCCTATTGAATCCGAGCTTGGTGACGTCACTAGTGCGTGAGTGAGGCCTCGGACCATGACGTAGCAACCCGTCCTCGCAAATTTAATAAGTCAATATTGACTTATTAAATATGTGTATAGGTGACATACTTAACATAATAGTTTCCCTTGAAAATCTTCGTAGAAAACACCGACCTTACCTAACCTTGTTAGTATGTTAGATAAGCATCTTATTGCTTCGTAATTACAATTATTACCTAACCTATACTTATAATAGGTAAGTAACAATTGTAATTACGAAGCTATAAGATGCTTATTTTAACATACTAACAAGGTTAGGTAAGGTCGGTGTTTTCTATGAAGCTTTCAAGGGAAACTATTATGTTAAGTATGTCACCTATGCACGCAACTAATAAGTCAATATTGACTTATTAAATTTGCGAGGACGGGTTGCAACAGTCCACCTGAGACCGGCCATATGAAGCTAGTAACACCTGTTCAATCAAGACATTCCATTCCTCTGAGTGAGTTATCAGGGGAAAGCACAGAGCCATTACGACTATATAGCACTTGGAAGAGGTAATGATAAGAATTTGGGATGGGACGGGGCGAAAGGAATGGTGCCCAATCACTTGTGGACGGTCGGGGATTGAACGCCGACCAGCATGAACCAGACCGTCGCTCTACCGTCCAATCAAAGTGGCTGAAAGTTATGGAAGGAAAGGGAACTATCAGGAGAAAGCGCCAAGCCATTACAGTGTTGCAACCGTTCTTGATTTGCTTACAGTCAATATTGACTTATTTTATAAGTGCATATGACATATACTAATTGATTGTACATATTTTAGTTTACCTTGAAAAGGTTCATAGAAAACACCGACCTCACCTAACCTTCTTAGTATGTTATGATAAGCATCTTATTGCTTCTTATTTACAATTATTACTTAACCTATCAATGGTATATGTTAAGTAATAATTGTAATTAAGAAGCAATAAGATGCTTATCTTAACATACTAAGAAGGTTAGGTGAGGTCGGTGTTTTCTATGAAGCTTTTCAAGGTAAACTAAAATATTTACAATCAATTAGTATGTCACATATGCACTTGTTAAATAAGCCAATATTGACTATATGCAAGTGCGAGAACGGGTTGTACGACTATATAGCACTTTTTTCTTTTAGAGAGAGAGAGAGCTTTTATTTTTTTTAAATAAAAAGAACGTAGCGTTTACAGTCATTTGATAAACCCTTCACTTGTGTATTTGTGAACTTTATGTAAAGAGTTTCCACCAAGAATTACAAGAATTTGGTGTAAATTCTTGACATAAATTACTTTACATAAAATGTGGGTTTTGATCCTATGGTATTATGTCTGTGAGAAGACATTACCAGTAGTGTACTTATTGACAGTGATTGGTGATGGGGCTGGTGTTAACTGCGCTCACACCACACACTAAGGTGCGGGGGATTAGTGATTGGTGCTGGTGCTGGTTTACCTCCTTCAGGTAAACCAGGTGTAAGGCGCTTTAGTGTCCCGTGTTGCAGAGTGCACAGTCCCCAGAGTTGCAGTGCTGCAAAGTGCACAGTCTCCAGAGTTGTAGTGTTGCAGAGTGCACAGTCCCCAGAGTTGCAGTGTTGCCGAGTGCACAGTCTCCAGCGTTGCAGTGTTGCCGAGTGCACAGTCCCCAGAGTTGCAGTGTTGCAGAGTGCACAGTCTCCAGCGTTGCAGTGTTGCAGAGTGCACAGTCCCCAGAGTTGTAGTGTTGCCGAGTGCACAGTCCCCAAAGTTGTAGTGTTGCAGAGTGCACAGTCCCAGAGTTGCAGTGTTGCCGAGTGCACAGTCTCCAGCGTTGCAGTGTTGCCGAGTGCACAGTCCCCAGAGTTGCAGTGTTGCAGAATGCACAGTCCCCAGAGTTGCAGTGCTGCAGAGTGCACAGTCCCCAGAGTTGCAGTGCTGCAGAGTGCACAGTCTCCAGAGTTGCAGTGCTGCAGAGTGCACAGTCTCCAGAGTTGCAGTGCTGCAGAGTACACAGTCTCCAGAGTTGCAGTGCTGCAGAGTACACAGTCCCCAGAATTGCAGTGCTGCAGAGTGCACAGTCCCCAGAGTTGCAGAGTGCACAGTCCCCAGCGTTGCAGTGCTGCAGAGTGCACAGTCCCCAGAATTGCAGTGCTGCAGAGTGCACAGTCCCCAGCGTTGCAGTGCTGCAGAGTGCACAGTCCCCAGAGTTGCAGTGCTGCAGAGTGCACAGTCCCCAGAGTTGCATTATTATTCGCACAGTTGATCAGTACACTTGAGCTTGTCAAAGGAGGCGGAAACGTTTGTCACAACGAGGAAGGTGTCGCTGACTGTGGCTGTGAGAGACGCGACCGATACAAGTGTTCACTTCAAGGTTTATGTTCCTCTCAATTACACATCACATCGTTTACACATTTTTTATGGATTGAATTTCTGCTGAGATTAGAAAAGTTTCATGAGTGTAAATTGTATAACATGACTGCATTAATACCGCCTTAGACGCCATCATTATCGACACGAGATGAAGGCATTCTCGTGTTCTTTAAGAATACATTCAAACGAGAAAATGATCCTCAATATTTCATCCTTGAAATAATAGCAGTGGGACTCGGCGAGCAGAGAATATAAGAACCCTTACTACACCGTCACTCTACTCCAGAAGAGATAAAAATCATCTTCAAAAATACAAAGACGACTAAATTAATCCCGGTAATAATGAACTTGTCTCATAAAGATAGAAAATCAAACTATACGTCTTAAGAAGAGCGAAGAAAACACTTCAACGTCAGTGAAGTCTTCAGATGTTCAACGTCAGTGAAGTCTTCAGATGTTCAACGTCAGTGAAGTCTTCAGATGTTCAACGTCAGTGAAGTCTTCAGATGTTCAACGTCAGTGAAGTCTTCAGATGTTCAACGTCAGTGAAGTCTTCAGATGTTCAACGTCAGTGAAGTCTTCAGATGTTCAACGTCAGTGAAGTCTTCAAATGTTCAACGTCAGTGAAGTCTTCAGATGTTCAACGTCAGTGAAGTCTTCAGATGTTCAACGTCAGTGAAGTCTTCAGATGTTCAACGTCAGTGAAGTCTTCAGATGAGGCAATGGGTAAAAAAGATGATCTATAAAGTTATACAATTATCTACTCAAGACTGATAGTTTTGAATTATAATATAAGGAGGTAAACTCAGGCTGGGAAGAAAGACTGATGTAAACACAGGAGATGCCTCGCTGGCACCAATAGGCCTTCTGTATTTTCGTATATTCCTATAAGAACACACAAGCATATATGACTGTCGATTTTGTGAAGTTAAATAAAAAATATGTTTTTAAGCCTGAAACGCGTCTAATTGCAAATTAAAAAGTAAACGATTCTTGTTACTGGAAAACAGAATAATGCCAAATGAAGTTCCGAAATGATGAAAATGCATTGAAAATCTCAAGAGCATTCCAATTACAGAGAGCGGGCGGGTCCGGCGACTGGCCATAGCATCAGGAGAGATTCGCCCAACCTCAGCTATACTTGGAATTTAATTAAGAACATCGACATTTTCCCATTGGTCTGGGTACTGGAGTCAGGATTTTTTGCATGTAAATCTGTCTTAATTAAAATTGGCTTATTAACAGCGGTGAAGGTTTGAGTAACCTGACCCCATGGGGTCCTGACCCCTACATCTTGACCTGACCCCATGGGTCCTGACCCCTACATCTTGACCTGACCCATGGGGTCCTGACTCCCTACGTCTTGACCTGACCCCATGGGGTCCTGACCCCTACATCTTGACCTGACCCCATGGGGTCCTGACCCCTACATCTTGACCTGACCCCATGGGGTCCTGACCCCTACATCTTGACCTGACCCCATGGGGTCCTGACCCCTACATCTTGAAATGACCCCATGGGCCTGACCCCTACATCTTGACCTGACCCCATGGGGTCCTGACCCCTACATCTTGAAATGACCCCATGGGGTCTTGAGCCCCTACGTCTTGACCTGACCCCATGGGGTCCTGACCCCCTACGTCTTGACCTGACCCCATGGGGTCTTGACCCCTACGTCTTGACCTGACCCCATGGGTCCTGACCCCCTACGTCTTGACCTGACCCCATGGGGTCCTGACCCCCAACGTCTTTATCTGACCCCTATGTCTTGACCTGACCCCCTGGGGTCCTGACCTCCTACGTCTTGACCTGACCCCATGGGGTCCTGACCCCCAACGTCTTTATCTGATCCCATGGGGTCATGACCCCTATGTCTTGACCTGACCCCATGGGGTCCTGACCTCCTACGTCTTGACCTAACCCCATGGGGTCCTGACCCCCCTACGTCTTGACCTGACCCCATGGGGTCCTGACCCCCAACGTCTTTATCTGACCCCATGGGGTCCTGACCCCTACGTCTTGACCTGACCCCATGGGGTCCTGACCCCAACGTCTTTATCTGACCCCATGGGGTCCTGACCCCAAACGTCTTTATCTGACCCCATGGGGTCCTGACCCCCTACGTCTTGACCTGACCCCATGGGGTCCTGACCCCCAACGTCTTTATCTGACCCCATGGGGTCCTGACCCCTATGTCTTGACCTGACCCCATGGGGTCCTGACCTCCTACGTCTTGACCTGACCCCATGGGGTCCTGACCCCCAACGTCTTTATCTGACCCCATGGGGTCCTGACCCCCTACGTCTTGACCTGACCCCATGGGGTCCTGACCCCAAACGTCTTTATCTGACCCCATGGGGTCCTGACCATCAGAGTGACAGACAGACTAGTGAATTTTGACCACGTGTCATATTTAGTATATTATTCATAACGTCTAGATATCCTTGTCACGTCTACTTGTTATCTATCTACTTGTTATTACGTCTACTTGTTATCGGTCTACTAGTTATCGGTCTACTAGTTATCGGTCTACTTGATATCGGTCTTGTTATTTCGTGTACTTGTTATCACGTTTACTTGTTATCATGTCTACTTGTTATCACGTCTACTTGTTATCGGTCTACTTGTTATCATATCTACTTGTTATCACGTCTACTTGTTATCGGTCTACTTGTTATCATATCTACTTGTTTTCACGTCTACTTGTTATCGGTCTACTTGTTATCACGTCTACTTGTTATCACGTCTACTTGTCTGAGAGACACAAGCATGTTGCTAACCTTGTGACGGGCAGGTGTTGTGGGTCATCATTACCTTGTAAATGTCAGCAGGATGACCCTACGGGAGGTGAGTGGAGGGTGGAGTGTTGATTGAGACCTAACATGAGACAATCAACAATCTTTAAACAGGAAACCAAACTGCGGAAGGCCGCTTAATGGCCGCCTTATTTGCATAATGCTTGAAAGGAACTCGGAGCCATTGTGATCCTAATATAACAAGTCGTTCGTTCAGAACGCGTTGCGTGAAGTAGCTATGAAAGCAGCTACTTCTTGGAAGCATCAAGGTGCCCTACCTTGCTCTAGAATGGTCAAAAAAAGAGCTGTGGAAGCGGGAGGAGTTTAGGAAAAACAATGCTTCAGTCTGGAGTGGAGAATATGGATAATAATATATTTAATTCATTGTTGAAACACATTTATTAATAATAATTCTATATAACTGACTGAAAAATGGAAGGACAGGAAGGGAAGGTGTAGATCCGTCCTGTGTATACACTACACTGCTCGGGACCTCGACACTTCCCACTTCCCAGCAACGTCGACATTAATAGCCACTCTGGATCATGTAGATATCTTTATTAATAAATCATTAATGCGTTGCCAGCTACAATAATTACGTTCCCTGATTCTCCTTTCATACCCAAATATTATGTAGAAATTTGTTTGGCGGAAGCCAAGAAGAGTTGTAAAAGGGAGTTATGGGACTACATGAAGATATTCGCATTGTGGCAGAGTTATTACCTGAACATTGTGGCAGAGTTATTACCTGAACATTGTGGCAGAGTTATTACTTGAACATTGTGGCAGAGTTATTACTTGAACATTGTGGCAGAGTTATTACCTGAGCATTGTGGCAGAGTTATTACCTGAACATTGTGGCAGAGTTATTACTTGAACATGTGGCAGAGTTATTACTTGAACATTGTGGCAGAGTTATTACCTGAACATGTGGCAGAGTTATTACCTGAACATTGTGGCAGAGTTATTACCTAAACATTGTGGCAGAGTTATTACCTGAACCTTGTGGCAGAGTTATTACCTGAACATTGTGGCAGCAGTTATTACCTGAACATTGTGGCAGAGTTATTACCTGAACATTGTGGCAGAGTTATTACCTGACATTGTGGCAGAGTTATACCTAAACATTGTGGCAGAGTTATTACCTGTACATTGTGGCAGAGTTATTACCTGTACATTGTGGCAGAGTTATTACCTGTACATTGTGGCAGAGTTATTACCTAAACATTGTGGCAGAGTTATTACCTGTACATTGTGGCAGAGTTATTACCTGTACATTGTGGCAGAGTTTATTACCTGTACATTGTGGCAGAGTTATTACCTGTACATTGTGGCAGAGTTATTACCTGTACATTGTGGCAGAGTTATTACCTGTACATTGTGGCAGAGTTATAACCTGAACATTACTCCATAAAACTGCGTTAACAAAAATACTGTTTTCTGAATTATTCCAACTACCAGATTTTACTAATGATATATATCATGGCAGCAGCAGGGATGGCAGCTGCTGCCATCCCTGCTGCTGGCTCTACTTCTTATATATGTATATATATATATATATATTATATATTATATATATATATAATATATTATATATATATATATATGTATATATATATTTTTTTTTTTTTTTTTTTTTTTTTTTTTACCTAGAAGGGGTACCACCTCTGGTGCAAGTGTAGGGACCATAGCCTCGGAGAAGAAAATAAAGAGTACTCAGAGAAGACCTTGTGGATCCTCACTGAACACTTTGATATTTTCTTCTTGTTATATATATATATATTATATATATATATATATATTATATATATATATATATTATATATATATATATATATATATATTATATATATATATATATATATATTATATATATATATATATTATATATATATATATATATATATATATGTCCCCCGAATCTGAGGTGAGGAAATAGGCCCCTACACATGCTTTAATATATAATACATATTGAATGTTTGCCGCCTGGAGAACCTTGGTGTTCCTATCAACGGGGTCAACTGGGTGTATATCCTGGCCACTATCACTATTATTATCCCGTCATTATCATCATTAATATCTACAATACTTACCACTTGTAGGAGGATACCTGCTTCCGCAGCTGGAGCAGGAACTGCAGCTCCTTAATGACTCCAGACCTTATTGTCAAGGGTAACACGTTGGTTTTTGTGGTGAGCTGTCAATGTTTAGTGTGTGTGTGTGTGTGTGTGTGTGTGTGTGTGTGTGTGTGTGTTGTGTGTGTGTGTGTGTGGTGTGTGTGTGTGTGTGTGTGTGTGTGTGTGTGTGTGTGTGTGAGTGTGTGGGTGGGGTACTTGTTACCCCTTACCTCTTGTGGAGGTAATTTCAAGTATAAAATGTGGGTGCACACAGTGGAGAATTTTTTTATAAGAAATATCTACAACTGATTTCTAGGAGGCCGCGAGTCACCAGTAATACTCCGCCCAGTAAAGTAGTACCGTCTCAGCTGGAGATAGGAATAATGTGAAGTGGAATAGTCTAACTATGTAAGGGAAAAATGTACTTAGTCAAAAGCATGCATTGGGGCATAGGGTAAATAAAATCAATAAAGGGTTTGATTGCAAATGTAAAGAATAAAGTATTAAGGGCGATGATGCAAGAGAGGTGGACGCCATCTTGACTGGAGGGGGAGGTGTATCGCTGCCGACCGATCCTGCTATTTGAGGGGTTTTCTCCGGCCGTACAGTCAGATAAGCCTATCCTTGTATATAAACAGGGTTGCAAGATAGGGTAGAGCAGATATACAGTTTTTGGAGATGTTTTGTAAGAGTCCAGGTTCCTAGAGGTGTAAATATATGTGTCACTGGGTTGACGGCAGTGTGTACGGCTCCAGGTTTGGGACGGTGAGCCTTAGGGTATGTAGAACTAGCTAGGGACTTTCCCATAATACTAAGCGACCATGTAGTGTAAGGATATATCACCTTTCCAATATGTTTGTGTGGCTTTCGCATATAAATTTGTGTATGTACTAGGCTGCTTTCCTTACTCCTTGACTTGTCCTAGGCTCAAGTATAATCATCTATTCCCCTAGACAAATTATAAAGGGTCCACCACTAATAAATTCTTGACAGGTCTCTCAGACCCAGCGATGACAAACGTTCTTGACCCACCACCCACGACAGTACTCACCTAATTGTGCTTGTGGGGGTTGAGCTTTGGCTCTTTGGTCCCGCCTCTCAACTGTCAATCAAATGGTGAACAGGTTCCTGAGCCTACTGGGCTCTATCATATCTACATTTGAAACTGTGTATGGAGTCAGCCTCCACCACATCACTGCCTAATGCATTCCACCTGTAAACTACTCTGACACTGAAAAAGTTCTTTCTGACGTCTCTGTGGCTCATGTGGGTACTCAGTTTCCACCTGTGTCCCCTTGTTCGTGTACCGCCAGTGTTGAATAGTTTATCCTTGTCTACCCTGTCAATTCCTCTGAGGATTTTGTAGGTAGTGATCATGTCTTCCCCTACTCGTCTGTATTCCAGTGTCGTAAGCTGCATTTCCCGCAGATTTCCTTATAACTGATGCATCTTGGTTCTGGGACTAGTCAAGTGGCATCCCTCTGAACTTTTTCCAGCTTCGTCTTGTGCTTGACAAGGTACGGGCTCCATGCTGGGGCCGCATACTCCAGGATTGGTCTTACGTATGTGGTGTACAAGATTCTGAACGATTCCTTACACAGGTTCCTTAAGGCAGTTCTGATGTTAGCCAGCCTCGCATATCCCGCAGACGTAATTCTTTTTATGTGGGCTTCACGAGACAGGTTTGATGTGATATCAATTCCTAGATCTTTCTCTCTTTCCGTTTCATTAAGTACTTCACCTCCTATTCTGTATCTTGTGTCTGGCCTCCTGTTTCCACTGCCTAGTTTTATTACTTTGCATTTACTCGGGTTGAACTTCAACAGCCTTTTGTTGGACCATTCATTCAGTCTGTCTAGGTCATCTTGTAGCCTCCTACTATCATCCTCTGTTTCAATCCTCCTCATAATTTTTGCATCATCAGCAAACATTGAGAGAAACGATTCTATACCCTCTGGGAAATCATTTACATATATCAGAAACAGTATAGGTCCAAGGACTGACCCCTGCGGGACTCCACTCGTAACGTCTCGTCAATCTGAGACCTCACCCCTCACACTGACTCGTTGTCTCCTGTTGCTTAGGTACTCCCTTATTCAACGGAGTACCTTCCCTTTCACTCCAGCTTGCATCTCCAGTTTTTTCATTAGCCTCTTGTTTGGTACTGTATCAAAGGCTTTTTGTCAATCCAAAAATATGCAGTCTGCCCAACCTTCCCTTTCTTGTCTGATTTTTGTTGCCTGGTCGTAGAATTCAATTAGCCCTGTGAGGCAGGACTTGCCATCCCTGAACCCATGTTGATGCTGTGTTACAAAGTTCCTTCGCTCCAGATGTTACACTAGCTTTCTTCGCACAATTTTCTCCATCAGCTTGCATGGTATGCAGGTTAGGGACACTGGCCTGTAGTTCAGTGCCTCCTGCCTATCCCCTTTCCTGTATATTGGAATTACATTAGCTGCCTTGCAAATTTCTGGCAGTTCCCCTGTTGCCAGTGATTTGTTATACACTATGAAGAGTGGCAGGCACAGTGCTTCTGCTTCTTCCCTTAGTATCCAAGGGGAGATTCTATCTGGGCCTATAGCCTTTGTCACATCCAACTCTAGTAAACACTTCCTTACTTCCCTGCTGGTAATCTCAAACTCTTCCAGTGGTTCCTGGTTAGCTATTCCCTCTCTTATCTCTGGGATTTCTCCTTGCTCTAAGGTGAAGACCTCCTGGAAATTCTTATTCAGTTCCTCACACACTTCCTTGTCGTTTGTAGTGAATCCTCCTGCCCCTTTCCTTATATTCATAACCTGTTCTTTTACTGTTGTTTTTCTCCTGATGTGGCTGTGCAGCAATTTAGGCTGAGTCTTTACCTTGCTTGCGATGTCATTTTCGTATTGTCTTTCTGCCTCTCTTCTCATCCTGACATATTCATTCCTGGCACTCTGGTATCTTTCTCTGCTCTCCAGTGTCCTGTTATTCCTATAGTGTGTATGGTGTGTGTGGTGGTGTGGGAGACTTGTGGAGCAGGTGGTGTCAGCCTCCACCTCTCGCTCCCTCTACCCAACGCAATAACAAACACCTGAGTACTTTCAGCTTGTCAGCCAAGGAAGCAATGACTGCGTCAAGAGGCCATGGGATATAATCCCCTTTATAATGCGTTATTTCTCAGTGAAGGACTGACTATCCTGTAGGACACATGCGCCCTCTTAAATGTTTCAGTAATCTTACAGCTTCCTCCGTAGAGACGCGAGTGTTCTCGCTCCAAGTTGGAGTGTTACCTTGTCTATCTCTCAGGGATATGTTTAATGATCAGTCAATATGCTTCAAAATTTATTGTTTTTAGAGGTGGAGTCGGGGACCTCAGTCCCATAGGTCCCAGACCCAGAGGTCCCAGACCAAGAGGTCCCAGACCCATAGGTCCCAGAAGAAGAGGTCCCAGACCCATAGGTCCCAGACCCAGAGGTTCCAGGCCCATAGGTCCCAGACCCATAGGTCCCAGACCAAGAGGTCCCAGACCCATAGGTCCCAGACCCAGAGGTCCCAGACCCTTAGGTCCCAGACCCAGAGGTCCCAGACCCAGAGGTCCCAGACCCTTAGGTCCGAGACCCAGAGGTCCCAGACCCATAGGTCCCAGACCCAGAGGTCCCAGACCCTTAGGTCCCAGACCCAGAGGTCCCAGACCCAGAGGTCCCAGACCCTTAGGTCCGAGACCCAGTGGTCCCAGACCCATAGGTCCCAGACCCAGAGGTCCCAGACCCTTAGGTCCCAGACCCATAGGTCCCAGACCCAGAGGTCCCAGACCCATAGGTCCCAGACCCAGAGGTCCCAGACCCTTAGGTCCCAGACCCAGAGGTCCCAGACCCAGAGGTCCCAGACCCTTAGGTCCGAGACCCAGAGGTCCCAGACCCAGAGGTCCCAGACCCATAGGTCCCAGACCCAGAGGTCCCAGACCCAGAGGTCCCAGACCCTTAGGTCCCAGACCCAGAGGTCCCAGACCCAGAGGTCCCAGACCCAGAGGTCCCAGACCCAGAGGTCCCAGACCCAGAGGTCCCAGACCCAGAGGTCCCAGACCCAAAGGTCCCAGACCCTAAAGTCCCAATTATCCCAACCTGACTGTTGTAATAATTGTGACCTGTTAATAGAGAACATTAACTGCGCGCTTCCATGTACCTAAAGTTAGTCTGGGAACCTGTGAACCTGTTATTGGACTTCCTGGAGTTATGGGTGAGAGATGCACCCTAACCTTTGTGTCACCCGCCTGCGTCCTCTGGTGTCACCCGCCTGCGCCCTCTGGTGTCACCCGCCTGCGTCCTCTGGTGTCACCCGCCTGCGTCCTCTGGTGTCACCCGCCTGCGTCCTCTGGTGTCACCCGCCTGCGTCCTCTGGTGTCACACGCCTGCGTCCTATGGTGTCACCCGCCTGCGTCCTCTGGTGTCACCCGCCTGCGTCCTCTGGTGTCACACGCCTGCGTCCTCTGGTGTCACCCGCCTGCGTCCTCTGGTGTCACCCGCCTGCGTCCTCTGGTGTCACCCGCCTGCGTCCTCTGGTGTCACACGCCTGCGTCCTATGGTGTCACCCGCCTGCGTCCTCTGGTGTCACCCGCCTGCGTCCTCTGGTGTCACACGCCTGCGTCCTATGGTGTCACCCGCCTGCGTCCTCTGGTGTCACCCGCCTGCGTCCTCTGGTGTCACACGCCTGCGTCCTCTGGTGTCACCCGCCTGCGTCCTCTGGTGTCACCCGCCTGCGTCCTCTGGTGTCACACACACCTGCGTCCTATGGTGTCACCCGCCTGCGTCCTCTGGTGTCACACACATCTGCATCCTCTGGTGTCACACACCTGCGTCCTCTGGTGTCACACACCTGCGTCCTCTGGTGTCACACACATCTGCATCCTCTGGTGTCACACACCTGCGTCCTCTGGTGTCACACACATCTGCATCCTCTGGTGTCACACATCTGCATCCTCTGGTGTCACACATCTGCGTCCTCTGGTGTCACACACCTGCGTCCTCTGGTGTCACACACCTGCGTCCTAGCAACAACAACAACAACATTAATAATAATGTCAATTGTTGTGTCTTGCTGACTGAAGAAAAGTGAAATTTTAGACATTTTTTAGTTTTTGTTTTGATTCTCGATATACCTGATTCCAGGTATACCTGACTCCAGGTATACCTGACTCCAGGTATACCTGACTCCAGGTATACCTGATTCCAGGTATACCTGACTCCAGGTATACCTGACTCCAGGTATACCTGACTCCAGGTATACCTGACTCCAGGTATACCTGACTCCAGGTATACCAGACTCCATGTATACCTGACTCCAGGTATACCTGACTCCAGGTATACCTGACTCCAGGCATACCTGACTCCAGGTATACCTGACTCCAGGCATACCTGACTCCAGGTAAACCTGACTCCAGGTATACCTGACTCCAGGTGTACCTGACTCCAGGTGTACCTGACTCCAGGTAAACCTGACTCCAGGTATACCTGTCTCCAGGTAAACCTGACTCCAGGTATACCGGACTCCAGGTGTACCTGACTCCAGGTGTACCTGACTCCAGGTATACCTGACTCCAGGTGTACCTGCCTCCAGGTGTACCTGACTCCAGGTGTACCTGACTCCAGGTGTACCTGACTCCAGGTATACCTGACTCCAGGTATACCTGACTCCAGGTATACCTGACTCCAGGTATACCTGACTCCAGGTATACCTGACTCCAGGTATACCTGACTTCAGGTATGCATAACTCCAGGTATGCATAACTCCAGGTATACCTGACTCCAGGTATGCATAACTCCAGGTATGCATAACTCCAGGTATACCTGACTCCAGGTATACCTGACTCCAGGTATGCATGACTCCAGGTATACCTGATTCCAGGTATACCTGACTCCAGTATACCTGACTCCAGTATACCTGACTCCAGGTATACCTGACACCAGGTATACCTGACTCCAGGTATACCTGACTCCAGGTATACCTGACTCCAGGTATACCTGATTCCAGGTATACCTGATTCCAGGTATACCTGACTCCAGGTATACCTGACTCCAGGTATACCTGATTCCAGGTATACCTGACTCCAGTTATACCTGACTCCAGGTATACCTGACTCCAGGTATACCTGACTCCAGGTATACCTGACTCTATGTATACCTGACTCCAGGTATACCTGACTCCAGGTATACCTGACTCTATGTATACCTGACTCCAGGTATACCTGACTCCAGGTATACCTGACTGCTGGTATACCTGACTCCAGTATACCTGACTCCAGGTATACCTGACTCCAGGTATACCTGACTCCAGGTATACCTGACTGCTGGTATACCTGACTCCAGGTATACCTGACTCTAGGTATACCTGACTCCAGGTATACCTGACTTAAGGTATACCTGACTCCTGGTATACCTGACTCTGGTATGCCTGACTCCAGGTATACCTGACTCTTGGTATACCTGACTCCTGGTATACCTGACTCTTGGTATACCTGACTCCTGGTATACCTGACTCCGGTATACATGACTCCAGGTTTTCCTGACTCCTGGTATACCGGACTCCTGGTATACCTGACTCCAGGTATATCTGACTCCAGGTATATCTGACTCCTGGTATACATGACTCCTGGTTTACTGACTCATGGAATACTTGACTCCCAGTATACATATGTCTTCTAGTATGTATGACACCATGTGTAAATGTGTCCCTGTATACATGATAACCTCTGTAAATAAATCGTAAATATGACTGTACATAACTCCCTGTATACATGTCTCCCGGAATATATCACACGTGGCATGAAGGACACAACATATAATGATACATGTGTACATGACAACGATATACATGACACCTGAATACATGTTGAGCAGTTTATTATAATGAACAGAAGCACACACCTGCAGGCAGCATCATCATTCAACAGAAGCACACACCTGCAGGCAGCATTATCACACAACAGAAGCACACACCTGCAGGCAGCATCATCACACAACAGAAGCACACACCTGCAGGCAGCAGCATCACACAACAGAAGCACACACCTGCAGGCAGCATTCCTGGTCATTTCAGCCAGAGAGTGAGAAACATTTTGGTCACGAGGCCACAAAGATATACAGGAAGGTCATGTTTCTCCTCACTGGCGCAGGATTGACTTGTATCTTTTGACGTCTGGTATTTTGTTGTTTGCAACTCATGGATTCCATCTATGCAGCGGCAGTGGGACGGAAAATAATGTTGATTTGGTGAGCTTCGTTGAGATGAAGGAGATTGCAGCATGCAGTCCTCGTTGATGTCAAGAGTGAGCCACTGGGAGTCATGGAGACCATCTTGCATATGACCATAGGCCTTACCCAGTGGTTGGCATTGTATTGCAACCACAGTGCCTGTTGCATCATCTCTGGTTCGCCCATGCGTCTGTGTTGACGCATGTGATCACCATATGTTATACGCACCATTATAGACCTACGCACCATTATAGACCTACGCACCATTATAGACCTACGCACCATTATAGACCTACGCACCATTATAGACCTATGCACCAGTATAGACCTACGCACCCGTATAGACCTACGCACCATTATAGACCTATGCAACAGTATAACCTACGCACCATTATAGACCTACGCACCAGTATAGACCTACGCACCATTATAGACCTACGCACCATTATAGACCTACGCACCATTATAGACCTATGCACCAGTATAGACCTACGCACCAGTATAGACCTACGCACCATTATAGACCTACACACCATTATAGACCTACGCATCAGTATAGACCTACGCACCATTATAGACCTACGCACCATTATAGACCTATGCATCATTATAGACCTACACACCATATAGACCTATGCACCAGTATAGACCCACGCACCATTATAGACCTACGCACCATTATAGACCTATGCACCATTATAGACCTATGCACCATTATAGACCTATGTACCAGTATAGACCCACGTACCATTATAGACCTACGCACCAGTATAGACCTACGCACCATTATAGACCTATGCACCATTATAGACCTATGCACCAGTA
>WNGS01165523.1:1629952-1639969 GCA_020271785.1 Procambarus virginalis
AACCTCTACATGTTTTCTCGGTCCTTGGCGGCCTTGTTTACATTAAGCAGCTCATAAACCGCCAAGCACTAGAAGGTTGTTTACGGGTTACGATAATCATCAGCTGTTAAATAAATGTAAACAAAGCCGCAAAAGATTGAGAAAAGATGTAGAGGTTCGTAAGTAGAGGCGTTAATGCCTATTGAATCCTAGCTTGGTGACGTCACTAGTGCGTAAGTGAGGCCTCGGACCATGACCAGTCCACCTAAGACCGCCAATATGAAGCTAGTAACACCTGTTCAGTCAAGACATTCCATTCCTCTGAGTGAGTTATCAGGGGAAAGCACAGAGCCATTACGACTATATAGCACTTGGAAGAGGTAATGATAAGAATTTGGGATGGGACGGGGCGAAAGGAATGGTGCCCAATCACTTGGACGGTCGGGGGATTGAACGCCGACTAGCATAAACGAGACCGTCGCTCTACCGTCCAATCAAAGTGGCTGGAAGTTTATAGAAGGGAAGGGAACTATCAGGAGAAAGAGCCAAGCCATTACGTTGCAACCCGTTCTGGCACTTGCTTACAGTCAATATTGGCTTATTTTATAAGTGCATATGTGACATACTTATTGATTGTAAATATTTTAGTTTACCTTGAAAAGCTTCATAGAAAACACCGACCTCACCTAACCTTCTTAGTATGTTAAGATAAGCATCTTATTGCTTCTTATGTCCAATTATTACTTAACCTATCAACGGTATAGGTTAAGTAATAATTGTAATTAAGAAGCAATAAGATGCCTATCTTAACATACTATATATACTTATCTTAACATATATATATATGTTATACAATTAATTAAGACTGATAGTTTGGAATTATAATATAAGGAGGTAAACTCAGGCTGGGAAGAAAGACTGATGTAAACACTGGACATGCCTCGCTGGGACCAATAGGCCTTCTGTATTCTCGTGTACTCCTATAAGAATACACAAGCATATATGACTGTCGATTTTGTGAAGTTAAATAAAAATCTTGTTTTTAAGCCTGAAACGCGTCTAATTGCAAATTAAAAAGTAAACGATTCCTGTTACTGGAAAACAGAATAATGCCAAATGAAGTTCCAAAATGATGAAAATGCATTGAAAATTCTCAAGAGCATTCCAATTACAGAGAGCGGGCGGGTCCGGCGACTGGCCATAGCATCAGGAGAGACTCGCCCAACCTCAGCTATACTTGGAATTTAATTAAGAACATCGACATTTTTCCCATTGGTCTGGGTACTGGAGTCAGGATTTTTTGCATGTAAATCTGTCTTAATTAAAATTGACTTATTAACAGCGGTGAAGGTTTGAGTAACCTGACCCCATGGGGTCCTGACCCCTACATCTTGACCTGACCCCATGGGGTCCTGACCCCTACATCTTGACCTGACCCCATGGGGTCCTGACCCCTACATCTTGACCTGACCCCATGGGGTCCTGACCCCTACATCTTGACCTGACCCCATGGGGTCCTGACCCCTACATCTTGAAATGACCCCATGGGGTCTTGAGCCCCTACGTCTTGACCTGACCCCATGGGGTCCTGACCCCCTACGTCTTGACCTGACCCCATGGGGTCTTGAGCCCCTACGTCTTGACCTGACCCCATGGGGTCCTGACCCCCTACGTCTTGACCTGACCCCATGGGGTCCTGACCCCCAACGTCTTTATCTGACCCCATGGGGTCCTGACCCCGTACGTCTTGACCTGACCCCATGGGTCCTGACCTCCTACGTCTTGACCTGACCCCATGGGGTCCTGACCCCCAACGTCTTTATCTGACCCCATGGGGTCCTGACCCCTATGTCTTGACCTGACCCCATGGGGTCCTGACCTCCTACGTCTTGACCTGACCCCATGGGGTCCTGACCTCCTACGTCTTGACCTAACCCCATGGGGTCCTGACCCCCCCTACGTCTTGACCTGACCCCATGGGGTCCTGACCCCCAACGTCTTTATCTGACCCCATGGGGTCTTGACCCCGTACGTCTTGACCTGACCCCATGGGGTCCTGACCCCAAACGTCTTTATCTGACCCCATGGGGTCCTGACCCCAAACGTCTTTATCTGACCCCATGGGGTCCTGACCCCCTACGTCTTGACCTGACCCCATGGGGTCCTGACCCCCAACGTCTTTATCTGACCCCATGGGGTCCTGACCCCTATGTCTTGACCTGACCCCATGGGGTCCTGACCTCCTACGTCTTGACGTGACCCCATGGGGTCCTGACCCCCAACGTCTTTATCTGACCCCATGGGGTCCTGACCCCCTACGTCTTGACCTGACCCCATGGGGTCCTGACCCCCAACGTCTTTATCTGACCCCATGGGGTCCTGACCCCAAACGTCTTTATCTGACCCCATGGGGTCCTGACCCCAAACGTCTTTATCTGACCCCATGGGGTCCTGACCATGAGAGTGACAGACAGACTAGTGAATTTTGACCACGTGTCATATTTAGTATATTATTCATAACGTCTAGATATCCTTGTCACGTCTACTTGTTATCGATCTACTTGTTATTACGTCTACTTGTTATCTATCTACTTGTTATTACGTCTACTTGTTATCGGTCTACTAGTTATCGGTCTACTAATTATCGGTCTACTTGATATCGGTCTTCTTGTTATTTCGTGTACTTGTTATCACGTTTACTTGTTATCATGTCTACTTGTTATCACGTCTACTTGTTATCGGTCTACTTGTTATCATATCTACTTGTTATCACGTCTACTTGTTATCGGTCTACTTGTTATCATATCTACTTGTTTTCACGTCTACTTGTTATCGGTCTACTTGTTATCACGTCTACTTGTTATCACGTCTACTTGTCTGAGAGACACAAGCGTGTTGCTAACCTTGTGACGGGCAGGTGTTGTGGGTCATCATTACCTTGTAAATGTCAGCAGGATGACCCTACTGGAGGTGAGTGGAGGGCGGAGTATTGATTGAGACCCAGCATGAGACAATCAACAATCTTTAAACAGGAAACCAAACTGCGGAAGGCCGCTTAATGGCCGCCTTGATTTGCATAAATGCTTGAAAGGAACTCGGAGCCATTGTGAGCCTAATATAACAAGTCGTTCGTTCAGAACGCGTTGCGTGAAGTAGCTATGAAAGCAGCTACTTCTTGGGAAGCATCAAGGTGCCCTACCTTGCTCTAGAATGGTCAAAAAAAGAGCTGTGGAAGCGGGAGGAGTTTAAGAAAAACAATGCTTCAGTCTAGAGTGGAGAATATGGATAATAATATATTTAATACATTGTTGAAACACATTTATTAATAATAATTCTACATAACTGACTGAAAAATGGAAGGACAGGAAGGGAAGGTGTAGATCCGTCCTGTGTATTACACTACACTGCTCGGGACCTCGACAACTTCCCACTTCCCAGCAACGTCGACATTATTAGCCACTCTGCACCATGTAGATATCTTTATTAATAAATCATTAATGCGTTGACAGCTACAATAATTACGTTCCCTGATTCTCCTTTCATACCCAAATATTATGTAGAAATTTGTTTGGCGGAAGCCAAGAAGAGTTGTAAAAGGGAGTTATGGGACTACATGAAGATATTCGCATTGTGGCAGAGTTATTACCTGAACATTGTGGCAGAGTTATTACCTGAACATTGTGGCAGAGTTATTACCTGAACATTGTGGCAGAGTTATTACCTGAACATTGTGGCAGAGTTATTACTTGAACATTGTGGCAGAGTTATTACCTGAACATTGTGGCAGAGTTATTACCTGAACATTGTGGCAGAGTTATTACTTGAACATTGTGGCAGAGTTATTACCTGAACATTGTGGCAGAGTTATTACCTGAACATTGTGGCAGAGTTATTACCTGAACATTGTGGCAGAGTTATTACCTGTACATTGTGGCAGAGTTATTACCTGAACATTGTGGCAGAGTTATTACCTGTACATTGTGGCAGAGTTATACCTGAACATTGTGGCAGAGTTATTACCTGTACATTGTGGCAGAGTTATTACCTTAACATTGTGGCAGAGTTATTACCTGAACATTGTGGCAGAGTTATTACCTGTACATTGTGGCAGAGTTATTACCTGTCATTGTGGCAGAGTTATTACCTGTACATTGTGGCAGAGTTATTACCTGAACATTGTGGCAGAGTTATTACCTGAACATTGTGGCAGAGTTATTACCTGAACAATGTGGCAGAGTTATTACCTGAACATTGTGGCAGAGTTATTACTTGAACATTGTGGCAGAGTTATTACTTGAACATTGTGGCAGAGTTATTACCTGAACATTGTGGCAGAGTTATTACCTGAACATTGTGGCAGAGTTATTACCTAAACATTGTGGCAGAGTTATTACCTGAACATTGTGGCAGAGTTATTACCTGTACATTGTGGCAGAGTTATTACTTGAACATTGTGGCAGAGTTATTACCTGAACATTGTGGCAGAGTTATTACCTGAACATTGTGGCAGAGTTATTACCTGTACATTGTGGCAGAGTTATTACCTGAACATTGTGGCAGAGTTATTACTTGAACATTGTGGCAGAGTTATTACCTGAACATTGTGGCAGAGTTATTACCTGTACATTGTGGCAGAGTTATTACCTAAACATTGTGGCAGAGTTATTACCTAAACATTGTGGCAGAGTTATTACCTGAACATTGTGGCAGAGTTATTACCTGAACATTATGGCAGAGTTATTACCTGAACATTGTGGCAGAGTTATTACCTGAACATTGTGGCAGAGTTATTACCTGTACATTGTGGCAGAGTTATTACCTGAACATTGTGGCAGAGTTATTACCTGAACATTGTGGCAGAGTTATTACCTGTACATTGTGGCAGAGTTATTACCTGAACATTGTGGCAGAGTTATTACCTGAACATTGTGGCAGAGTTATTACCTGTACATTGTGGCAGAGTTATTACCTGTACATTGTGGCAGAGTTATTACCTGTACATTGTGGCAGAGTTATTACTTGAACATTGTGGCAGAGTTATTACTTGAACATTGTGGCAGAGTTATTACCTGTACATTGTGGCAGAGTTATTACCTGTACATTGTGGCAGAGTTATTACCTGTACATTGTGGCAGAGTTATTACCTGTACATTGTGGCAGAGTTATTACCTGTACATTGTGGCAGAGTTATTACTTGAACATTGTGGCAGAGTTATTACTTGAACATTGTGGCAGAGTTATTACTTGAACATTGTGGCAGAGTTATTACTTGAACATTGTGGCAGAGTTATTACTTGAACATTGTGGCAGAGTTATTACCTGAACATTGTGGCAGAGTTAATACCTGAACATTGTGGCAGAGTTATTACTTGAACATTGTGGCAGAGTTATTACCTGAACATTGTGGCAGAGTTATTACCTAAACATTGTGGCAGAGTTATTACTTGAACATTGTGGCAGAGTTATTACCTGAACATTGTGGCAGAGTTATTACCTTAACATTGTGGCAGAGTTATTACCTGAACATTGTGGCAGAGTTATTACTTGAACATTGTGGCAGAGTTATTACCTGTACATTGTGGCAGAGTTATTACCTGTACATTGTGGCAGAGTTATTACCTGTACATTGTGGCAGAGTTATTACCTGTACATTGTGGCAGAGTTATTACCTGTACATTGTGGCAGAGTTATTACCTGTACATTGTGGCAGAGTTATTACCTGTACATTGTGGCAGAGTTATTACCTGTACATTGTGGCAGAGTTATTACCTGTACATTGTGGCAGAGTTATTACCTGAACAATGTGGCAGAGTTATTACCTGAACATTGTGGCAGAGTTATTACCTGAACATTATGGCAGAGTTATTACCTGTACATTGTGGCAGAGTTATTACCTGAACATTGTGGCAGAGTTATTACCTTAACATTGTGGCAGAGTTATTACCTGAACATTGTGGCAGAGTTATTACCTGTACATTGTGGCAGAGTTATTACCTGAACATTGTGGCAGAGTTATTACCTGAACATTGTGGCAGAGTTATTACCTGTACATTGTGGCAGAGTTATTACCTGTACATTGTGGCAGAGTTATTACTGTACATTGTGGCAGAGTTATTACCTGTACATTGTGGCAGAGTTATTACCTGTACATTGTGGCAGAGTTATTACCTGTACATTGTGGCAGAGTTATTACCTGTACATTGTGGCAGAGTTATAACCTGAACATTACTCCATAAAACTGCGTTAACAAAAATCCTGTTTTCTGAATTATTCCAACTACCAGATTTTACTAATGATATATATCATGGCAGCAGCAGGGATGGCAGCTGCTGCCATCCCTGCTGCTGGCTCTACTTCTTATATATGTATATATATATATATATATAATATATATATATATATATATATATATATATATATATATATATATATATATATATATATATATATGTCCCCCGAATCTGAGGTGAGGAAATAGGCCACCTACACAATGCTTTAATATATAATAATACATATTGAATGTTTGCCGCCTGGAGAACCTTGGTGTTCCTATCAACGGGGTCAACTGGGTGTATATCCTGGCCACTATCACTATTATTATCCCGTCATTATCATCATTAATATCTACAATACTTACCACTTGTAGGAGGATACCTGCTTCCGCAGCTGGAGCAGGAACTGCAGCTCCTTAATGACTCCAGACCTTATTGTCAAGGGTAACAACGTTGGTTTTTTGTGGTGAGCTGTCAATGTTAGTGTGTGTGTGTACTCACCTAATTGTACTCACCTAATTGTGCTTGCGGGGGTTGAGCTTTGGCTCTTTGGTCCCGCCTCTCAACTGTCAATCAACAGGTGTACAGATTCCTGAGCCTACTGGGCTCTATCATATCTACACTTGAAACTGTGTATGGAGTCAGCCTCCACCACATCACTGCCTAATGCATTCCATCTGTTAACTACTCTGACACTGAAAAAATTCTTTCTAACGTCTCTGTGGCTCATCTGGTACTAAGTTTCCACCTGTGTCCCCTTGTTCGTGTCCCACCCGTGGTGAAGAGTTTCTCTTTGTCCGCCCTGTCAATTCCCCTGAGAATTTTGTAGGTGGTTATCATGTCTCCCCTTACTCTTCTGTTTTCCAGGGATGTGAGGTTCAGCTCCTTTAGCCTTTCCTCGTAGCTCAATCCTCTCAGTTCCGGGACGAGCCTGGTGGCTACCGCTGAATCTTCTCTAACTTTGTCTTGTGTTTAACTAGGTATGGACTCCAGGCTGTGTGTGTGTGTGTGTGTGTGTGTGTGTGTGTGTGTGTGTGTGTGTGTGTGTGTTGTGTTGTGTGGTGTGTGTGTGTGTGTGTGTGTGTGTGTTTGTGTGTGTGTGTGTGTGTGAGTGTGTGTGTGGGGGTACTTGTTACCCCTTACCTCTTGTGGAGGTAATTTCAAGTATAAAATGTGGGTGCACACAGTGGAGAATTTTTTTATAAGAAAATATCTACAACTGATTTCTAGGAGGCGCGAGTCACCAGTAATACTCCGCCCATAAAGTAGTACCGTCTCAGCTGGAGATAGGAATAATGTGAAGTGGAATAGTCTGACTATGTAAGGGAAAAATGTACTTAATCAAAAAGCATGCATTGGGGCATAGGGTAAATAAAATCAATAAAAGGTTTGATTGCAAATGTAAAGAATAGAGTATTAAGGGCGATGACGCAAGAGAGGTGGACGCCATCTTGACTGGAGGGGGAGGTGTATCGCTGCCGACCGATCCTGCTATTTGAGGGGTTTTCTCCGGCCGTACAGTCAGATAAGCCTATCCTTGTATATAAACAGGTTGCAAGATAGGGTAGAGTAGATATACAGATTTTGGAGATGTTTTGTAAGAGTCCAGGTTTCCTAGAGGTGTAAATATATGTGTCACTGGGTTGACGGCAGTGTGTACGGCTCCAGGTTTGGGACGGAGCCTTAGGGTATGTAGAACTAGCTAGGGACNTGTGTGTGAATTGTGTGTGTGTGTGTGTGTACTCGCCTATTTGTGCTTGCGGAGGTTGAGCTTTGGCTCTTTTTCCCGCTTCTCAACTGTCAATCAACGGGTGTACAGATTCCTGAGCGCCTTGTGTTAAATAGCCTGTCTTTATGTACCCTGTCAATTCTTCTGAGAATCTTGTACGTGGTGATCATATCCCCCCTAACTCTTCTGTCTTCTTCCGTCGTGAGGTTTAATTCCCGTAGTCTCTCCTCGTAGCTCATACCTCTCAGCCCGGGTACTAGTCTGGTGTCAAACCTTTGAACTTTTTCCAGTTTAGTCTTATGCTTGACTAGATATGGACTCCATGCTGGGACTGCATACTGTAGGATTGGTCTGACATATGTGGTATACAAAGTTCTGAATGATTCCTTGCATAAGTGTCTAAATGTCATTCTTATGTTAGCCAACCTGGCATATGCTGCTGATGTTATCCTCTTGATATGAGCTTCAGGGGACAGGTCTGGCGTGATATCAACCCCCCCAGGTCTTTCTCTCTTTCTGACTCTTGAAGAATTTCATCTCCCAAATGTTATCTTGTAACCTGCCTCCTGCTCCCTACACCTATCTTCATTACATTACATTTGCTTGGGTTAAACTCTAACAACCATTTGTTCGATCATTCCTTTAGTTTGTCTAGGTCTTCTTGAAGCCTCAAGGTTTCTCCTCTGTCTTAATCTTTCTCATAATTTTGGCATCGTCAGCAAACGTCGAGAGGAATGAGTCTATTCCCTCTGGGAGATCATTTACGTATAACAGAAACAGGATAGGACCGAGTACAAAGCCCTGTGGGACTCACTGGTGACTTCACGCCAATCTGAGATCTAACCCCTCACTTTAACTCTTTGCTTCCTATTGCTTAGGTACTCCCTTATCCACTGGAGCACCTTACCAGCTACACTTGCCTGTCTCTCCAGCTTATGTACCAGCCACTTATGGGGGACTGTATCAAAGGCTTTCCGACAGTCCAAAAAAATGCAGTCCACCCATCCTTCTCTTTCTTGCTTAATCTTTGTCACCTGATCGTAAACTTCTATTAAGCCTGTAAGGCATGATTTACCCTCCCTGAACCCATGTTGATGGGTTGTCACGAAGTCTCTTCTCTCCAGATGTGTTACCAGGTTCTTTCTCACGATCTTCTCCATCACCTTGCATGGTATACAAGTTAAGGACACTGGCCTGTAGTTCAGTGCCTCTTGTCTGTCGCCCTTTTTGTATATTGAGACTACATTAGCAGTCTTCCATATTTCTGGTAGTTCTCCCGTTTCCAGTGACCTACTATACACTATGGAGAGTGGCAAGCAAAGTACCTCTGCTTGCCAATGCTGCTTATGTGTGTGTGTGTGTGTGTGTGTGTGTGTGTGTGTGTGTGGTGTGTGTGTGTGTGTGTGTGTGTGTGTGTGGTGTGTGTGTGTGTGTGTGTGTGTGTGTGTGTGGTGTGTGTGTGTGTGTCAGGAGACTTACCCATACGTTTCACGCTGCCAGAAGGTTAACAAAGGCAATAGCGGTTGCCTTGTTCACCCAGCAGTGATTAGGAACCTCGGTGTTAGTCGACTGTTGTGGGTGGCATCCTGCGGAACAGTCAAGTGCTGCATATATCCCAGGTAACTCGAATTTCCCACAAATAGTGCAAGGTACAGCACCTGGAAAATTGCATTAAGGCTAACATATGATGTTAAAAATTCCACAAGACAAAGAAATTACACACACATACACGTCCCAGAGCTGTGAGGGATGGGGTTCGAAGAGAGACTGAAGGAACTAAACCTGACGACCTTAGAAAGGAGGAGGAAGATGGGGGACATGACACTTAAGACATAAATTACTTAATATGAACACATGGACAAGTCTCGCGAGAGAACTTACGTCTCTCGGCGATCGTAGCCCTAAGGGACTGGGTTCAATTCCTGGCAGAGGTAGAATCAAATGGTCCAGTTTCTTTTACCTAATGCCACTGTTCATCTCTCGGTAAATAGGTAACTGGATTTAGACAGCTTCTAGGAGCTGTATTCTTGGAATGAG
>WNGS01165523.1:1650217-1660835 GCA_020271785.1 Procambarus virginalis
TTAGGTAAGGTAGGTGTTTTCTATGAAGCTTTTCAAGGGAAACTATTATGTTAAGTATGTCACCTATGTACTTATTTAATAAGTCAATATTGACTATACGAATTTGCTAGGACGGGTTGGATGGTGGGTGGTGTGGGGTTGGGGGAGGGATGGTGGGGTGAGGGGTCGGGCTCCCCCAAGCATGGGGGTCAACACAGAGACACGAATAAAAGTTCTTCAAGTTGAAATTGCTTCACCTGTGTGTTGTATTTGTTTAAAACCTCGTCAACACCGTAAATGTTTCACTTCCAGTTACAGGTTGTGTTGTGGTGAGGTTGTGTTGTGGTGAGGTTGTGTTGTGGTGAGGTTGTGTTGTGGTGAGGTTGTGTTGTGGTGAGGTTGTGTTGTGTGAGGTTGTGTTGTGGTGAGGTTGTGTTGTGTGAGGTTGTGTTGTGGTGAGGTGGTGTTGTGTGAGGTTGTGTTGTGGTGAGGTTGTGTTGTGGTGAGGTGTGTTGTGTGGAGGTTGGGTTGTGGTGAGGTTGTGTTCGTGTGAGGTTGTGTTGTGTGAGGTTGTGTTGTGTGAGGTTGTGTTGTGTGAGGTTGTGTTGTGGTGAGGGTTGTGGTGTGGTGAGGTTGTGTTGTGGTGAGGTTGTGTTGTGTGAGGTTGTGGTTGTGGTGAGGTTGTGTTGTGGCGAGGTTGTGTTGTGTGAGGTTGTGTTGTGTGAGGTTGTGTTGGTGTGAGGTTGTGTTGTGGTGAGGTTGTGTTGTGGTGAGGTTGTGGTTGTGTGAGGTTGTGTTGTGTGAGGTTGTGTTGTGGTGAGGTTGTGTTGTGTGAGGTTGTGTTGTGGTGAGGTTGTGTTGTGTGAGGTTGTGTTGTGGTGAGGTTGTGTTGTGTGAGGTTGTGTGTTGTGGTGAGGTTTGTGGTTGTGTGAGGTGTGTGTTGTGTGAGGTTGTGTTGTGTGAGGTTGTGTTGTGTGAGGTTGTGTTGTGTGAGGTTGTGTTGTGTGAGGTTGTGTTGTGGTGAGGTTGTGTTATGTGAAGTTGTGTTGTGGTGAGGTTGTGTTGTGTGAGGTTGTGTTGTGTGAGGTTGTGTTGTGTGAGGTTGTGTTGTGTGAGGTTGTGTTGTGGTGAGGTTGTGTTGTGTGAGGTTGTGTTGTGGTGAGGTTGCCACTCCCAACATCTACCGCCTACCACATCTACCACTCCCAACATCTACCGCCTACCACATCTACCACTCCCAACATCTACCACCTACCACATCTACCACTCCAAACATCTACCACCTACCACATCTACCACTCCCAACATCTACCGCCTACCACATCTACCACTCCCAACATCTACCACCTACGGGCTGCTTGCCCAGCGCCACCTTCTCTTGTGGGGCCTTAATCTTCATCAATCGATCAATGTCTCGTCACTTGAGAATAAACCATGTAGGTTCGAAACGTTGTGTAAATTATAATAATTATACTACATTGTACAGTTAAATATAGTTTTTTTAGTCAATCTAAAACAAATATGACATTTGTAGAAATCCTTTTCGAATTAAATTAAGAGTCAAGAGCATTACGCAGAGGGATAGAAGCACTAAACATGAAAATAATAATAATCTCTCCCTACTTTCTGGTGATCCGTTATTTCTGTAGTTTCTCCATGCCCGTGTGTTTAGCTGCCTTGCTTCATTACATATGTGTGTGTGTGTACTCACTTAGTTGTGCTTGCGGGGGTTGAGCTCTGGCTCTTTGGTCCCGCCTCTCAACTGTCAGTCAACGGGTACAGGTTCGTGAGCCTACTGGGCTCTATCATATATACACTTGAAACTGTATGGAGTCAGCATCTGTGTGTGTGTGGTGTGTGTGTGTGTGTGGTGTGTGTGTGTGTGTGTGTGTGTGTGTGTGTGTGTGTGTGTGTGTGTGTGTGTGTGTGTTTGTGTGTGACTCACCTAGTTACTCACCTAGTTGTGCTTGCGGGGGTTGAGCTCTGGCTCTTTGGTCCCGCCTCTCAACCGTCAATCAACAGGTGTACAGTTTCCTGAGCCTAATGGGCTTATCATAGTTACACTTGAAACTGTGTATGGAGTCAGCCTCCACCACATCGCTATCCTGAATGCATTCCATTGTCAACCAACCTCTGACACTAAAAAGTTCTTTCTAATATCTCTGTGGCTCATTTGGGCACTCAGTTTCCACCTGTGTCACCTAGTGCGTGTGTCCATTGTGTTAAACAGCCTGTCTCTATCAACCCTGTCGATGTGTGTGTGTGTGTGTGTGCCGTGGAAACACAATCCGGAACTGTCTTATTTTCCGCTTGTTACAACTTGTAAAGTTGTTACATCTTGGCTTAACGTGTTTATGACGTATTATAACGTTGTTACAACTTGCTATATTGGTTGTTTATAACTGGTTAGGTGTTAAAAGTTGTTCGAACGTTGTACCAACGTCGTAGTTTCGGTGTGTGTTTGGTGGGTGTGTGTGTGTGACGGAGAAAGAAGGTGGAGATGATGAAGATGGAATGGAAAATGGGAAGAGAATTGGTGTCATGTCTGACAGTCATGTTGTGAATACATGTGAAATCAACCCAGCCGGCACCTGACCTCTTAATTACCACACTTATTCTTGGCGTGTACACCTTGGGCCTAATGGAAAGGTGTCTGTGGCCCCTCTCACTCTGTCTCTCTCTCTCTGTGTTTGTCTTCTGTATATCTCTCCCCTCTGTGTTTATCTTTCTGTATATCTGTCACCAGCAACAGTGTGTAGAGGCAGCTACAGTGTGTAGAGGCAGCTACAGTGTGTAGAGGCAGCTGCAGTGTGTAGAGGCAGCTGCAGTGTGTAGAGGCAGCTACAGTGTGTAGAGGCAGCTACAGTGTGTAGAGGCAGCTGCAGTGTGTAGAGGCAGCTACAGTGTGTAGAGGGCAGCAACAGTGTGTAGAGGCAGCAACAGTGTGTAGAGGCAGCAACAGTGTGTAGAGGCAGCTACAGTGTGTAGAGGCAGCTACAGTGTGTAGAGGCAGCAACAGTGTGTAGAGGCAGCAACAGTGTGTAGAGGCAGCTACAGTGTGTAGAGGCAGCAACAGTGTGTAGAGGCAGCAACAGTGTGTAGAGGCAGCAACAGTGTGTAGAGGCAGCTACAGTGTGTAGAGGTAGCAACAGTGTGTAGAGGCAGCTACAGTGTGTAGAGGCAGCTACAGTGTGTAGAGGCAGCTACAGTGTGTAGAGGCAGCTGCAGTGTGTAGAGGCAGCTACAGTGTGTAGAGGCAGCTACAGGTGTAGAGGCAGCTACAGTGTGTAGAGGCAGCTGCAGTGTGTAGAGGCAGCTCACTCCCCCACCTCCCTCACCCTGCTCCTCCCTACTCACACCTCACCCTGCTCCTTCCTCCTCACTCCTCCACCTCCCTCACCCTGCTCCTCCCTCCTCACTCCTCCACCTCCCTCACCCTGCTCCTCCCTCCTCACTCCTCCACCTCCCTCACCCTGCTCTCCCTCCTCACTCCTCCACCTCCCTCACCCTCACTCTCGTGTTCTTACCTTGTCTCCCTTGTCATGTCTATTCCAGTTGTACTTGAGAGATCAGTACTCTTGATTACTTTATAATTACTCTATTTGTGGAACATTATTATAAGGGGATGAACAAAACTCAAGATAGTTATTCAACACTTTGATCTTTTATTCACTAAAATTACTTCCATTTTCAGGCATTTAACACGGAATGATACCACAAGTAATCCACCACTCCACACACTCCTCTCCCACACCTGGTGGCTCAGACCACACTCCTCTCCCACCTGGTGGCTCAGACCACACTCCTCTCCCACACCTGGTGGCTCAGACCACACTCCTCTCCCACACCTGGTGGCTCAGACCACACTCCACTCCCACACCTGGTGGCTCAGACCACACTCCACTCCCACACCTGGTGGCTCAGACCACACTCCACTCCCACACTGGTGGCTCAGACCACACTCCACTCCCACACCTGGTGGCTCAGACCACACTCCACTCCCACACCTGGTGGCTCAGACCACACTCCTCTCCCACACCTGGTGGCTCAGACCACACTCCACTCCCACACCTGGTGGCTCAGACCACACTCCTCTCCCACACCTGGTGGCTCAGACCACACTCCTCTCCCACACCTGGTGGCTCAGACCACACTCCTCTCCCACACCTGGTGGCTCAGACCAACTCCTCTCCCACACCTGGTGGCTCAGACCACACTCCTCTCCCACACCTGGTGGCTCAGACCACACTCAACTCGTCAACCACTAACACATCAACCAAGACATTACTGACATTCTTACTCTCAACCCAGATGGATGACTAACGGGTGACTGGCTGTCACCCTCCAGGGTGAAGATTACGGGAGAGGCTGCCGGTGGGCGCCCAGACTCTGCTCTAACTGACTCTACAAACATTGACTCATACAGAACCAACATGGCCCAACAGTTTAAGGCTCCGTTGATATGAGTACTGCTGACAGCAGGTGACAGCCAGCGCCAAGCTCGCTCCTACCACCTCGATCTCCACTAACACACACACACGCAAACACACACACACACACACACACACACACACACACACACACACACCACACACACACACAACACACACACACACACACACACACACACACACACACGCAAACACACACACACACATTCACAACTTACAATCACAACATGGAACAGTGTAAGACCGCACTGTTACAAGTCCACTCTCACATATATCAATTTAAATGTAAATATATTTAGCTATAATATGGGATACAAGGGAGGAGGCCTCCATGATGTGTGGAGAAGCCTTGAGGTTAACACCTCCCCGAGTGTGAGAGACCTCTGTGTATTGAAGGTCTTAAAGTGGTGAAGCTTGGTGTGGTTCCCTGTCACATGTGTGGTTCCCTGTCACGTGTGGTCTCCCGTTACATGTGTGGTTCCCTGTCACGTGTGGTCTCCCGTTACATGTGTGGTCTCCCGTCACATGTGTGGTTCCCTGTCACGTGTGGTCTCCCGTTACATGTGTGGTTCCCTGTCACATGTGTGGTTCCCTGTCACGTGTGGTCTCCCGTTACATGTGTGGTTCCCTGTCACAAGTGTGGTTCCCTGTCACATGTGTGGTCTCCCGTCACATGTGTGGTCTCCTGTCACACGTGTGGTCTCCTGTCACATGTGTGGTCTCCTGTCACATGTGTGGTTCCCTGTCACATGTGTGGTCCCCCATCACATGTGTGGTTCCCTGTCACATGTGTAGTCCCCCGTCACATGTGTGGTCTCCCGTCACATGTGTGGTCTCCCGTCACATGTGTGGTCTCCTGTCACACGTGTGGTCTCCTGTCACATGTGTGGTCTCCTGTCACATGTGTGGTTCCCTGTCACATGTGTGGTCCCCCATCACATGTGTGGTCCTCCATCACATGTGTGGTCCCCCGTCACATGTGTGATCCCCCATCACATGTGTAGTCCCCGTTACATATGTGTCTGCCACTGTGCAACATGAGCAATTCAGGTGCAACATTACGCACCTTCAGCGAAGAACAAAAACGCCACAAATCCCAAAAAGCTGATCTAGAGAAGACAGGGTCGGCGCGACCAGCATTAGGACTGACAGAGGGAAACATATCAGCTATTCAAGAAAGAAGAAATAGAGGGAACATGATATTTACAATTCTTATGAGAATGGACCAAGTAGAAATGAGTGTTGTGTTGAGCAACAATAAAAAGGAGAACGTTCACGTAGGTCAAACAAGCTGTTGAGTTGTAACGCCGGGAGAGTACAACCATGACTCACTACGAGAACGTCCTGGTAAGACCCGTCTGTGCCTCAGGTTCAGCAAGAGTTAATCGAATATCATCTGGCTCCACCTAGTCAGCTTGTTCCCTGTTTATGAAAATCCTGATAGTCTTAGCAAATATTAATGATACTTCTAATTGGTGTTGCATGAATATGTAATCAGTTGGAAAATCTTTAGCATTTATGAGGATGTAAAATACCTAGACCTAGAAAAGTGGTCCTAGACAGTGATCTTAGCTAGATGACTTGGGTCTCTAGCACAAACTTTATCTAGAATTTTATTTTTTTTTATTTCATATGTAATAAGTCTGTCCTGGTGATGAGTGTCCAGGATCGCTATTTTGTACCTGTGTATGGGTACACATTTTTTTAAATATTTGCATGCCTTTATTTTCAGTAAATGTTGTCATGTTATGCAATGTTTCTTTTATAGTAAGAGGTAGTCTTACTATCAGTGTGGGCAGGGTGCATGGAGATTGACCCTGGCACTATTGTCTTGTGCGGTATATGGATTGGCCCACACGTATTCTGTGTACTTACGGTTCTATTAATGTGTTTTTCATGTCCATTATTTCTTATATTTTAACTATGTTGTATACTTGTATAGCTTATAAATTGGCTGTGGGTCATGAGGTACCCAGCAGATGTTTGGGGTATGTCCCACTTAGGTATTATGTTACCTATTATTTTTTTAATTACTTAGAATTAAATGTTATAGTAGGAATATTATATATATATTTTTTTTTTTCATGTTATTAATCATTTTATTTTGTATGTTTTGTTCTTCAGACCTTCTGAGGAAGACTTGCTAGGCTGCCTAGTGTGCAGGCAGGATATGTCATTGTTTCATAGTATTCTTTAATGTCATGTATTGTACCTCAGGGTTGTATTATGTAACATTGAATAATTACTTATATATTAATATTATTTAATTTTTAGTTACTAGTAATTTTTCTATTCCATTAGGATTTTTTTTTTTTTACTTTGTTTATGTCATGTTAGTTTTAAGGCGATTTATCTTTTTTGGTCTTCCAGCCTTCGGGGGAATCCTTGCTGGGCTGCCTAGGATTTTTTTTTTCATTAATATACTTTTTGACATATTATCATATTATGTTTGCTGGAATTGTATAGCGTGCAAGGGTATCAGTCATTGTATTTTTACCAATGCTTTCATTATTTATGTGAAGTGTAACTGTATAATGTACTTTGCATCATGTTAATTTAGTTAATTTACTTTTATCAATTTGTCACTGGCAATTTTTTTATGGTATAATGAATGAGTTGGGATAAGACAAAATCAGGCTTAACTTAGGTACACCCGATTGTTGTCTTAATTCCGGGGAGAGGGAGTATTGTAACGCCGGGAGAGTACAGCCATGACTCACTACGAGAACGTCCTGGTAAGACCCGTCTGTGCCTCAGGTTCAGCAAGAGTTAATCAAAATATCATCTGGCTCCACCCTAGTCAGCTTGTTCCCTGTTTATGAAAAATCCTGATAGTCTTAGCAAATATTAATGATACTTCTAATTGCTTTTTGGTACGTCATGGGGCAGCTGACGCCCTGATGTGCTGACCCGAAGTTGGTTGAGTCAGCTGGGAACAGGTCCACACCAGACGTTCCCACAACAAGTGTAGAACGCCCCCCCTTCTCATTCATTTGTATATATACCCCTGTGTTATAGTTAGAGAGGAGAGACAGTGCTGGAGGGTCGGAGAGTGGGTGAGGCTGCAGTTCAGTGAGGCGGCAGGTCATCTGGCAAGCCCCAGGAGACAGAGTGAATCCGGCTGACTGAGAGGCAGAGAGTGGTCTTAAGGTAATATAAGTGATCTTTGATACATTTCCATGTCTGGATCCCGTAACAATTGCCAGTGTTAAAGTAGTGACTTACATAATTTTTTCTTAATAAAGTCATGTTAAACTTCCCATCTGTATCAATTGTTGAATCCCCGTAGCTTCTAATAACCGTCCCATAAATATTGACAGTTAAAGAAAGAGTACTCTCTCCAAGTCAAGCAATGTTTCTTGCCTCGTTGCTTGATATAGTAAATGGTTAAGGCAGATGGTGGCAGCGTCATTTAATCCTGTGTAGCATCTCCTTGGTGGAAGGGTACCTTTTGGTTCCGGTGCTATATGGCAGGGTTATATTAGTATGTTTATATTTTTAATTTATGTATATAGTGGTGTTACAATTCAGTGGTTTTACAGAGTAATGTGGGAACGATGATTCAATATATTTAAATATGGGAAGAGAATTGCTCAATAAAATAGTACAGGATAATTCTATCCATAGTTTTAATAACATAAATAGAGATAATGAGTGGATTGTTGCATTATTTGAGCAAATGTTAACAAACATGAAACAAACACAGACACACACACCCTGGGGCCTGGTGGCTGAGTGGAAAGCGCCCGAGATTCGTAATTCTATGGTCTGGGGGATTGATCCCCGGCGATGGCGTAAACAATTGGGCAGAGTTTCTTTCACCATGATGCCACTGTTCACCTGGCAATAAATAGGTACCTGGGAGTTAGACAGCTGCTACGGGTTGCTTCCTGTGTGTATGTGTGAAAAAAAATAGTAGTAATGGCTGATTGATTGACAATCAATCACACACACACACACCAGGAAGCAGCTGTCTAACTCCCAGGTACCTATTTACTGCTAGGTGAACAGTGGCATCAAGGGTGAAAGAAACTCTGCCCAACTGTGTACGCCCGCAATAACAACTAGGTGACTACACACACACATGTCTCAACACAGTAGACATACCGGTGATGTTATCATCCCGGGTCGAGGCGTTCCTCAGACTCCCACACAGACTGGAAGTCAGTTCACACCGTCTTGGGGGAGACAAAAAGTGTATGAAACTGAGATTAAAATGTGTGAAAAAGAACAGCGGGCACCTGTGGAGCCCCTTCACCATTGTTCTCCAGAGCCGCTCCTCTCAAGTACCTTTGTTGCCGTTGGAATATTTGTGGTATTGCTTAAGTTTTGATTGTCATGAGAAAGGAGTGGCTAGGAGAACCAGCACGAGAGAGAGAGAGAGAGAGAGAGAGAGAGAGAGAGAGAGAGAGAGAGAGAGAGAGAGAGAGAGAGAGAGACGTGGAGTGAGAGGAGGGAGAGGCAGAGAGACAGAGTTGGGGGCCACTTGACTTACTAGTTGAATTGACTAGTTGACTAGTACACAACTAACTGTGCGGACTAGTGTCATAGAACAGCGCCATTACCTTCATCAACTTATCCAGACTTCATCAACTTATCCAAATATATATATATATATATATATATATATATATATATATAGCATGTATATATATAGCATTGCACCAGAGGTGGTACCCCCCTATATATATATATATATATATATATATATATATATATATATATATATATATATATATATATATATATCTTGAGGTTATCTTGAGATGATTTCGGGGCTTTAGTGTCCCCGCGGCCGGTCCTCGACCAGGCCTCCACCCCCAGGAAGCAGCCCGTGACAGCTGACTAACACCCAGGTACCTATTTACTGTTAGGTAACAGGGGCATAGGGTGAAAGAAACTCTGCCCGTTGTTTCTCGCCAGCGCCCGGGATCGAACCCGGGACCACAGTCCAGCGTGCTGTCCGCTCGGCCGACCGGCTCCCCATATATATATATATATATATATATATATATATATATATATATATATATATATATATATATATATATATATATATATATATATATATATAAACATATGTCGTACTTAGTAGGCAGAACGCAATTCTCGGCCTACTATGCAAGGCCCGATTTGCCTAATAGGCCGATTGATTTTCTTTTTTTTCAATAATTTTTTTCTAAATAGTTTATTTGAATTATTATTATTATTTTATATTAAAGCCATAATTTATTGACTTAGTTGAGTTAGTTTAGGTTAGGTAGAGATAGGTTAGGTTAGGTTAGGTTAGGTAGAGATAGTTTAGGTTAGGTTAGGTTAGGTTAGGTTAGGTTAGGTTAGGTTAGGTAGAGATAGGTTAGGTAGAGATAGGTTAGGTTAGGTTAGGTTAGGTTAGGTTAGGTTAGGTTAGGTAGGGTTGGTTAGGATTGGTCATATATCTAAGTTAGTTTTAACTCAAATTTAAACAAATTAACTTATACATAATGAAATGGACAGATTTATCATTCGTAAGAAAAAAAAATAGAAAAAAATATATATATTCAGAAAAAATTGGCTTATTAGGCAAATCGGGCCTTGCATAGTAGGCAAAGTACGACGTTCTGGCTACTAGGTACAACATATATATATATATTATATATATATATATATATATATATATATATATATATATATATATATATATATATATATGCAAACAAACCTGAATGGTCCCCAGGACTATATGCAACTGAAAACTCACACCCCCAGAAGTGACTCGAACCCATACTGCCAGGAGCACTCTGCTGGTGTACAGGATCCCTTAACCGCTCGACCAACACGACCTGACAAAAGAGGATGGTAGCCGAGGCTATTTCCATCCCCCCGCCGGCACTCGGTTGGTAATCTTGGGCATGACATTTTATCAAATCATGAAAAGAATAAGGTGATTTGATAAAATACCATGCCCAAGAATACCAACCCAGTGCCGGCGGGGGGATGGAAATAGCCTCGGCTACCATCCTCTTTTGTCAGGTCGTGTTGGTCGAGCGGTTAAGGGATCCTGTACACCAGCAGAGTGCTCCTGGCAGTATGGGTTCAAGTCACTTTTGGGGTGTGAGTTTTCAGTTATATATATATATATATATATATATATATATATATATATATATATATATATATATATATATATATTTTATATATATATATAT
>WNGS01165523.1:1675839-1702316 GCA_020271785.1 Procambarus virginalis
ATATATATATATATATATATATATATATATATATATATATATATATATATAATATATATATATATATTAATGTCGTACCTAGTAGCCAGAACGCACTTCTCAGCCTACTATGCAAGGCCCGATTGCCTAATAAGCCAAGTTTTCCTGAATTAATATATTTTCTCTAATTTTTTTCTTATGAAATGATAAACCGACCCATTTCATTATGTATGAGGTCAATTTATTTTTATTATAGTTAAAATTAACGTAGATATATGATGAACCTAACCAACTACCTAACCTAACCTAACCTATCTTATAGGTTAGGTTAGGTTAGGTAGCCGAAAAAATAGGTTAGGTTAGGTTAGGTAGTCAAAAAACAATTAATTCATTAAAACTTGGCTATTAGGCAAATCGGGCCTTGCATAGTAGGCTGAGAAGTGCATTCTGGCTACTAGGTACGACATATATATATATATATAATATATTATATATATATATATATATATATATAATATATAGTATATATATATAATATATATATATATATATATATATTGCATATAATATATACTGTATATATATATATATATTGCACCAGAGGTGGTACCCCCTTATATATATATATATATATATATATAATATATATATATATATATATATATATATATATATATATATATATATATATATATAAGTGAGAAAAGCTGCATGAACGCGCAAGCCATAATCACTAAGGAACTCTTTGACCGGTCAGGATCATTGGTGCGGTGGTCACGGTACTGTGTACGTTTAGGGGTGATCCTGGACGGCATGGGTTCGAATCCTGGCCGGGGTCAAAGAGTTCTTAGTGATATATATACAGTATATATATATAAGAGAGCTCAGTACACTTGAAAACTGTTTACTGCACTCTGTTTATGTAAAACTACATAAACCAATTAATAAAGGTTAAGGAGTGGGACTAATGAGCTGAAATTCAACTCCAGTAAGAAAAATTAGGTTAGTACACAAGAATATTTTATTGTTAAGTACTGTAGTTGAAAATAACATGTAGTACATAAGTTTTCTTTTTTGAATTATCATTAAATAGCTCATTTTCTTTCTCCACTTTTGTTTGTAATTAATATTTACTTGATTCCTTATTGGTATTATTTCTTCTAATTTTTTTTGCCACAGGTTGTTCACTTGTTTTTGAAAATTAAATGTAAAAATAATATGACCTTGCATTTATTTTGTACTTATCTGGTATTTCTTTGTCCTATTTTTCAGGGTAATGAAACTTGATGATCTTAAACACGTGTTCAAGTCATCAACGTGTGCCCCTGTGGATGCCAAGTCATACATAGTGAATTACTCAACAAATTTGAGTGGCTCTCACTTGGGACAACAGAACCTTACTAATTCCTTCTCTACTGCCTTCGGAGGAGCAGCTGCGTAGTGGATTACCCGGAATGGATGTTAGGGTAAAGGTGCTCATTCTTCCAGGGGAATATATCCTTTATTTCTTAGCTGTTGATGGTCTTGCTTTGTCTGTGATTTGACAAATTTTTGTTGTTTTTGTTGTCTGTTTTTTTGGTAGCAAATTGTTCTTTAGATAAAACTAAGTTGTTGCTTAAAACTTGCAAAAAAATTAGCTGGGGTTTTCTGATTCTAGGCAGATTGGCTGAGCTCCTCCTCAGTTCATCTAGCTCCCTTGCCAGTGTGCTTTTGTCTTGCATTCAAAACTATGATGATGTTAATGTCTTGTTTTTTTTAGATAGATTTGGGTATAATTTTGAACAAAATTATGAATTGTACAAATTGTGTATAATTACCTAAGTGTAGGTATAGAATGAGAGCTATTTCCATTGTCCCATTTCCCAGCACTCTTTGCCATATAATGCTATGAAACTACTGACGATTTTGACCTCCACCACTTTCTCACTTGTTTCCATTCGTCTACTCCTCTGCAAAAGAAATCTTTTCAATTTTTTATCTGCCTCTTTGTTCTTGAGGTTCCTGGTTTCAGGAATTCCTCTGCCAATTTGGTCAATTCCTGTTATTATTTTGTAAGAGGTGATCATATCACCTATATTTTCTTCTAACTTCTAGTTTTGGCATATTTAACTTAAAGCCTATATAGCTTCTCTTCATAACTCTTGTTTTTCGGTTCTGGATTTTGTAGCCATTTTGTAGCATCCCACTGCACCTTTTCCAATATATTGATGTGCTTCTTGAGATATAGGCACCATACAACTGCTAAATATTCCAATTTTTTCTCACAAAAAGTAATTAAGTTTCTTTAGTATTTCATTATCCACGTAATTATAAGCGATTCTGAAGTGGAAAGCAAAGCATATGGTCCTCATACAATGTGCTTTATGTGTTCCTCTGGTGACAGTCTACTATCCAGAACCATCTCAAAATCTCTTTCTTTATTAGAATTCTTGCGGAGGTTAAGTTCTTTCCACATAATTTGTTGATTATGTGTGGTCTGTTTATTTCTATTTCACATTCCATAACATGGCAGTTATTTACATTGAATTCCATTTCCTATGTTTTTTTTTGTATGGTGATCAAAGCGCTTAATTTATCTAATTCAATTAATTGGCATGACAATCTTATAGGTTTCCTATCTTCCCTAGTAGCTTAGCATCATCAGCAAACATGTTCATATAATTCTCTAATTGCTTTGGTAGAACATTTATGTAGACGATAAACATTACTGGTGCAAGAATGAACCCTGTGGTACTCTGCTAGTAACATTCCTCCAATCAGATACATTGTCTCTGATTAATGCCTGATCTGTCTGTTGGTATATTTTTCATCCATGTCTGAAGTCTCCCTGTCACTCCTCTAGCATGTTCTAGTTTCCAGAACAACCTCTTGTGTAGGACTCTGGCTCTATCATAAAAAACTAAGTAGTTTTATCAAACAGAATCTTTCTGTTAAAAAAAATACTGTCTGTTATGTCATTACTCTTCAGGTGTTCTATCCATTTGGTTTTAACTATTTTTTTTCTAGTGGTTTGACTACTATGGTGGTTTGATATGGGCATACGCCAGCTGTTTATGCATTCAGCTGTCAGGCATTCTGACAAAGTGGTCTGCACATCTAGCATGAGTGTTCTGGCATCTTCCAGGACCTACGTGTCCGGAAGTTTGTCCTGTCACCTGATGTGGTGGAGTCTGTGGAGACAGCTCAAGTGAAAGTGATTTAGCTGTTTGGCGTGTCTGCTGTAGACAGTTGAGGCCTTGCTAGTGTAGAGAAGAGAGGTGAGTTACACTGCATGGTAAACCTTCAGCTTGGTGGCAAGGCTGAGGCCACTCCGCTCACAGACATTGTCACGCAATTTTCCAAAGGCAGCGCATGCCTGGGCGATCATGTTGCCGACTTCTGCCTCTATGCTCACCGCTCCTGAAAGAATGGTGCCAATAAAGGTGAAGTTGAAAATAACGAAAAGGACTCTGCACTCAGCGTTCGTCGGGAGCGGACGTGTTCACTTTGCTATGATGCAAGACATCCATCGCCACTGCGACCCGTTGAGTGGGTGGCATATGGGACGAGTCATCAGGTACCATGCTTCAGAAAGTGAAGGCTCCTTCCTGGACGACCGTGCGTTCACCATGAGTAAATTACAGCAAGCACACTCCACCGCCACCAACGTTGCACCCGTCGACATATGCCAGGAGGGAGTTGCTCTCTTCTACTCCCCGGGGGACAACATCGACCTCCTAGAATTACCTTCTACCTGGAACGTCCTGCACGATGGTCTTCTCTCAGCGTTTCCTTGCTGAGGGAACGCGGTTTTGATCAGAGGAGTCAGCACATGGAACACCAACCAGGACGCCGATGACATTATCGAGACCATCGAAGTCGAAAACCCTCTCTCTGGCAGAGACCACTCTCACTGTTATCCCCTACAACGACGGAATCCGCTCGACCATGAAACTGACCTTCATCTCGGGAGCTGCAGCAGACCTGGCTACCTCCAACCCGTCCTCGCAAATTTAATAAGTCAATATTGACTTATTAGTTGCGTGCATAGGTGACATACTTAACATAATATTTTCCCTTGAAAATCTTCATAGAAAACACCGACCTTACCTAACCTTGTTAGTATGTTAAAATAAGCATCTTATAGCTTCGTAATTACAATTGTTACTTCACCTATTATAGGCATAGGTTAGGTAATAATTGTAATTACGAAGCAATAAGATGCTTGTCTTATCATACTAACAAGGTTAGGTAAGGTCAGTGTTTTCTATGAAGATTTTCAAGGGAAACTATTATGTTAAGTATGTCACCTATGCACATATTTAATAAGTCAATATTGACTTATTAAATTTGCGAGGACGGGTTGCTACCTCACAAGGGCTCAAATGCTATGGTATCAAGATTTCACCAACCCGGATCAAGAAGGAACGCTATTATGATCTACAACAGTGCTTCAACTATTATCAGTACACGCACTCCACCAATAAATGTCTTGAACGCGTCACCAAGTACAGTGTCTGCACTGAGGACCGGCACTGTACCGTTTGCATGGCTGATTTCGAACATTGTCTCCTCTGCATTGGTGACCACGTTATTTCACATTGCTGCGTACGCCGACAGGAAGAAATGCAGAAATTGGCTGACCCAAGGAGACCTTCCTCCACCACCACCATTAGGGACCCAACGCCAAATCAGCAGCCCAGCCTCGACATACTTCAAATGCTGGGCTGGTGCCGGCTCTTCTCCGCCTCGCTGAGAGGATTGCTGGGTCAGACAATCGCTGGGTCAGGGTCAGATAGTGCCTGTTACCGCAGGGCCGTCCCCTTCACCATCGACGACACCTGCTTCACTTCCACCCACCGTCCCTGCAGCTGCTGTCTACCTCCCAGCCTCCATCAGTACCTCCTACTCCAGACGTTCCTCGGACGTGTGCACGCCCACTGTATACCCTCTGCTCCTGCTGTTAAAACAGCTATCACTCAACGGCCCGCTACCCGGCCCACTACTACTCAACCCTCAAGGAACACCGCCTCTGCTTTCGATTCAGCTGACTGATCTGAAGCTGATGTCTCTGTAGGGACGACATCCTCGCCTCAACGTTGGTTTAACTAGAGTTCTGACGACTTCCTGCTTGACGCCTCACCTACGTCTTCAAAAGACAGCGCCGCCATGTGTATAAGAAGTAAGACTACCAAGTAGTCCAATATGACCGACGACTCCAGGCTGAAGAAAGCGGGAAGAAGAAAGATGAAAGAAGAGAACTAAAGCTAGAGGACTGATGAATGAAGAAACGAGACTAAAGTCCCAAGAATGAAGTGACACCATCAGCTACCAGCGAGTGTCTCCACTCACCACCAGCCAGCTGCTTGAGGGAGCCCAGCCCTGTGTGTACTGCCAGCACCCCTCCACTCAGCCTTACATAAATCAACCCAAGTTCAAATCCACGGTGGTTGGGTCATCGATCTTTACCTCCCCTCTCCGCTTCATCTCCAGTTCCTCGCTGAAGCTTTCTGAACCCTCGCCCAGGTCTTCCATCCTCCGCTTACCAGCTCTATGGACATTTTCAAGCGGTTCAAGGTGAAGTTGTCAACTGGCTGCAAGTTCTGCCCCTTGACAGTAATGTGCAGTTCCTGGTAGGGTGCTAGTACATATGATATCCAAACACTTAGACGGTCGGGAATTGAACGCCGACCTGCATAAAGCGAAACTGTCACTCTACCGTCCAGCCCAAGTGGTTAGGGATTGTCAAGCAGGAGTTACCCTGGCTAAAGCAATGCTGTGCGTTTAAGATAATTTAATTGCTCTAAATGTACCACTCGCCTGCACCGTGCTAGCCTCTCAGGTAACTTCCTAGTGAGACTGATCCGTAGTTTAGCAGCTCTGGTCTTCCTACTTTTTAGCATATTGCCATCAAATAAGCTATTTTCCAACAGTCAGAAAGCTCTCCCGTTTCCAGATAAAAATTAAATACTAGATGGATTTGCACAGTGGTTCAACTGAATAGTTTAGTATCAAGGTGACACCTAGTCTGGTCCTACAGCTTTTGTCACAACCAGTTTGCAATCAGGTTCCAGTTTAAAGACTTCTTGAAAGCTTTTGCTAAACTCCTCGCTTACTTCCTTATCATTTCCCGTGTGACACCTCCCCCCCCTAGCCTGTTTTTCTAGTCTGATCAGAATTGTAGCCATCGAGCAGCTAAGTCTGCGACTAAGCTTTGAATGCTTCTCCTCCACTACTAATTTAAGTGTATTTGTTCCTGACACTTTTGTATTTATTGTGATTTATTTATATTCTGTGTTCTCTATATTTTTTCCATGTTCTTTAACTTCTCTTTGTGTTCAGACAGCGTTGCACCATGGGCTCATCTTGCTTCCTGAACCCTTAGTGGTGGCATACATCTTCCTTCAGCTGTTTTGAGTTTGTTCGTTAAGTAGTACATCACATCCTGTGTTGTTTCCTCTATGCTCTCTCCTTCACGTTATCCAATCCAGGAATTTTCTGACTTTCTGGTATTCTCCTTTCAGTGATGCTTGCCTTACATTCTTGCACTTTTTACATCTTTCTTCCTTCTATATAGTGCATATAGTGACCTTCATTGTCACTATTTGTGAAGACTAATATAATGTGTCACTGGCTCCTACTGGGATTTCATGGTCAATGTTTTCAATGAGAAATTGCAATGTTTTTAATGTTCATTATGTGTGAAGATCAGGTCTAGCCTAAGTGATTGATCGGCTCCCCTTCACCTTGTGTCCTCCCTCACATGTTGCATTAGAAAGTTCCTCTCTATCATTAGCTCTTCATATCTCTTCTCCTCTTAGGTTCATTCTCTCTAAGCAATTTGTTCATGATTGGAGTCTCGTAATACTGGCAACTTTCCTCTCAGTCGGTGGGCTGTCAGTCACCTTAGGAGAATATTTGTAAATGATCTTAAATTTGTATTATTTTCTCAGTTTTCTGTAGTTCTGCTGGGTAATGTACATCACTCATTGCCATTTTGACATCTTCAATTAAATTTATTTCCACAATATAATTTTCTTCATCCAAGGAAATCCCTTGAAAGATCCAATTGCTTTTGCACAGAATTGACACACCAGTTCCTTCTTTCAATTCATCTATTTCATTTAACATTCCATCAGCATTGGTGTTACAAATCTTCAAAATTGTAATTTTTGTTATGCCGTATATATATATGGGCAGTTCCCAGCTTAGGGGTAGGGATCAGTTTGAACGCGTTTAAACTGGTCGGTTGACATTTATATTCTGTAAAAATACAGTTGTATAAGCAATAAATCTAATCTTGAAACTATGTATAGATATATGGGGTAAAGGAGAGCGAACTGAGTAGTAGTCCTGTCAGATGATTCTATCTAGAGTTGTGGCTGCTCATGAAGAAGGCTGTCATTGCTTTGTCTTTGTAATATCTTGCTTTTATGTACTTAGATACTGTCTTATTTGCTTATGGAAGAGAGGGAGAAGGGGAAAAGGGATGAGTATTTCTTGCCTTTGGCCACCCTCTCCTTTTATCTCTCCCAATTGTCTACGCTCTTCCCTTCATTCTTTCTCTCTGTTCTAAGCTTCCATTGACCAGTTTTCATAATTATCTCCCAATTATTCATGCCTTCCAAGTAGACTCTTTCAAATCCACTTATTGCTCTGAAATCATGATTCATAGTGCAACTTTATTTATAAATACCAGCTTCAGCGGTCTACCTTTTTCTGGTTTCCCATGAAGAATATGATCCGAGCCTGTACACCTGCGATAAATCTCTCTCAGCCTCGCGAAGGCTCGCTCTCAGGAGATCTACGGCTGATTCTCCCTCCAACTGCTTATGATCAGCATAAGTTTACACTTCTGTTTTCTTGGCTAGTCCCTCAGTGATTGACATTCCTGCCTTTTAAAATGACTTTACTTGTCTGTTCTTCCAAATCATCTTTGGAGGGTAAGAAAGGGACGGTAGAGGATTACGGTACACATACGTGATGGAATAGAGAGAGTTCCATCCTGTCAAAATGATGAAGGGCAGCCACTGTCTTCTCCTCACCAGTCATGAATTTTCCAAAACTGATTAGTATAGTATGTGGCAAGTCATTGTGTTTGTGTTTACGTGTGTGTTTGTGTGTGTTTGTGTGTGTGTTTGTGTGTTCCTTCACTTTTTTGGTTTGCTCTTCCTCTCNAGTGGCCGCACCGTCACACAGGCACAGTAGTGGCCGCACCGTCACACAGGCACAGTAGTGGCCACACCGTCACACAGGCATAGTAGTGGCCACACCGTCACAAAGGCATAGTAGTGGCCGCACCGTCACACAGGCATAGTAGTGGCCGCACCGTCACACAGGCATAGTAGTGGCCGCACCGTCACACAGGCATAGTAGTGGCCGCACCGTCACACAGGCATAGTAGTGGCCGCACCGTCACACAGGCACAGTAGTGGCCGCACCGTCACACAGGCACAGTAGTGGCCACACCGTCACACAGGCACAGTAGTGGCCACACCGTCACACAGGCACAGTAGTGGCCACACCGTCACACAGGCATAGTAGTGGCCGCACCGTCACACAGGCATAGTAGTGGCCGCACCGTCACACAGGCATAGTAGTGGCCGCACCGTCACACAGGCATAGTAGTGGCCGCACCGTCACACAGGCACAGTAGTGGCCACACCGTCACACAGGCACAGTAGTGGCCACACCGTCACACAGGCATAGTAGTGGCCACACCGTCACACAGGCATAGTAGTGGCCGCACCGTCACACAGGTATAGTAGTGGCCACACCGTCACACAGGCATAGTAGTGGCCACACCGTCACACAGGCACAGTAGTGGCCACACCGTCACACAGGCATAGTAGTGGCCACACCGTCACACAGGCATAGTAGTGGCCGCACCGTCACACAGGTATAGTAGTGGCCACACCGTCACACAGGCATAGTAGTGGCCACACCGTCACACAGGCACAGTAGTGGCCACACCGTCACACAGGCATAGTAGTGGCCACACCGTCACACAGGCATAGTAGTGGCCGCACCGTCACACAGGCATAGTAGTGGCCGCACCGTCACACAGGCATGGTAGTGGCCGCACCGTCACACAGGCACAGTAGTGGCCACACCGTCACACAGGCACAGTAGTGGCCACACCGTCACACAGGCATAGTAGTGGCCACACCGTCACACAGGCATAGTAGTGGCCGCACCGTCACACAGGTATAGTAGTGGCCACACCGTCACACAGGCATAGTAGTGGCCACACCGTCACACAGGCACAGTAGTGGCCACACCGTCACACAGGCATAGTAGTGGCCACACCGTCACACAGGCATAGTAGTGGCCGCACCGTCACACAGGTATAGTAGTGGCCACACCGTCACACAGGCATAGTAGTGGCCACACCGTCACACAGGCACAGTAGTGGCCACACCGTCACACAGGCATAGTAGTGGCCACACCGTCACACAGGCATAGTAGTGGCCGCACCGTCACACAGGCATAGTAGTGGCCGCACCGTCACACAGGCATAGTAGTGGCCGCACCGTCACACAGGCACAGTAGTGGCCACACCGTCACACAGGCACAGTAGTGGCCACACCGTCACACAGGCATAGTAGTGGCCACACCGTCACACAGGCATAGTAGTGGCCGCACCGTCACACAGGTATAGTAGTTTTTTTTTTTTTTTTTATTTTTTTTTTTTTTATTTTTTTTATTGTTTTCTGCCACAGACGTGGCCACACATTAACAATGCTAACCAGCATATGTACATTTTCTTCTGTCCTCCATAGACAGGGTTAGAGATGTGTTAAACATAGGTATAGTAGTGGCCGCACCGTCACACAGGCATAGTAGTGGCCGCACCGTCACACAGGCATAGTAGTGGCCGCACTGTCTCAGTAGTGAGCACACCGTCACACAGGCACAGTAGTGGGCACACCGTCACACAGGCACAGTAGTGAGCACACCGTCACACAGACACAGTAGTGAGCACACCGTCACACAGGCACAGTAGTGGGCACACCGTCACACAGGCACAGTGTCCTTAACTTGTATACCATGCAAGGTGATGGAGAAGATTGTGAGAAAAAACCTAGTAACACATCTGGAGAGAAGATACTTCGTGACAACCCATCACATGGGTTCAGGGAGGGTAAATCTTGCCTTACAGGCTTGATAGAATTCTACGATCAGGTGACAAGAATTAAGCAAGAAAGAGAAGGGTGGGTGGACTGCATTTTTTTGGACTGTCGGAAAGCCTTTGACACAGTACCCCATAAAAGGTTGATGCATAAGCTGGAGAAACAGGCAGGAGTAACAGGTAGGGCGCTCCAGTGGATAAGGGAGTACCTAAGCAATAGGAAGCAGAGAGTTACAGTGTGGGGTGAGACCTCAGACTGGCGTGAAGTCACCAGTGGAGTCCCACAGGGCTCTGTACTTGGACCTATCCTGTTTCTGATATACGTAAATGATCTCCCAGAGGGAGATCGTAAATGATCTCCAGAGGGACTCATTCCTCTCAATGTTTGCTGACGACGCCAAAATTATGAGAAGGATTAAGACAGAGGAGGACAGCTTGAGACTTCAAGAAGACCTGGACAAGCTGCAGGAATGGTCGAACAAATGGCTGTTAGAGTTTAACCCAAGCAAATGTAATGTAATGAAGATAGGGGTAGGAAGCAGGAGACCAGATACAAGGTATCATTTGGGAGATGAAATACTTCAAGAGTCAGAGAGAGAGAAAGACCTGGGGGTTGATATCACGCCAGACCTGTCCCCTGAAGCTCATATCAAGAGGATAACATCAGCAGCATATGCCAGGTTGGCTAACATAAGAACGGCCTTTAGAAACTTGTGTAAGGAATCTTTCAGAACATTATATACCACATATGTCAGACCAATCCTGGAGTATGCGGCTCCAGCATGGAGTCCCTATCTAGTCAATCATAAGACTAAACTGGAAAAGGTTCAAAGGTTTGCCACCAGACTAGTACCCGAGCTGAGAGGTATGAGCTACGAGGAGAGACTGCAGGAATTAAACCTCACTTCGTTGGAAGACAGAAGAGTTAGGGGGGATATGATCACCACATTCAAGATTCTCAGGGGAATCGACAGAGTTGATAAAGACAGGCTGTTTAACACAAGGGGCACACGCACTAGGGGACACAGGTGGAAACTGAGTGCCCAAATGAGCCACAGAGATATTAGAAAGAACTTTTTTAGTGTCAGAGTGGTTGACAAATGGAATGCATTAGGAAGCGATGTGGTGGAGGCTGACTCCATACACAGTTTCAAGTGTAGATATGATAGAGCCCATTAGGCTCAGGAAACTGTACACCTGTTGATTGACGGTTGAGAGGCGGGACCAAAGAGCCAGAGCTCAACCCCCGCAAGCATAACTAGGTGAGTACAACTAGGTGAGTACAGTAGTGGGCACACCGTCACACAGGCACAGTAGTGAGCACACCGTCACACAGGCACAGTAGTGGGCACACCGTCACACAGACACAGTAGTGAGCACACCGTCACACAGACACAGTAGTGAGCACACCGTCACACAGACACAGTAGTGAGCACACCGTCACACAGGCATAGTAGTGGCCGCACCGTCACACAGACACAGTAGTGAGCACACCGTCACACAGGCACAGTAGTGGGCACACCGTCACACAGACACAGTAGTGGGCACACTGTCACACAGACACAGTAGTGAGCACACCGTCACATAGACACAGTAGTGAGCACACCGTCACACAGACACAGTAGTGAGCACACTGTCACACAGGCACACTAGTGAGCACACCGTCACACAGACACAGTAGTGAGCACACCTTCACACAGACACAGTAGTGAGCACACCGTCACACAGACACAGTAGTGAGCACACCGTCACACAGACACAGTAGTGAGCACACCGTCACACAGACACAGTAGTGAGCACACCGTCACACAGACACAGTAGTGAGCACACCGTCACACAGGCACAGTAGTGGCAGCACCGTCACACAGACACAGTAGTGAGCACACCGTCACACAGGCATAGTTTCATGCACTTCTCAAATATGAATTAACAATATTATATATTAACATATTAAACATATTTAAACGTAGATTATTTTAGGTGTTTAGATTCTGTTCGGAATTATTTGTGTATGTAGTAGGTGGGTGAAGCTTTTAATGGGGCGATTCGAACAGATGTTGTCAGCGAAGCAGTTCGAGAAATGTTCGAATGTCATCAGTTGTGAGTCGTTCGTAAAGTGTTCTCGTGTGTAAACGTCGGCTGATGGAACACTTTCTTGATGAGAAGAGACTGTTACAAGTGCTCAAGCGGTGGTGACATGCTGGACGAAAATGAGGTTCAGAAGGGAATGAAAGAATGAGGGGGATGATGGAGAGGGAAGATGTCTGTGTGTGTGTTTTTTGCATCTTTCCATGTTAAAGAGAAATGTGTGGGTGTTAGAAAGGTGGGGTCCAAGAGCTAATAGCTGGAGTCTGTAGGCAGAAATAGTCAACACACACACACACCTGAGCTGAGGTGATTAAACCTTACCTTACCTTGATGTGTGTGAGTAAACACACACACACACACACACACACACACACACACACACACACACACACACACACACACACACACACACACACACACACAAACGCACAAAGAGAAAAAGAGGTGATATGATCACCACGGACCAAATAGTAACGGGACACGATAAAATTGATAAGAAAGATTTCCTGGGACCTAGAACTTCAAGAACAAGAGGTCATAGATTTCAACTAAGAAATATAAGAAAATTCACTTTCGCCAACAAAGTCGTAGAGCGTTGAAACAAGTTAAGGGATTAACGGAGAAGGTGTTGGAGGCCAAAACCGTCAGTAGTTTTAAAGCGTAATACGACAAAGAGTACTGGGAAGACGGGACACCACGAGCGTTGCTCTCATCCTATAACTACACTTAGGTAAGTACACACTTATGCATGTTTGCTGACGATGCTAAGCTAATGAGACAAATCAGAAGAGAGGAGGAAGCAAAATTTTCTCACGAACCAATCAAAATTTTGGGGAATATATTATTATTTAATATCTTTTAAATATTGGAAGACTCTTTCAAATAGTAGAAAATTACACTAGTGAGATAATATCTTTGAATATTCTAAGTGTTATTATTGTAGTCATGTCAGGTTGATAGACTGTATAATCTAGTGACGGAATTATACACAGTAATCACAATAGCGTTATACATCAAATCAACAAATCCACAAGGGCATATCCCGGTTGTAATTCTTTTTACCATGTGGTAGCTTAGTCGATTAAGGCAGCTCTGCGTCTGGGATGCTCTCGGACGTTCGAATCCTCGTCACGGCCCTTGTGGACTTGTTCTAGTGACGGAATGTTTACTTAAAGGTAGTTCTACCGTGTTGGTAGTGTAGATATTTACTTATTAGCCTTTAAGTGTAATTCTCGTTGTCATATACAACTACACAATATAAATTCGCAATATTTACACCAGTCAGAGACTAGACAATAATTTAGATTTTTAATTAGTATTTTTTACATCATATCAACCAGCAATAATTGTTTTTCAAGTTTTCAGAATAAATTTCCATGCTCAATCCCACAATTGCTTTACCTGGCTAGCGCACACTAAAAGATAACAAAATTAAAGATATTCTTTTAATAATTCTAAATTTCTTACGAGTAGTTCATAAAAATTACATTGCTCACAAACTCCTCATATAACTCACTGCCACACCTGCCAAGTTTTGAAGATCGTGGGTAAGCAAAGCAAAAATTAGTACAATTATAAGCCTCCCTTCAGTGAAGGTAGGAGTGAGTGTGTCAAGGTAAATATGTGAGTGTGTTAAAGCGACACAGTATTAATTTAGTGACATCCATATATGTTGAAACACATGTGAAGAACCTCTCACACACTCACAGCTCCCTGACAAGAGGGAGCCAGCTTAGCTTAGCTGCCAACACCCGCAAATCGTGTCAGCAAAGGGACAGCCCGCCTGCTATCATAACATCGTGTCAGCAAGGCGGACAGCCCTCCTGCTATCATAACATCGTGTCAGCAAGGCAGACAGCCCGCCTGCTTTCATAACATCGTGTCAGCAAGGCAGACAGCCCGCCTGCTATCATAACATCGTGTCAGCAAGGCGGACAGCCCGCCTGCTTTCATAACATCGTGTCAGCAAGGCAGACAGCCCGCCTGCTATCATAACTCACTATATTTCCCATTTCCAAACATTTCCTTCACCTGAGCCTCCCCGTCCATTCTTATTACCAGCCCTCCAGAGAACGGTAGTGAAGTTGTATTTCCACACCGCCTCCACCCCCCCCCACACTGTCCCAGAGCGTCCCACACCGTCCCACACCTTCCCACACCGTCCCTCACCGCCTCCACACTGTCCCAGAGCGTCCCACACCGTTTCACACCTTCCCACACCGTCCCTCACCGCCCCTCACCGTCCCACACCGTCTCTCACCGCCCCCACACCGTCCCTCACCGTCCCTCACCGTCCCACACCGCCCCCACACCGTCCCACACCGTCCTACACCATCCCACACCGTCCCACATCGTCACACACCGTCCCACACCGTCCCACACCGTCCTTCACCGTCCACGCCACAGATAACACATCATTCCCACCAACTTGGTGGGCGGAGCTGCATGAGAGGCCATGACGCTATTCTCACACCTTAAAAACTTTTATATTAGATATTCGACATCGATCTTCCCAGTGGCTTGGTGTGGGCGGGGGGGGGGGAAGGTGGGCGGGGGGGGGGAGGAAGGTGGGTGGGGGACGGGTGTGGGGAGGGTAGGTGGGCGAGGGGCTTTTTTTTTTGTAAGTAAAGAGGAAGGAGAGGCATAGGTGAAGGGAAGTATAGAAGTGGGAAATACAGTGAGAGGTATGAAAGCAGGCGGACTGTCCGCCTTGCTGGCACCATGTGTGGGTGTTGGCAGCTAAGCTAAGCTGGCTCCCTCTTGTCAGGGAGCTGTGAGTGTGTGAGAGGTTCTTCACATGTGTGTCACCATATATGGATGTCTATAGATGAATACTGTGTAGCATTCATATATACACACTCCGATGCTTCCACACATGTTCTGTTTAAGACTATTTATTATTATTATTATTGAGTTATTCATAAATACACCTATACATATATACCCGTATACATATTCATACACACAACTATACACATACACACATACATGCTCAATTATTGGAGGAAGGATTTCTGGTCTGGGTTTTCATCTAGTAAATCGCGGCTCTTCGGCCACCAGCTGTGGGAGCGGGGCGTCTCATCTTCGGCCACCAGCTGTGGGAGCGGGGCGTCTCATCTTGGGCCACCAGCTGTGGGAGCGGGGCGTCTCATCTTGGGCCACCAGCTGTGGGAGCAGGGCGTCTCATCTTGGGCCACCAGCTGTGGGAGCGGGGCGTCTCATCTTGGGCCACCAGCTGTGGAAGTGGGGCGTCTCATCATGGGTCACCAGCTGTGGGAGCGGGGCGTCTCATCTTGGGTCACCAGCTGTGGGAGCGGGGCGTCTCATCTTGGGCCACCAGCTGTGGGAGTGGGGCGTCTCATCTTGGGCCACCAGCTGTGGGAGCGGGGCGTCTCATCTTGGGCCACCAGCTGTGGGAGCGGGGCGTCTCATCTTGGGCCACCAGCTGTGGGAGCGGGGCGTCTCATCTTGGGCCACCAGCTGTGGGAGCGGGGCGTCTCATCTTGGGCCACCAGCTGTGGGAGCGGGGCGTCTCATCTTGGGCCACCAGCTGTGGGAGTGGGGCGTCTCATCTTGGGCCACCAGCTGTGGGAGTGGGGCGTCTCATCTTGGGCCACCAGCTGTGGGAGCGGGGCGTCTCATCTTGGGCCACCAGCTGTGGGAGCGGGGCGTCTCATCTTGGAGCAATCTTTCTAACATCGGGTCCACTAACATTTCGATGTTCCACATCCTGATGGCTTGGTGCTGCAGTCTGATGTTTAGTGGCTCTATGTTCAGGAGTTCATGGAGCTCCTGGATTGTATGATCATATGGTGGACGGTGTTTTGCTGCTCTTCTTAGCGCCATATTTTTCACTGCTTGCAGTTTCTGCATGTTAGTTTTCTTATGGTGTGTAGTGGTCTGGGGATACTCTAGATGCGGCCGAACTAGAGCCTTATATAAGTGGATCTGAATGTTAGTACTGAGGGTTCGGAATCTCCTCAATTTTCTCTAAGGCTGCTTTGGCTTTGTTAGTAGTCGGTCCTGTTTGTTGGTGCTAATTTTCCATTGCTTCTCAAAGTTGTTTATGAGGCACTTGCTGCATTGGTCTTGTCGGCTAGTAGCGGCTTTGATGGTCCAGGATGGCATATTATTTGGGTGACATCGTCAGCGTATGTGATGTATTCTCCATGTGNAGTGGCTGCTGCTGGAGATGAACGCAAACATGCATAAGGTGATGGAAATGAAACAGGTGAGAGGAGACCAAAGGACAGTACACGATGAAGGGGGAACAACGTCCCTGTAACGATAAGAGGAACAGACCTGGGAGTGGACACTAAACCTCACTCCAGAGCCTCGTATATATAGGATCATGACAGCAACATACTCTGCACTAACATAATTCTAGAACATCATTCAGGAACGTAAATAAGGAAGCATTGAGATCGCTCTACACCGCCGACATGAGGTCTGTTTTAGAGTGTGCCGCCCCATCATGGAGCCCAACATCTTAAAAAAAATCACATAATGAAACTCGAAAAATGTTCAGACATTTGCAACGAAGACCGTCCCAGAGTTGCGAGAGATAGCGCATGAACAGAGACTGAAAGAAAAGACCCTGACGACGCTAGAAAAGAGGAGAAAGAGAGAGAGGGAGAGGGAGAGAGAGAGAGAGAGAGAGAGAGGAGAGGGAGAGAGAGAGAGAGAGACATCATGGAAATATAAAATTCTTAGGGATTAACAGAGTGGAAGAAATGGAAAATGTTCACAATGAATACAAAGAGAACAAGATGGCCCGAATGGAAGAGTGAGACTCAGGCGAGTCATTGAGATGTTAGAAAGTTTCCTTTTAGCGTGAGAGTAACGGGGAAATAGAAAGAGCTAAGGGAGCAGCTGTGTTGTACAAGCAATCTCTATTCACAATTTTGAAAGTAGATATGGTAAGAAAATAGGTCAGGAGTCCTCGCATTAGACAACCGGCGGAAAAAAGACAGGGCCCAAGAGCTAGCAGTTTTATGCTAGGGAACACACAAATAATAAAGACCATACACATAACGTCCGCGTACCCTCCAGAAACAATGACAAGAGGCCCTATATACAGCGAAGGTGAGACCCACTCTTGATCACGCAGCCCCAACATGGAACCCTTACTTGAAAAGGGACAATGAGAAACTTGAAAAGGTCCAAAGATATTCAACTAAACTCGTACTGAAGTTGAGGGGATTGAGCTATGAGGAAAGAATTAGAGAACTGGAACTAATCACACGTGTGTGTGTGTGTGTGTGTGCGTGTGTGTGTGTGTGTGTGTGTGTGTGTGTGTGTGTGTGTGTGTGTGTGTGTGTGTGTGTGTGTGTGTGTCCACAATTTTGACTATGGGGTCCAGATTGTGGAAAGGAGGGGTATGGGTGACAAAAAACAACATATAAGATTCTACAGCAAATTGACAAAGCAGCATTGGCCACAGCTAAAAACAGTAGCACGAGTGGCTCACAGGTGGACACTAGAGACAGAAATGCATCTCGGTGATATCAGGAAGAATCTCTTCAGTGTTACAGCTCTCAGTAAGTGGAACAGGTTAGACGTAGGAGTCGTCCAAGCTAATTCGATTCACAATTTTAAATGTAAATATCATACAAACGTGAGAAATGAGTAATTTCTCACGCATAATGACGCAAGAAGCATAGAACGTTAGGAAGGCGGAGCAAGGAGCTTATAATGAACCCCCTTCCAGCACATGTAGACGAGTACAACTAGATGAGTACACACAAACTCGCAATAAAAACAGCCTCGTCACTCTCACCATTGTTGGAGACAAGTCCTTTTAAAAATATTTTCACCAAAATAATCGCGAAAAATTAAATAATGAGCCAGACGCTGGAGCCGTAAGCTCTGAGCCAGATTAAACACACTGACTTAGATGAAACTGAGTTTGACAATGGAAGACGAAGCTCCCTCAGGTAGAAACAATCGCGGAGTAGTTATGCTGTTAGAAATAACCCCGGGACCAATCAGCATTAAAGAACGCTGTTGAGCGAACCGGCCATTACTGTGACAGTATTGTAAGGCGCAGGTATGAGGCCCATTGTCTGCCTCTCAGAAGTTGAACTCTCAGAGGCCGAGAGAGCAACGAGCAATTGTTGGGTAAATGTAGAGCAGCCTTAGACACGATAGGAACTGGTCATATGCGGTCATGTGCTGTCATGCGCGGTCATGCGCGGTCAAGTGCGGTCATGTGCAGTGCTCTACCAAGGATGAGAGGTGGCAACGAGTCAGAGCTCATGGTGACAACCAACGTCAGGAGAAGTATTGATTGATTAATGCCGGCCAACTGGTGGGCCAAGTAAGGCTCCTACACGTGGACGACCCCGCCTGGCCGAGGGACGGAGTTCATCCTTGAAGGAAACAAGTTTAAGACACTCAGAAGAGTAACTTCTGTGTAAGACTTTAACTGTCAGTAGATAGTAATAAAGGCGATCATGACTAGAAAAGACAGGTAACTTAAAAGAAGTTAATAGGCCTTCTGCAGTTTCCTAAATACTTATGTTCTCATGTTCATATATATTTATATTACATAAGAGTTTGTCGACGGATCAAACAGGAATATTTGTGACAGTTCAGAGAATTACAAAAATATTGCGGGGAAACGAATTCCAAAGACTCAAAATAACGTCATTGCAATATAGATTGACTTTTATAATGGACGAAAGATTGGTAGCTGCTGCTCCGTGTTCAAAATTGTAGGATTTTGCGCCAAGATAACGAGAGAAATGTTTCTAGATATCGGCGTTAGCAACAAGATATGTAAAAATATGAAATATATTCACCTAGAGGTCAACACACACTCCAATCTTCAATGTACATATACTGAGACTATAGGAATAATTATATATAAAATGTGAATAAATATTCTTGACTAGAGATCATTCACTGTGTAATATAATGGATATAAATTCCGCTTAACATAAACAGAAAAGGATGAAAAGCGTAATTCCAGGAATTTGATATTCTCCTTATGAAGAGAAGGATAATCAGTGTTCAATCCCCGACAGTCCAAGTGGTTGGGCACCATTCCTTCCTCCGTCCCATCCCAAAGCCTTATCCTGACCCCTTCCCAGTGCTATATAGTCGTAATGGCTTGGCGGTTTATCCTAATAATTCCCTCCCAAGAAAACGATAAGAAAGGCGAGACATGAGATATATAAATCTATAAGATATAACACTGGGAATATAAACAAGGTTTTAAATATATCTAAACAAAAGAGAACACGAAACAATGTATATAAATTGTATTTGTTAGCAGGTTCAGGAGTGACCTGGGTAAATACTGGCTTAGAAATAGGGCTGTTGAGGTATGCAAATATTCGGTAATATAACTGGTTATATCATTATTATTGTTTATTATAATATGGATTATTGGTTATGATTGACAAGACCAACTGACTGATGATTGACAAGACCAGCAGACAAACTAATGATTGATAAACCCGTCACCGAAGGGAGAATCAATCAAGGAAATGCGCCAAGCCAATTCGTCCCGTCACTACAAGACTTGTAAAACCAACCACTTGGGCAACCGGGGATTGAACGCGAACCTGCATGATACGAGGCCGTCGCTCTACCGCCCAGCCCAAGTGGTTGAGGTTGATGAGGTCGTTGAACACCTCGTGTGAGTCGCTAACAACATGACGTAGTTCCTGTGGCGGGATCTGTGTAATGGAGAGTGTGTGTTACGGGGACAGGTAGACTGCAGGTGGGCGGAACGATGTCTTCACCGCTGGGTCTCAAGATGGAAATTGAGGGTTGGGAAAGTCATCCATCAATCTGCGAGGCAAGCGAGTCTTACAGTCTCTGGTTGGATGTTGCCTCTTGTATGTTGCCTCTTGCATGTTGCCTCTTGTGTGTTGCCTCTTGTGTGTTGCCTCTTGTGTGTTGCCTCTTGTATGTTGCCTCTTGTATGTTGCCTCTTGCATGTTGCCTCTTGCATGTTGCCTCTTGCATGTTGCTTCTTGTATGTTGCCTCTTGTATGTTGCTTCTTGTATGTTGCTTCTTGTGTGTTGCCTCTTGCATGTTGCCTCTTGCATGTTGCTTCTTGTATGTTGCCTCTTGTGTGTTGCCTCTTGCATGTTGCTTCTTGTATGTTGCCTCTTGTGTGTTGCCTCTTGTGTGTTGCCTCTTGTATGTTGCCTCTTGTGTGTTGCCTCTTGTATGTTGCCTCTTGTGTGTTGCCTCTTGCATGTTGCCTCTTGTATGTTGCCTCTTGCATGTTGCTTCTTGTATGTTGCTTCTTGTATGTTGCCTCTTGTGTGTTGCCTCTTGCATGTTGCCTCTTGTATGTTGCCTCTTGTATGTTGCCTCTTGTATGTTGTCTCTTGTATGTTGCCTCTTGTATGTTGCCTCTTGCATGTTGCCTCTTGCATGTTGCCTCTTGCATGTTGCCTCTTGCATGTTGCCTCTTGTATGTTGCCTCTTGTATGTTGCCTCTTGTATGTTGCCTCTTGCATGTTGCCTCTTGCATGTTGCCTCTTGCATGTTGCCTCTTGCATGTTGCCTCTTGCATGTTGCCTCTTGCATGTTGCCTCTTGTATGTTGCCTCTTGTATGTTGCCTCTTGCATGTTGCCTCTTGTATGTTGCCTCTTGCATGTTGCCTCTTGTATGTTGTCTCTTGTATGTTGCCTCTTGCATGTTGCCTCTAGTATGTTGCCTCTTGTATGTTGCCTCTTGCATGTTACCTCTTGTATGTTGTCTCTTGCATGTTGCCTCTTGTATGTTGCCTCTTGCATGTTGCCTCTTGCATGTTGCCTCTTGTATGTTGTCTCTTGAATGTTGCCTCTTGCATGTTGCCTCTTGCATGTTGCCTCTTGCATGTTGCCTCTTGTATGTTGCCTCTTGTATGTTGTCTCTTGCATGTTGCCTCTTGTATGTTGTCTCTTGCATGTTGCCTCTTGCATGTTGCCTCTTGCATGTTGCCTCTTGTATGTTGCTTCTTGCATGTTGCCTCTTGTATGTTGCCTCTTGTATGTTGCCTCTTGTATGTTGTCTCTTGCATGTTGCTTCTTGCATGTTGCCTCTTGTATGTTGTCTCTTGCATGTTGCTTCTTGCATGTTGCCTCTTGCTTGTTGCCTCTTGCATGTTGCCTCTTGTATGTTGCCTCTTGTATGTTGCCTCTTGCATGTTGTCTCTTGCATGTTGCCTATTGCATGTTGCCTCTTGCATGTTGCCTCTTGTATGTTGTCTCTTGCATGTTGCCTCTTGTATGTTGCCTTTTGCATGTTGCCTCTTGCATGTTGCCTCTTGTATGTTGTCTCTTGAATGTTGCCTCTTGCATGTTGCCTCTTGCATGTTGCCTCTTGCATGTTGCCTCTTGTATGTTGCCTCTTGTATGTTGTCTCTTGCATGTTGCCTCTTGTATGTTGCCTCTTGTATGTTGCTTCTTGCATGTTGCCTCTTGCATGTTGCCTCTTGTATGTTGCCTCTTGTATGTTGTCTCTTGCATGTTGCTTCTTGCATGTTGCCTCTTGTATGTTGCCTCTTGTATGTTGCCTCTTGCATGTTGCCTCATGTATGTTGCCTCTTGCATGTGGCCTCTTGCATGTTGCCTCTTGCATGTTGCCTCTTGTATGTTGCCTCTTGTATGTTGCCTCTTGCATGTTGCCTCTTGCAGGTTGCCCAGTAGCCAGGGAGGCTGTGATATACAGTGTCGTGAAGCTGCCAGCTCCCAATATACTAAGACTCTCTCTTTTTCCAAGATTCCTTCTACCTGAGCAACTCTTGTACCTGTACAACACTGCTGTACCTGTACAACACTGTTGTACCTGTACAACACTGTTGTACCTGTACAACACTGCTGTACCTGTACAACACTGCTGTACCTGTACAACACTGCTGTACCTGTACAACACTGCTGTACCTGTACAACACTGCTGTACTTGTACAACACTGCTGTACCTGTACAACACTGCTGTACCTGTACAACACTCTTGTACCTGTACAACACTGCTGTACCTGTACAACACTGCTGTACCTGTACAACACTGCTGTACCTGTTCAACACTGCTGTACCTGTACAACACTCTTGTACCTGTACAACACTGCTGTACCTGTACAACACTGCTGTACCTGTACAACACTGCTGTACCTGTACAACACTCTTGTACACAACACTGCTGTGCCTGTACAACACTGCTGTACCTGTACAACACTCTTGTACCTGTACAACACTGCTGTACCTGTACAACACTGCTGTACCTGTACAACACTGTTGTACCTGTACAACACTCTTGTACCTGTACAACACTGCTGTACCTGTGCAACACTGCTGTACCTGTACAACACTCTTGTACCTGTACAACACTCTTGTACCTGTATAACAATCTTGTACCTGTACAACACTGCTGTACCTGTACAACACTCTTGTACCTGTACAACACTCTTGTACCTGTACAACACTCTTGTACCTGTACAACACTGCTGTACCTGTACAACACTGCTGTACCTGTACAACACTCTTGTACCTGTACAACAATCTTGTACCTGTACAACACTGCTGTACATGTACAACACTGCTGTACCTGTACAACACTGCTGTACCTGTTCAACACTGCTGTACCTGTACAACACTGCTGTACCTGTACAACACTGCTGTACTTGTACAACACTGCTGTACCTGTACAACACTCTTGTACCTGTACAACACTGCTGTACCTGTACAACACTCTTGTACCTGTACAACACTCTTGTACCTGTACAACCCTGCTGTACCTGTACAACACTCTTGTACCTGTACAACACTCTTGTACCTGTACAACACTCTTGTACCTGTACAACAATCTTGTACCTGTACAACCCTGCTGTACCTGTACAACACTCTTGTACCTGTACAACACTCTTGTACCTGTACAACCCTGCTGTACCTGTACAACCCTGCTGTACCTGTACAACACTGCTGTACCTGTACAACACTGCTGTACCTGTACAACACTCTTGTACCTGTACAACAATCTTGTACCTGTACAACACTGCTGTACCTGTACAACACTCTTGTACCTGTACAACCCTGCTGTACCTGTACAACCCTGCTGTACCTGTACAACACTCTTGTACCTGTACAACCCTGCTGTACCTGTACAACACTGCTGTACCTGTACAACACTCTTGTACCTGTACAACACTCTTGTACCTGTACAACAATCCTGTACCTGTACAACACTGTTGTACCTGTACAACAATCTTGTACCTGTACAACAATCTTGTACCTGTACAACAATCTTGTACCTGTACAACACTCTTGTACCTGTACAACAATCTTGTACCTGTACAACACTGCTGTACCTGTACAACACTGTTGTACCTGTACAACTCTATCTTGTACCTGTACAACACTGCTGTACCTGTACAACACTCTTGTACCTGTACAAAACTGCTGTACCTGTACACCACTCCTGTACCAGTACAACACTGCTGTACCTGTACAACACTCCTGTACCAGTACAACACTGCTGTACCTGTACAACTCTATCTTGTACCTGTACAACACTGCTGTACCTGTACAACACTGCTGTACCTGTACAACTCTCTTGTATCTGTACAACACTGCTGTACCTGTACAACACTGCTGTACCTGTACAACACTGCTGTACCTGTACAACTCTATCTTGTACCTGTACAACACTGCTGTACCTGTACAACACTCTTGTACCTGTACAACACTGCTGTACCTGTACAACACTCCTGTACCAGTACAACACTGTACCTGTACAACACTCTTGTACCTGTACAACACTGCTGTACCTGTACAACACTCCTGTACCAGTACAACACTGCTGTACCTGTACAACACTGCTGTACTTGAACAACACTGCTGTACCTGTACAACACTGCTGTACCTGTACAACACTGCTGTACCTGTACAACACTGCTGTACCTGTACAACACTGCTCTACCTGTACAACTCTCTTGTACCTGTACAACACTGCTGTACCTGTACAACACTCTTGTACCTGTACAACACTGCTCTACCTGTACAACTCTATCTTGTACCTGTACAACACTGCTGTACCTGTACAACACTGCTGTACCTGTACAACTCTATCTTGTACCTGTACAACACTGCTGTACCTGTACAACACTGCTGTACCTGTACAACACTGCTGTACCTGTACAACACTGCTGTACCTGTACAACACTGCTGTACATGTACAACACTGCTGTACTTGTACAACACTGCTGTACCTGTACAACACTCTTGCACCTGTACTGTTCCTGTACAACACTCTTGTAAATGTACAACACTGCTGTACCTGTACAACACTCTTGTACCTGTACAACACTGCTGGACATGTACACCACTGATGTACATGTACAACACTGCTGTACCTGTACAACACTGCTGTACCTGTACAACACTCTTGCACCTGTACTGTACCTGTACAACACTCTTGCACCTGTACTGTACCTGTACAACACTGCTGTACCTGTACAACACTGCTGTACCTGTACAACCCTGCGTACATGTACAACACTGCTGTACTGTACAACACTGTTGTACCTGTACAACACTCCTGTACCTGTACAACCTGCTGTACCTGTACAACCTCTTGTACCTGTACAACACTGCTGGACATGTACACCACTGATGTACATGTACAACACTGCTGTACCTGTACAACACTCCTGTACCTGTACAACACCTGCTGTACCTGTACAACACTGCTGTACCTGTACAACACTCTTGCACCTGTACTGTACCTGTACAACACTCTTGTACCTGTACAACACTGCTGTACCTGTACAACACTGCTGTACCTGTACAACACTGCTGTACCTGTACAACACTGTTGTACCTGTACAACACTCCCACCACCAAGACGGTGGACAGTTCCTAGAGGTGCTTGAAGGAGGTAAGAATAACGCTAATGGTCTGGTCTCGAGGCGTCTGGTCAAGCAGAACCAACATTACGCCCGCTACGCCGTCTCCGTTACGCTACGCAACACTACCCAACGCTACGCTACGCTACGCCACGCAACGCTACGCAACACTACGCAACACTACCCAACGCTACGCTACGCCACGCTACGCAACACTACCCAACGCTACACTACGCAACGCTACGTTACGCTCGTTTCCAGCAGCATAAGGAGCCTGGTACTGGAGGTAAAGCCCAGCACTCAGAGCCCGGAGCACCGCCATGGACCAACCTGTGACGTGGGATCATCTTGCGAGCGACGAGACGCGGGGAACAGGATGCAACTGTGACGATATAATCAAGAGGAGCCGACGTGCGTCTCCGTCTGCGACCGCGAGTACACTACGGCCCGATGCGTCCACACACGTTTGCCAGCGACGGTCGCCTCCCAGCGTGCCAACCTCACCCATCCCAGCCTCCCAGGCCTGCCAACCTCACCCCCTCCAGCCTCCCAGGCCTGCCACCTCACCCACCCCAGCCTCTTAGGCCTGCCAACCTCACCCACCCCAGCCTCCAGGCCTGCCAACCTCACCCACCCCAGCCTCCCAGGCCTGCCAACCTCACCCCCCCAGCCTCCCCAGGCCTACCAACCTCACCCACCCAGCCTCCCCAGGCCTGCCAACCTCACCCACACCACCTCCCAGCCTGCCAACCTCACCCACACCACCTCCCAGGCCTGCCAACCTCACCCACCCCAGCCCCCCAGGCCTGCCAACCTCACCCACCCCAGCCTCCCAGGCCTGCCAACCTCACCCCCCCAGCCTCCCAGGCCTGCCAACCTCACCCACCCCAGCCTCCCAGGCCTGCCACCTCACCCACCCAGCCTCCCAGGCCTGCCAACCTCACCCACCCCAGCCTCCCTCAGCCCGTCCTTCAGGCGGTAATGTGTAGACAAGTGTCTCTCTTGAGCTGATTGTCTTGTTGTGGGAGACGTAGTTGTTTGTGGTAATTATCCCCGCTGGGTGGGGGCTGGGTGGGGGGGCTGGGTGGGGGGGCTGGGTGGGGGGCTGGGTGGGGGCTGGGTGGGGGCTGGTGGGGGGGCTGGGTGGGGGCTGGGTGGGGGCTGGGTGGGGGGCTGGGTGGGGGCTGGGTTGGGGGCTGGGTGGGGGCTGGGTGGGGGCTGGGTGGGGGCTGGGTGGGGGCTGGGTGGGGGGGCTGGGTGAGGGCTGGGTGGGGGCTGGGTGGGGGCTGGGTGGGGGCTGGGTGGGGGGCTGGGTAGGGCTGGGTGGGGGGCTGGATGGGGGGGCTGGGTGGGGGCGCTGGGTGGGGGCTGGTGAAGGGGTGCTGGGTGGGGGGCTGGGTGGGGGCTGGTGAAGGGGGCTGGGTGGGGGCTGGTGAAGGGGGCTGGGTGGGGG